>OV702288.1:246419037-246424037 GCA_916181665.1 Avena sativa
TACTGCTCCTACTACTGCTGCTACTACTACTGCTCCGGGTACTGCTACTGCTACAACTACTACTACTTCTGCTACTGGTACTGCTACTACTGCTACTGCTACTTCTACTGCTACTACTACCACTCCTCCTCCTCCTCCTCCTACTCCTACTACTACTACTACTACTACTACTACTACTACTACTACTACTACTACTACTACTACTAGTACTACTACTACTGCTGCTGCTACTACTACAACCGCTCCTACTTCTACTACTACTACCGCTACTACTGCTACTACTTCTGTTGCTACTACTGCTGGTACTACTGCTCCTACTACTGCTACTGGTACTCGTACTACTACTACGACTGCTACTGCTACTGCTACTACTGCTACTGCTACTTCTATTTCTACTGTTACTTATACTGCTACTGCTACTCTGCTACTACTACTACTACTAATACTACTATTGCTACTACTGCTACTACTATTACTACTACTGCTACTATTTATGCTACTACTGCTACTACTACTGCTACTACTGCTGCTGCTACTACTACTACTACTACTAGTACTACTGTTACTACTGCTGCTACTGCTACTACTACTACTGCTACTACTACTACTGCTACTACTACTGCTACTACTGCTACTACTGCTGCTACTGTTGCTACTGTTGCTACTGCTGCTATTGCTGCTACTACTACTGCTACTACTGCAGCTACTATTGCTACTACTACTGCTACTACTGCTGCTGCTACGACTACTGCCACTACTACTGCTACTACAACTCCTGCTACTACTCCTGCTACTGCTACTGCTATTGCTGCTACTTCTACTACTACTGCTACTGCTACTCCTACTACTACTACTACTACTACTGGTACTACTATTGCTACTACTACTGCTACTACCACTCCTGCTACTACTTTTGCTACTACTACTACTACTACTACTACTACTACTACTACTACTACTACTACTACTACTACTACTACTACTACTACTACTACTACGACTACTGCTGCTGCTACTGCTGCTACTACTACTTCTACCACTACTGCTACAACTGCTGGTACTACTGCTGCTACTGCTGCTGCTACGACTACTTCCACTACTACTGCTACTGCTGTTGCTACTACTAGTGCTGCTACTATTACTGCTACTACTGCTAGTCCTATTGCTGCTACTACTTCTGCTACTGCTCCTACTACTCCTGCTACAACTACTACTACTACTACTACTACTACTACTACTACTACTAGTACTACTACTACTACTACTACTGCTACTACTGCTGCTACTACTTCTGCTGCTACTACTATTGGTACTACTTCTGCTACTACTACTGCTACTACTACTACTACTACTCCTGCTACTAGTACTGCTACTACTACTGTAACTACAATTCCTGCTACTACTCCATATACTACTACTGCTACTACTCCTGCTACTGCTCCTCCTACTACTGTTACTAGTACTGCCCCTGCTACTGCTACTGCTACTACTACTACTGCTACTTCTACTTCTACTACTGCTACTACTACTCCTCCTCCTCCTACTACTACTACTACTACTCCTACTACTACTACTACCAGTACTACTACTATTACTACTACTACTTCTACTACTACTACTACTACTACTACTACTACTACTACTACTACTACTACTACTACTACTACTACTACTACTACTACTACTACTACTACTACTACTACTACTACTACTACTAGTACTGCTGCTACTGCTGCTACTGTTGTTACTGCTGCTATTGCTGCTACTACTACTTCTAGTACTACTACTACTACTACAGCTACTACTACTACTACTACTACTACTACTACTACTGCTGCTACTAATGCTACTACTGCTGCTGCTGCTGCTACTACTGTTGGTACTACTGCTGCTACTACTACTGCTACTACTACTACTACTACTACTCCTGCTACTAGTACTGCTACTACTGCTACTACTACTATTCCTGCTACTACTACTCCATATACTACTACTACTCCTACTACTGCTACTACTACTGCCGCTCCTACTACTGCTACTACTACTGCCGCTGTTACTGCTACTGCTACTACTACTCCTACTACTACTACTACTACTACTACTACTACTACTACTACTACTACTACTGCTGCTGCTGCTACTACGACCACAACTACTACTACTGATACTACTATTGCTACTGTTGCTACGACTACTGCTACTACTACTGCTACTACTGCTTCTACTAATACTGCTACTACTACTTCTACTACTACTGCTACTACTGCTACAACTGCCGCTGCTGCTACAACTGTTGGTACTACTGCTGCTACTACTACTGCTACTACTACTACTACTACTCCCGCTACTAGCACTGCTACTACTACTGCTACTACTATTCCTGCTACTACTACTCCATATACTACTACTGCTACTACTCCTGCTACTGCTCCTCCTACTACTGCTCCTCCTACTGCCCCTGCTACTGCTACTGCTACTACTCCTACTACTACTGCTCCTCCTACTACTGCTACTGCCCCTGCTACTGCTACTGCTACTACTCCTACGGCTACTGCTACTTCTACTACTACTACTACTACTACTTCTACTACTACTACTACTACTACTACTACTACTACTACTACTGCAGTGCTACTGCTACTGCTACTGCTACTATTGCTGCTACTACTACTGCTGCTACTACTATTGCTACTACTACTACTACTACTACTGCTACTACAACTGCTACTACTACTGCTACTACTATTGCTACTATTGCTACGACTACTGCTACTACTACTGCTGCTACTACTACTGCTACTACTACTGCTTCTACAAATACTGCTACTACTACTACTACTACTACTACTACTACTACTGCTGCTACTACTACTAATCCTGCTACTAGTACTGCTACTACTACTGCTACTACTATTCCTGCTACTATTACTCCATATACTATTACTGCTACTACTCCTGCTACTGCTCCTCCTCCTACTGCTACTCCTAATGCCCCTTCTACTGCTACTGCTACTACTACTTCTACTACTTCTACTACTACTACTACTGCTACTACTGCTGCTACTATTGCTGCTAATACTGCTGCTAATACTGCTGCTACTACTGCTGCTACTACTGCTACTACTACTGCTAATACTAGAGGTACTACTACTGCTACTACTACTACTGTTTCTACTAATACTGCTACTACTGCTACTACTACTGCTACTACTGCCGCTGCTGCTACTACTGTTGGTACTACTACTACTACTACTACTACTACTACTACTACTGCTACTACTCCTGCTACTGCTCCTACTACTGCTGCTACTACTACTGCTCCGGGTACTGCTACTGCTACAACTACTACTACTTCTGCTACTGGTACTGCTACTAATGCTACTGCTACTTCTACTGCTACTACTACCACCCCTCCTCCTCCTCCTCCTCCTACTCCTACTACTACTACTACTACTACTACTACTACTACTACTACTACTACTACTACTACTACTACTACTGCTGCTGCTACTACTACAACCGCTCCTACTTCTACTACTACTACCGCTACTACTGCTACTACTTTTGTTGCTACTACTGCTGGTACTACTGCTCCTACTACTGCTACTGCTACTCGTACTACTACTACGACTGCTACTACTACTGCTACTACTGCTACTGCTACTTCTATTTCTACTGTTACTTATACTGCTACTGCTACTCTGCTACTACTACTACTACTACTACTACTAATACTACTATTGCTACTACTGCTACTACTACTACTACTACTGCTACTACTGCTACTATTACTGCTACTACTGCTACTACTACTGCTACTACTGCTGCTGCTACTACTACTACTACTACTACTACTACTATTACTAGTACTACTGTTACTACTGCTGCTACTGCTACTACTACTACTACTGCTACTACTACTACTACTGCTACTACTACTACTACTACTAGTACTACTGCTACTACTGCTACTACAGCTGCTACTGTTGCTACTGTTGCTACTGCTGCTATTGCTGCTACTACTACTGCTACTACTGCAGCTACTACTGCTACTACTACTGCTACTACTGCTGCTGCTACGACTACTGCCACTACTACTGCTACTACAACTCCTGCTACTACTCCTGCTACTGCTACTGCTACTGCAATTGCTGCTACTTCTACTACTACTTTTACTGCTACTCCTACTACTACTACTACTACTACTACTACTGGTACTACTATTGCTACTACTACTGCTACTACCACTCCTGCTACTACTTTTGCTGCTACTACTACTACTACCACTACTACTACTACTACTACTACTACTACTACTACTACTACTACTACTACTACTACTACGACTACTGCTGCTGCTACTGCTGCTACTACTACTTCTACCACTACTGCTACTACTGCTGGTACTGCTGCTGCTACGACTACTTCCACTACTACTGCTACTGCTGTTGCTACTACTAGTGCTGCTACTATTACTGCTACTACTGCTGGTCCTACTGCTGCTACTACTTCTGCTACTGCTCCTACTACTCCTGCTACTACTACTACTACTACTACTACTACTACTACTACTACTACTACTACTACTACTACTACTACTACTAGTACTACTACTACTATTACTGCTACTACTGCTGCTACTACTTCTGCTGCAACTACTATTGGTACTACTGCTGCTACTACTACTGCTACTACTACTACTACTACTACTACTACTACTACTACTACTACTCCTACTACTAGTACTGCTACTACTACTGTAACTACAATTCCTGCTGCTACTACTCCATATACTACTACTGCTACTACTCCTGCTACTGCTCCTCCTACTACTGTTACTAGTACTGCCCCTGCTACTGCTACTGCTACTACTACTACTGCTACTGCTACTTCTACTTCTACTACTGCTACTACTCATCCTCCTCCTCCTCCTCCTCCTCCTGCTCCTACTACTACTACTACTCCTCCTACTACTACTACCAGTACTACTACTATTACTA
>OV702288.1:246441537-246446537 GCA_916181665.1 Avena sativa
TACTACTTCTGCTACTACTACTCTTGCTACTACTACTGCTACTGCTACTCCTATTGCTACTACTGCTGCTGCTACTGCTACTACTCCTGCTACTGCTCCTACTACAGCTGCTACTACTGCTCCTGCTATTGCTACTGCTACTGCTACAACAACTACTACTACTGCTACTTCTACTACTGCTACTGCTACTACTGCTACTTCTACTGCTACTACTACTCCTCCTCCTCCTTCTACTACTACTACTTCTACTGCTACTACTACTACTACTATTACTACTGCTGCTACTACTACTACTGCTACTACTACCGCTACTACTGCTACTACTACTATCGCTACTACTGCTACTACTGCTGCTGCTACTACTGCTGGTACTACTGCTGCTACTACTGCTACTGCTACAAGTACTACAACTACCTCTACTGCTACTACTGCTACTGCTACTTCTACTTCTAGTGCTACTTATGCTGCTACTGCTTCTACTACTACTGCTACTTCTACTACTACTACTGCTACTGCTACTTCTATTTCTACTACTGCTAGTACTCCTACTACTGCTACTACTTCTACTACTACTACTGCTGCTACTAATGCTGCTACTACTGCTGGTACTACTGCTGCTACTACTGCTACTACTGCTGCTACTACTGCTGGTACTAATGCTTCTACTACTGCTGCTACTACTGCTGGTAGTACTGCTGCTACTACTGCTGGTACTACTGCTGCTACTACTACTGCTACTGCTGCTACTACTCCTGCTACTACTCCTGCTACTACTACTACTGCTACTACTACTACTACCGCTACTACTGCTACTACTACTACCGCAACTACCGCTGCTGCTGCTACTACTGCTGGTACTCCTGCTGCTACTACTGCTACTCCTACTCGTACTACTACTACTACTGCTACTACTGCTACTGCTACTTCTACTTCTACTTCTACTTCTACTGCTACTGATACTGCTACTGCTACTGCTACTACTACTACTACTATTGCTACTACTATTGCTACTACTACTGCTACTACTACTACTACTACTACTACTACTGCTACAATTACTGCTACTACTGCTACTACTACTGCTACTACTGCTACTACTACTACTACTAGTACTAGTACTACTTCTACTGCTGCTACTGCTAGTACTACTACTACTGCTGCTGCTATTGCTGCTACTACTGCTGCTACTACTAGTACTAGTACTACTGCTGCTACTGTTGCTACTGTTGCTACTGCTGCTATTACTGCTGCTACTGCTGCTACTACTGCTGGTACTACTGCAGCTACTGCTGCTGCTACGACTACTGCCACTACTACTGCTACTACTACTCCTGCTACTACTCCTGCTACTGCTACTGCTACTGCTACTGCTTTTGCTACTACTACTGCTACTACTATTGCTGCTCCTTCTTTTACTACTACTACTACTACTACTACTACTGCTACTCCTACTACTACTACTGCTACTATTATTGCTACTACTACTGCTACTACTACTGCTACTACCACTCCTGCTACTACTTTTGCTACTACTCCTGCTACTACTGCTACTACTACTACTACTACTACTACTACTACTACTACTACTACTGCTACTACTACTACTGCTGCTACTACTGCTACTACTGCTGCTGCTACTACTGTTGGTACTATTGTCGCTACTACTACTGCTACTGCTGCTACTACTACTGCTACTACTACTGCTGCTACTGTTGCTACTGCTGTTATTGCTGATACTGCTGCTACTACTACTTCTACTACTACTGCTAAAGCTACTACTGCTACTACTACTACTATTGCTACTACTGCTACTACTACTGCTACTACTACTACTGCTACTAGTGCTTGTTCTAATTCTGCTACTACTTCTGCTACTGCTCCTACTACTCCTTCTACTACTACTACTACTACTACTACTACTACTACTACTACTACTACTACTACTACTACTACTACTGCTACTACTACTGCTGCTACTATTGCTACTACTGCTGCTGCTACTATTGTTGGTACTATTGTTGCTACTACTACTGCTACTGCTGCTACTACTTCTGCTACTACTACTCTTGCTACTACTACTGCTACTGCTACTCCTATTGCTACTACTGCTGCTGCTACTGCTACTACTCCTGCTACTGCTCCTACTACAGCTGCTACTACTGCTCCTGCTATTGCTACTGCTACTGCTACAACAACTACTACTACTGCTGCTTCTACTACTGCTACTGCTACTACTGCTACTTCTACTGCTACTACTACTACTCCTCCTCCTTCTACTACTACTACTTCTACTGCTACTACTACTACTACTATTACTACTGCTGCTACTACTACTACTGCTACTACTACCGCTACTACTGCTACTACTACTATCGCTACTACTGCTACTACTGCTGCTGCTACTACTGCTGGTACTACTGCTGCTACTACTGCTACTGCTACAAGTACTACTACTACCTCTACTGCTACTACTGCTACTGCTACTTCTACTTCTAGTGCTACTTATGCTGCTACTGCTTCTACTACTACTGCTACTTCTACTACTACTACTGCTACTGCTACTTCTATTTCTACTACTGCTAGTACTCCTACTACTGCTACTACTTCTACTACTACTACTGCTGCTACTAATGCTGCTACTACTGCTGGTACTACTGCTGCTACTACTGCTACTGCTACTACTGCTGCTACTACTGCTGGTACTAATGCTTCTACTACTGCTGCTACTACTGCTGGTAGTACTGCTGCTACTACTGCTGGTACTACTGCTGCTACTACTACTGCTACTGCTGCTACTACTCCTGCTACTACTCCTGCTACTACTACTACTGCTACTACTACTACTACCGTTACTACTGCTACTACTACTACCGCAACTACCGCTGCTGCTGCTACTACTGCTGGTACTCCTGCTGCTACTACTGCTACTCCTACTCGTACTACTACTACTACTGCTACTACTGCTACTGCTACTTCTACTTCTACTTCTAGTTCTACTGCTACTTATACTGCTACTGCTACTGCTACTACTACTACTACTATTGCTACTACTATTGCTACTACTACTGGTACTACTACTACTACTACTACTACTACTACTGCTACAATTACTGCTACTACTGCTACTACTACTGCTACTACTGCTACTACTACTACTACTACTAGTACTAGTACTACTTCTACTACTGCTGCTACTGCTAGTACTACTACTACTGCTGCTGCTATTGCTGCTACTACTGCTGCTACTACTAGTACTAGTACTACTGCTGCTACTGTTGCTACTGTTGCTACTGCTGCTATTACTGCTGCTACTGCTGCTACTACTGCTGGTACTACTGCAGCTACTGCTGCTGCTACGACTACTGCCACTACTACTGCTACTACTACTCCTGCTACTACTCCTGCTACTGCTACTGCTACTGCTACTGCTATTGCTACTACTACTGCTACTACTATTGCTGCTCCTTCTTTTACTACTACTACTACTACTACTACTACTACTACTACTACTACTACTGCTACTCCTCCTCCTCCTACTACTGCTACTACTACTGCTACTACTACTACCACTCCTGCTACTACTTTTGCTACTACTCCTGCTACTACTGCTACTACTACTACTACTACTACTACTACTACTACTACTACTACTACTACTACTACTACTACTACTACTACTACTACTGCTACTACTACTGCTGCTACTACTTCTACTACTGTTGCTGCTACTACTGTTGGTACTATTGTCGCTACTACTACTGCTACTGCTGCTACTACTCCTGCTACTACTACTCTTGCTACTACTACTACTACTGCTACTCCTATTGCTACTACTGCTGCTGCTACTGCTACTACTCCTGCTACTGCTCCTACTACAGCTGCTACTACTGCTGCTGCTATTGCTACTGCTACTGCTACAACAACAACTACTACTACTGCTACTTCTACTACTGCTACTGCTACTACTTCTACTTCTACTGCTACTACTACTCCTCCTCCTCTTCCTTCTACTACTACCACTTCTACTGCTGCTGCTACTACTACTACTACTACTGCTACTACTACCGCTACTACTGCTACTACTACTACCGCTACTACTGCTACTATTGCTGCTGCTACTACTGCTGGTACTACTGCTGCTACTACTGCTACTGCTACTTCTACTTCTACTGCTACTTATGCTGCTACTGCTTCTACTACTACTGCTACTACTGCTGGTACTACAGCTGCTGCTATGACTACTGCCACTACTACTGCTACTGCTGCTGCTACTACTACTGCTGCTACTACTACTGCTACTACTGCTGGTCCTACTGCTGCTACTACTTCTGCTACTGATCCTACTACTCCTACAGCTACTACTACTACTACTACTACTACTACTACTACTACTACTGCTACTACTGCTACTACTGCTGCTACTACTACTGTTGGTACTACTGTTGCTACTACTACTGCTACTACTGCTGCTGCTACTAGTATTGCTACTACTACTGCTACTACTATTCCTGCTACTACTACTCCATATACTACAACTGCTACTACTCCTGTTACTGCTCCTCCTACTACTGTTACTACTACTGCCCCTGCTACTACTACTACTACTACTACTACTGCTACTGCTACTGCTACTGCTACTTCTACTTCTACTACTTCTACTTTTGCTACTACTACTACTCCTACTACTTCTACTACTGCTGCTACTGTTGCTACTGCTGTTATTGCTGCTACTGCTGCTACTACTGCTGCTGCTACTACTGTTGGTACTATTGTCGCTACTACTACTGCTACTGCTGCTACTACTACTGCTACTACTACTGCTGCTACTGTTGCTACTGCTGTTATTGCTGATACTGCTGCTACTACTACTTCTACTACTACTGCTAAAGCTACTACTGCTACTACTACTACTATTGCTACTACTGCTACTACTACTGCTACTACTACTACTGCTACTAGTGCTTGTTCTAATTCTGCTACTACTTCTGCTACTGCTCCTA
>OV702288.1:246451537-246456537 GCA_916181665.1 Avena sativa
ACTGCTGCTACTACTTCTGCTACTGATCCTACTACTCCTACAGCTACTACTACTACTACTACTACTACTACTACTACTACTACTGCTACTACTGCTACTACTGCTGCTACTACTACTGTTGGTACTACTGTTGCTACTACTACTGCTACTACTACTGCTGCTACTAGTATTGCTACTACTACTGCTACTACTATTCCTGCTACTACTACTCCATATACTACAACTGCTACTACTCCTGTTACTGCTCCTCCTACTACTGTTACTACTACTGCCCCTGCTACTACTACTACTACTACTACTGCTACTGCTACTGCTACTTCTACTTCTACTACTTCTACTTTTGCTACTACTACTACTACTCCTACTACTTCTACTACTGCTGCTACTGTTGCTACTGCTGTTATTGCTGCTACTGCTGCTACTACTACTACTACAGCTAAAGCTACTAGTGCTACTACTACTATTGCTACTACTGCTACTACTACTGCTGCTACTACTGCTACTACTACTGCTGCTACTGTTGCTACTGCTGTTATTGCTGCTACTGCTGCTACTACTACTTCTACTACTACTGCTAAAGCTACTACTGCTACTACTACTACTATTGCTACTACTGCTACTACTACTGCTACTACTACTACTACTACTACTACTACTGCTACTAGTGCTGGTTCTAATTCTGCTACTACTTCTGCTACTGCTCCTACTACTCCTTCTACTACTACTACTACTACTACTACTACTACTACTGCTGCTGCTACTACTGCTACTACTGCTGCTGCTACTATTGTTGGTACTATTGTTGCTACTACTACTGCTACTGCTGCTACTACTCCTGCTACTACTACTGCTACTACTACTCTTGCTACTACTACTGCTACTGCAACTCCTATTGCTACTTTTGCTGCTGCTACTGCTACTACTCCTGCTACTGCTCCTACTACAGCTGCTACTACTGCTCCTGCTATTGGTACTGCTACTGCTACAACAACTACTACTACTGCTACTTCTACTACTGCTACTACTGCTACTTCTACTGCTACTACTACTACTACTACTCCTCCTCCTCCTTCTACTACTGCTACTTCTACTGCTACTACTAGTACTATTACTACTACTGCTACTACTACTACTGCTACTACTACCGCTACTACTGCTACTACTACTATCTCTACTAATGCTACTACTGCTGCTGCTACTGCTGGTACTACTGCTGCTACTACTGCTACTGCTACAAGTACTACTACTACTTCTACTGCTACTATTGCTACTGCTACTTCTACTTCTAGTGCTACTTATGCTGCTACTGCTTCTACTACTACTGCTACTTCTACTACTACTGCTACTGCTACTTCTATTTCTACTACTGCTAGTACTCCTACTACTGCTACTACTTCTACTACTACTACTACTACTACTACTACTACTACTACTACTACTACTACTACTACTACTACTACTACTACTACTGCTACTAATGCTGCTACTACTGCTGGTACTACTGCTGCTACTACTGCTACTGCTACTACTGCTGCTACTACTGCTGGTACTAATGCTTCTACTACTGCTGCTACTACTGCTTGTAGTACTGCTGCTACTACTACTGGTACTACTGCTGCTACTACTACTGCTACTACTGCTACTACTCCTGCTACTACTCCTACTACTACTACTACTACTGCTACTACTACTACTACCGCTACTACTGGTACTACTACTACCGCAACTACCGCTGCTGCTGCTACTACTGCTGGTACTCCTACTGCTACTACTGCTACTGCTACTCGTACTACTACTACTACTGCTACTACTGCTACTGCTACTTCTACTTCTACTGCTACTTATACTGCTACTGCTACTACTACTACTACTACTACTACTACTACTATTGCTACTACTACTGCTACTACTACTACTACTACTACTACTACTACTACTACTACTACTACTACTACTACTGCTACTACTGCTACTATTACTGCTACTACTGCTACTGCTACTACTGCTACTACTACTGCTACTACTAGTAGTACTAGTACTACTTCTACTACTGCTACTGCTGCTACTACTCCTGCTACTACTCTTGCTACTACTACTACTACTGCTACTCCTATTGCTACTACTGCTGCTGCTACTGCTACTACTCCTGCTACTGCTCCTACTACAGCTGCTACTACTGCTCCTGCTATTGCTACTGCTACTGCTACAACAACAACTACTACTACTGCTACTTCTACTACTGCTACTGCTACTACTTCTACTTCTACTGCTACTACTACTCCTCCTCCTCTTCCTTCTACTACTACCACTTCTACTGCTGCTGCTACTACTACTACTACTACTACTACTACTGCTACTACTACCGCTACTACTGCTACTACTACTACCGCTACTACTGCTACTATTGCTGCTGCTACTACTGCTGGTACTACTGCTGCTACTACTGCTACTGCTACTTCTACTTCTACTGCTACTTATGCTGCTACTGCTTCTACTACTACTGCTACTACTGCTGGTACTACAGCTGCTGCTATGACTACTGCCACTACTACTGCTACCGCTGCTGCTACTACTACTGTTGCTACTACTACTGCTACTACTGCTGGTCCTACTGCTGCTACTACTTCTGCTACTGATCCTACTACTCCTACAGCTACTACTACTACTACTACTACTACTACTGCTACTACTGCTACTACTGCTGCTACTACTACTGTTGGTACTACTGTTGCTACTACTACTGCTACTACTACTGCTGCTACTAGTATTGCTACTACTACTGCTACTACTATTCCTGCTACTACTACTCCATATACTACAACTGCTACTACTCCTGTTACTGCTCCTCCTACTACTGTTACTACTACTGCCCCTGCTACTACTACTACTACTACTACTGCTACTGCTACTGCTACTTCTACTTCTACTACTTCTACTTTTGCTACTACTACTACTACTCCTACTACTTCTACTACTGCTGCTACTGTTGCTACTGCTGTTATTGCTGCTACTGCTGCTACTACTACTACTACAGCTAAAGCTACTAGTGCTACTACTACTATTGCTACTACTGCTACTACTACTGCTGCTACTACTGCTACTACTACTGCTGCTACTGTTGCTACTGCTGTTATTGCTGCTACTGCTGCTACTACTACTTCTACTACTACTGCTAAAGCTACTACTGCTACTACTACTACTATTGCTACTACTGCTACTACTACTACTACTGCTACTAGTGCTGGTTCTAATTCTGCTACTACTTCTGCTACTGCTCCTACTACTCCTTCTACTACTACTACTACTACTACTACTACTACTACTACTACTACTACTACTACTACTACTACTGCTGCTGCTACTACTGCTACTACTGCTGCTGCTACTATTGTTGGTACTATTGTTGCTACTACTACTGCTACTGCTGCTACTACTCCTGCTACTACTACTGCTACTACTACTCTTGCTACTACTACTGCTACTGCAACTCCTATTGCTACTTTTGCTGCTGCTACTGCTACTACTCCTGCTACTGCTCCTACTACAGCTGCTACTACTGCTCCTGCTATTGGTACTGCTACTGCTACAACAACTACTACTACTGCTACTTCTACTACTGCTACTACTGCTACTTCTACTGCTACTACTACTACTACTACTCCTCCTCCTCCTCCTTCTACTACTGCTACTTCTACTGCTACTACTACTACTATTACTACTACTGCTACTACTACTACTGCTACTACTACCGCTACTACTGCTACTACTACTATCTCTACTAATGCTACTACTGCTGCTGCTACTGCTGGTACTACTGCTGCTACTACTGCTACTTCTACAAGTACTACTACTACTTCTACTGCTACTATTGCTACTGCTACTTCTACTTCTAGTGCTACTTATGCTGCTACTGCTTCTACTACTACTGCTACTTCTACTACTACTGCTACTGCTACTTCTATTTCTACTACTGCTAGTACTCCTACTACTGCTACTACTTCTACTACTACTACTACTACTACTACTACTGCTGCTACTAATGCTGCTACTACTGCTGGTACTACTGCTGCTACTACTGCTACTGCTACTACTGCTGCTACTACTGCTGGTACTAATGCTTCTACTACTGCTGCTACTACTGCTTGTAGTACTGCTGCTACTACTACTGGTACTACTGCTGCTACTACTACTGCTACTACTGCTACTACTCCTGCTACTACTCCTGCTACTACTACTACTACTACTGCTACTACTACTACTACCGCTACTACTGGTACTACTACTACCGCAACTACCGCTGCTGCTGCTACTACTGCTGGTACTCCTGCTGCTACTACTGCTACTGCTACTCGTACTACTACTACTACTGCTACTACTGCTACTGCTACTTCTACTTCTACTGCTACTTATACTGCTACTGCTACTACTACTACTACTACTACTATTGCTACTACTACTGCTACTACTACTACTACTAATACTACTACTACTACTACTACTACTACTACTACTACTGCTACTACTGCTACTATTACTGCTACTACTGCTACTGCTACTACTGCTACTACTACTGCTACTACTGCTACTACTACTACTACTACTAGTAGTACTAGTACTACTTCTACTACTGCTGCTACTGCTAGTACTACTACTATTGCTGCTACTATTGCTGCTACTACTAGTACTAGTACTACTGCTGCTACTGTTGCTACTGCTGCTATTACTGCTGCTACTGCTGCTACTACTGCTGGTACTACTGCAGCTACTGCTGCTGCTACGACTACTGCCACTACTACTGCTGCTACTACTCCTGCTACTACTCCTGCTACTGCTACTGCTATTGCTACTACTACTGCTACTACTATTGCTGCTACTTCTTTTACTACTACTACTACTACTACTACTACTACTACTACTACTGCTACTCCTACTACTACTACTACTGCTACTACTATTGCTACTACTACTGCTACTACTACTGCTACTACCACTCCTGCTAC
>OV702288.1:246469037-246476537 GCA_916181665.1 Avena sativa
CTACTACTACTACTATTGCTACTACTGCTACTACTACTACTGCTGCTACTACTACTACTACTACTGCTGCTACTATTGCTACGACTACTGCTACTACTTCTGCTGTTACTACTACTGCTTCTACTAATACTGCTACTACTACTGCTACTACTGCTGCTACTACTGCTACTACTGCCACTGCTGCTACTACTGTTGGTACTACTGCTGCTACTGCTACTTCTACTAGAACTACAACTACTAGTACTGCTATTGCTACTGCTACAACTACTACTGCTACTACTGCTATTGCTACTACTGCTACTACTACTGCTACTACTACTGCTACTACTACTGCTACTACAACTGCTACTACTACTACTACTGCTAATACTATTGCTACTATTGCTACGACTACTGCTACTACTGCTGCTACTACTACTGCTACTACTACTACTGCTACTACTACTGCTTCTACAAATACTGCTACTACTACTTCTACTACTACTGCTACTACTACTACTACTACTACTACTAATCCTGCTACTAGTACTGCTACTACTACTTCTACCACTAATGCTACTACTGCTGGTACTACTGCTGCTACTGCTGCTGCTATGACTACTGCCACTACTGCTGCTGCTACTGCTGCTACTACTACTGCTGCTACTACTACTGCTACTACTGCTGGTCCTACTGCTGCTACTACTCCTGCTACTGCTCCTACTACTCCTGCTACTACTACTACTACTACTACTACTACTACTACTACTACTACTACTACTACTACTGCTGCTGCTGCTACTACTACTAATACTACTACTACTACTACTACTGCTACTACTGCTAGTACTGCTGCTACTACTACTGTTGGTACTACTGTTGCTACTACTACTGCTACTATTACTACTCCTGCTACTAGTACTGCTACTACTACTGCTACTACTATTCCTGCTACTACTACTCCATATACTACTACTGCTACTACTCCTGTTACTGCTCCTCCTACTACTGTTACTACTACTGCCCCTGCTTCTGCTACTGCTACTACTACTACTGCTACTGCTACTTCTACTTCTACTACTGCTACTACTACTACTACTACTACTACTACTACTACTACTACTACTACTACTACTACTACTACTACTCCTCCTCCTACTACTACTACTATTACTACTACTACTACTACCACTACTACTACTACTACTACTACTACTTACTAGTAGTAGTAGTAGTACTGGTACTACTGCTGCTACTGCTGCTATTGCTGCTACTACTACTTCTACTACTACTGCTACAGCTACTGCTGCTACTACTACTACTATTGCTACTACTGCTACTACTACTGCTACTACTACTGCTACTACTACTACTACTACTACTGCTAATGCTGGTCCTACTGCTGCTACTACTTCTGCTACTTCTCCTACTACTCCTGCTACAACAACAACTACTACTACTACTACTGCTACTGCTACTACTGCTGCTACTACTGCTACTGCTACTACTACTGCTACTGTTACTCCTATTGCTACTACTACTGCTACTGCTGCTACTACTCTTGTTACTACTACTACTACTACTACTCTTGCTACTACTGCTACTGCTACTCCTATTGCTACTACAGTTGCTGCTACTGCTACTTCTCCTGCTACTGCTCCTACTACTACTGCTACTACTGCTTCTGCTATTGCTACTGCTACTGCTACAACAACTACTACTGCTACTTCTACTACTGCTACTGCTACTACTGCTACTTCTACTGCTACTACTCCTCCTCCTCCTCCTCCTCCTCCTCCTACTACTACTACTACTACTACTACTACTACTACTACTACTACTACTACTACTACTACTACTACTACTACTCCTGCTACTACTACTGCTACTACTACCGCTACTACTGCTACTACTCCTGCTACTACTACTGCTACTACTACCGCTACTACTGCTACTACTACTACCGCTACTACTGCTACTACTGCTGCTGCTACTACTGCTGGTACTACTGCTGCTACTACTGCTACTGCTACAAGTAGTAGTACTACTACTGCTACTTCTACTAATGCTACTGCTACTTCTACTTCAACTGCTACTTATACTGCTACTGCTACTTCTACTACTACTACTGCTACTTCTACTTCTACTACTACTACTACTACTGCTACTCCTACTCCTACTACTACTACTACTCCTACTCCAACTACTACTACTACTACTACTACTACTACTACTATTACTACTACTACTACTTCTAGTAGTAGTAGTACTGCTACTACTGTTGCTACTGTTGCTACTGCTGCTACTGCTGCTATTGCTGCTACTACTAGTTCTATTACTACTGCTACAACTACTACTGCTACTACTACTACTATTGCTACTACTGCTACTACTACTGCTACTACTACTACTGCTACTACTACTACTACTGCTACTAGTGCTGGTCCTACTGCTGCTTCTGCTACTACTCCTGCTACTACTAATACTACTACCACTACTACTACTACTGCTACTACTGCTGCTGCTACTACTGTTGGTACTACTGCTGCTACTACTACTGCTACTGCTGCTACTACTCCTGCTACTACTACTGCTACTACTACTCTTGCTACTACTACTGCTACTGCTACCCCTATTGCTACTACTGCTGCTGCTACTGCTGCTACTGCTACTACTCCTGCTACTGATCCTACTACTGCTGCTACTAATGCTCCTGCTATTGCTACTGCTACTGCTACAACAACTACTCTACTGCTACTTCTACTACTGCTACTGCTACTACTGCTACTTCTATTGCTACTAGTACTACTACTCCTCCTCCTACTACTACTATTGCTACTACTCCTGCTACTACTACTGCTACTACTTCTACTGCTACTACTACTACTCCTCCTCCTACTGCTATTACTACCGCTACTACTGCTACTACTACTACCTCTACTACTGCTGCTGGTACTACTGCTGCTACTACTGCTCCTGCTACAAGTACTACTACTGCTACTACTTCTACTGCTACTTCTACTTCTACTGCTACTTATATTGCTACTGCTTCTACTACTACTGCTTCTACTACTGCTGCTACTACTGATGCTAATACTACTGCTACTACTGCTGCTACTACTGCTGCTAGTACTGCTGCTACTACTGCTACTACTGCTGCTACTCCTGCTACTACTTCTACTACTACTACTGCTGCTACTGCTGCTACTACTACTGCTACTACTGCTGGTAATACTGCTGCTACTGCTGCTGCTATGATTACTGCTACTGCTGCTGCTACGATTACTGCCACTACTACTGCTACTGCTGCTACTACTACTACTGCTACTACTACTACTGCTACTGCTATTGCTACTGCTACTGCTACTACTACTATTGCTACTACTACTGCTACTATTGCTACTGCTATTGCTACTTCTACTACTACTGCTACTACTACTACTATTGCTACTACTACTATTGCTACTGCTATTGCTACTACTACTACTACTGCTACTACTATTACTGCTACTATTGCTACGACTACTGCTACTACTTCTGCTGTTACTACTACTGCTTCTACTAATACTGCTACTACTACTGCTACTACTGCTGCTACTACTGCTACTACTTCCACTCCTGCTACTACTGTTGGTACTACTTCTGCTACTGCTACTTCTACTACAACTACAACTACTAGTACTGCTATTGCTACTGCTACTGCTACTACTACTACTACTGTTATTGCTACTACTGCTACTACTGCTGCTACTACTACTACTACTGCTACTACAACTACTACTACAACTGCTACTACTACTACTGCTAATACTATTGCTACTATTGCTACGACTACTGCTACTACTACTGCTACTACTACTACTGCTACTACTACTACTGCTACTACTACTGCTTCTACAAATACTGCTACTACTACTGCTACTACTGCTACTACTACTACTACTACTGCTACTACTACTAATCCTGCTACTAGTACTGCTACTACTACTGCTACTACTATTCCTGCTACTGCTCCTCCTAGTACTGCTACTCCTAATGCCCCTGCTACTGCTACTGCTACTACTACTACTTCTACTACTACTACTACTACTACTACTACTACTACTACTACTACTACTACTACTACTACTACTGTTGCTACTATTGCTGCTAATACTGCTGCTAATACTGCTGCTACTACTGCTGCTACTACTGCTACTACTAGTGCTACTATTACTGCTACTACTACAGGTACTACTACTGCTACTACTACTGCTACTCCTACTGCTACTACTGCTGCTGCTACTGCTACTACTCCTGCTACTGCTCCTACTACTGCTGCTACTACTACTGCTCCTGCTACTGCTCCTGCTACTGGTACAACTAATACTACTACTACTTCTGCTACTGCTACTGCTAGTAATTCTTCTTCTACTGCTACTCCTCCTCCTCCTCCTACTACTACTACTACTACTACTACTACTACTACTACTACTACTACTACTACTGCTACTACTACTACTACTACTACTACTACTACTACTACTACTACTACTACTACTACTAC
This sequence comes from Avena sativa, assembly GCA_916181665.1. Taxonomy (NCBI): domain Eukaryota; kingdom Viridiplantae; phylum Streptophyta; class Magnoliopsida; order Poales; family Poaceae; genus Avena; species Avena sativa. The sequence goes on from OV702288.1 coordinate 246,473,563, forward strand.
TACTACTACTACTACTACTACTACTAGTACTAGTACTACTACTACTGCTACTACTACAACCGCTACTACTTCTACTACTACTACCGCTACTACTGCTACTACTGCTGGTACTACTGGTGCTACTACCGCTGCTGCTAGTCGTACTACTACTACTACTACTGCTACTGCTACTGCTACTACTGCTACTGCTACTTCTACTTCTACTGCTACTTATACTGCTACTACTACTACTACTACTCCGCTGCTACTACTACTACTACTACTATTGCTACTACTGCTACTACTACTGCTCCTACTGCTCCTACTGCTACTATTACTGCTACTACTGCTACTACTACTGCTACTACTACTACTACTACTGCTACTACTGCTACTACTACTACTACTATTCCTACTAGTACTAGTACTACTGCTACTACTGCTGCTACTTCTAGTACTACTACTACTGGTCCTACTGGTGCTACTACTGCTGCTACTACTACTGCTCCTACTACTGCTACTACTACTACTAGTACTACTGCTACTACTGCTGCTACTGTTGCTACTGTTGCTACTGCTGCTATTGCTGCTACTACTACTGCTACTACTGCAACTACTGCTGCTACTACTGCTGCTACTACCGCTAGTACTACTGCAGCTACTGCTACTCCTACGACTACTGCCACTACTACTCCTACTACTACTCCTGATCCTACTCCTGCTACTACTACTGCTACTACTATTGCTGCTACTTCTACTACTACTGCTGGTAATACTGCTGCTACTGTTGCTGCTACGACTACTGCCACTACTACTGCTACTGCTGCTGCTACTACTACTACTACTGCTACTACTACTACTACTACTCCTAGTGCTACTGCTACTACTATTGCTACTACTGCTACTACTACTTCTAATACTACTGCTACTTCTACTGCTACTACTACTGCTACTACTATTGCTACTATTGCTACGACTACTGCTACTACTACTGCTCCTACTACTACTGCTTCTACTACTACTGCTTCTACTAATACTGCTACTACTGCTGCTACTACCGCTTCTGCTACTACTGTTGGTACTACTACTGCTACTACTACTGCTACTACTACTACTTCTGCTACTAGTACAGCTACTACTACTGCTACTACTATTCCTGCTACTACTCCATATAGTACTACTGCTACTACTCCTGCTACTGCTCCTCCTACTTCTGCTACTACTACTGCCGCTACTACTGCTACTGCTACTGCTACTACTGCTACTACTACTACTCCTACTCCTACTCCTACTACTACTACTACTACTACTGCTGCTGCTGCTACTACTACTGCAACTACTACAACTGCTACTACTATTGCTACGACTACTGCAACTACTACTGCTACTACTACTACTTCTACTAATACTGCTACTACTACAGCTACTACTGCTGCTACTACTACCGCTGCTGCTACTATTGTTGGTACTACTGTTGCTACTACTACTACTACTACTACTACTACTACTCTTGCTACTAGTACTGCTACTACTACTGCTACTACTATTCCTGCTACTACTACTCCATATACTACTACTGCTACTACTCCTGCTACTGCTCCTCCTACTAGTGCTACTGATACTGCCCCTGCTACTGCTACTACTCCTACTGCTACTGTTCCTCCTACTACTGCTACTGCCCCTGCCCCTCCTACTGCTACTGCTACTACTCCTACTGCTACTGATACTTCTACTACTGCTACTGCTACTACTACTGCTACTACAGATGCTACTACTGTTGGTACTACTGCTGCTACGACTACTGCCACTACTACTGCTACTACTACTCCTGGTACTACTCCTGCTACTACTCCTGCTACTGCTACTGCTATTGCTACTACTTCTACTGCTACTGCTATTTCCACTACTAATGCTACTACCACTCCTGCTACTGCTACTACTCCTGCTCCTGTCCAACTACTTCTGCTACTACTACTGCTCCTGCTACTAGTACTGCTAATACAACTGCTACTACTACTCTTGCTACTACTGCTACTACAACTGCTACTACTACTGCTACTACTATTGGTACTATTGCTACGACTACTGCTACTACTACTGCTGCTGCTACTACTGCTACTACTGCTACTACTACTGCTTCTACAAATACTGCTACTAGTACTGCTACTACTACTGCTACTACTGCTACTACTACTACCGCTACTACTACTGCTACTACTACTAATCCTGCTACTAGTACTGCTACTACTACTGCTACTACTATTCCTGCTACTACTACTCAATATACTACTACTCCTACTACTCCTGCTACTGCTCCTCCTACTACTGCTACTACTACTACTACTGCTACTACTGCTGTTGGTACTACTGTTGGTACTACTGTTGCTACTACTACTGCTACAACTACTACTCATGCTACTAGTACTGCTACTTCTACTGCTACTACTATTCCTGCTACTACTACTCCATATACTACTACTGCTACTACTCCTATTACTGCTCCTCCTACTACTGTTACTACTACCGCCCCTGCTACTGCTACTGCTACAACTACTACTGCTACTGCTACTGCTACTTCTACTTCTACTACTGCTACTACTCCTCCTCCTCCTCCTCCTCCTCCTCCTCCTACTACTACTACTACTCCTACTCCTCCTCCTCCTCCTCCTCCTACTACTACTACTACTATTACTACTACTACTACTACTGCTACTACTCCTACTGCTACTGTTCCTCCTACTACTGCTATTGCCCCTGCCCCTCCTACTGCTACTGCTACTACTCCTACTGCTACTGATACTTCTACTACTGCTACTGCTACTACTACTACTACTACTGCTACTACAGATGCTACTACTGTTGGTACTACTGCTGCTACGACTACTGCCACTACTACTGCTACTACTACTCCTGGTACTACTCCTGCTACTACTCCTGCTACTGCTACTGCTATTGCTACTACTTCTACTGCTACTGCTATTTCCACTACTAATACT
>OV702288.1:246491537-246496537 GCA_916181665.1 Avena sativa
TGCTACTACTGCTACTCCTACTACTGCTCCTACTACTGCTGCTACTACTACTAGTACTACTGCTACTACTGCTGCTACTGTTGCTACTGCTGCTATTGCTGCTACTACTACTGCTACTACTGCAACTACTACTGCTACTACTGCTGCTACTACCGCTAGTACTACTGCAGCTATTGCTACTGCTACGACTACTGCCACTACTACTGCTACTACTACTCCTGCTACTACTCCTGCTACTACTGCTGCTACTACTATTGCTGCGACTTCTACTACTACTGCTGGTAATACTGCTGCTACTGCTGCTGCTATGACTACTGCCACCACAACTGCTACTGCTGCTGCTACTACTACTGCTACTACTACTACTCCTACTCCTACTGCTACTGCTACTACTATTGCTACTATTGCTGCTAATACTGCTGCTAATACTGCTGGTACTACTGCTGCTACTACTGCTGCTACTACTGCTACTACTATTGCTACTACTACTGCTACTACTACAGGTACAACTACTGCTACTGCTACTACTACTACTACTACTACTGCTACTCCTATTTCTACTACTGCTGCTGCTACTACTACTACTCCTGCTACTGCTCCTACTACTGCTGCTACTACTATTGCTCCTGCTACTGCTCCTGCTACAGGTACAACTACTACTACTTCTGCTACTGCTACTGCTTCTGCTACTAATTCTACTTCTACTTCTACTGCTACTACTCCTCCTCCTCCTCCTCCTCCTCCTACTACTACTACTACTACTACTACTACTACTACTACTACTACTACTGCTACTACTACTACAACCGGTACTACTTCTACTACTACTACCGCTACTACCGCTACTACTGCTACTACTGCTGGTACTACTGCTGCTACTACTGCTACTGCTAGTTGTACTACTACTACTGCTACTCCTCGTCGTACTACTACTACTGCTACTGCTACTGCTACTTCTACTTCTACTGCTACTTATACTGCTACTGCTACTGCTACTCCGCTGCTGCTGCTACTACTACTACTACTACTATTGCTACTACTGCTACTACTACTGCTTCTACTGCTCCTACTGCTACTATTACTGCTACTACTGCTACTACTACTGCTACTACTGCTACTACTACTCCTCCTACTAGTACTAGTACTACTGCTACTACTGCTGCTACTGCTAGTACTACTACTACTGCTACTACTGCTACTACTGCTGCTACTCCTGCTACTACTTCTACTACTACTACTACTACTGCTACTACTGCTGCTACTGTTGCTACTGTTGCTACTGCTGCTATTGCTGCTATTGCTGCTACTACTACTGCAACTACACTGCTACTACTGCTGCTACTACCGCTGGTACTACTGCAGCTACTGCTACTGCTACGACTACTGCCACTACTACTGCTACTACTACTCCTGATCCTACTCCTGCTACTACTCCTGCTACTACTACTACTACTATTGCTGCGACTTCTACTACTACTGCTGGTAATACTGCTGCTACTGCTGCTACGACTACTGCCACCACTACTGCTACTACTGCTGCTACAAGTACTACTACTACTACTACTACTACTTCTATTGCTCCTATTGCTACTACTGCTACTACTACTACTTTTAATACTACTGCTACTTCTACTGCTACTACTACTGCTACTACTATTGCTACTATTGCTACGACTACTGCTACTACTACTGCTCCTACTACTACTGCTTCTACTAATACTGCTAATAATACTGCTGCTACTACTACCGCTTCTGCTACTACTGTTGATACTACTGATGGTACTACTACTGCTACTACTACTACTTCTGCTACTAGTACTGCTACTACTACTGCTACTACTATTCCTGCTACTACTCCATATACTACTACTGATACTACTCCTGCTACTGCTCCTCCTACTACTGCTACTACTACTACTGCCGCTACTACTGCTACTGCTACTACTACTACTGCTACTGCTACTTCTACTACTGCCGCTACTACTGCTACTGCTACTTCTACTACTGCTACTACTACTACTACTACTACTACTACTACTACTACTACTACTACTGTTGCTACTATTGCTGCTAATACTGCTGCTACTACTGCTGCTACTACTGCTGCTACTAGTGCTACTACTACTGCTACTACAGGTACTACTACTACTACTTCTGCTACTGCTACTGCTACTAATTCTACTTCTACTTCTACTACTACTACTCCTCCTCCTCCTCCTCCTCCTCCTACTACTACTACTACTACTACTACTACTACTACTACTACTACTGCTGCTGCTACTACTGCTACTACTACTACTACTACTACTACTACTACTACTACTACTGCTACTCCTATTGCTACTACTGCTGCTGCTACTGCTACTACTCCTGCTACTGCTCCTACTACTGCTGCTACTACTATTGCTCCTGCTACTGCTCCTGCTACAGGTACAACTACTACTACTACTACTACTTCTGCTACTGATACTGCTACTAATTCTACTTCTACTTCTACTCCTCCTCCTCCTCCTCCTCCTCCTCCTACTACTACTACTACTACTACTACTACTACTACTACTACTGCTACTACTACTACTACTACTACTACTACTACTACTACTGCTACTACTACAACCGCTACTACTTCTACTACTACTACCGCTACTACTGCTACTACTGCTAGTACTACTGCTGCTACTACTGCTACTGCTAGTCGTACTACTACTACTACTACTACTGCTACTGCTACTGCTACTACTGCTACTGCTACTTCTACTTCTACTGCTACTTATACTGCTACTGCTACTGCTACTCCGCTGCTGCTACTACTACTACTACTATTGCTACTACTGCTACTACTACTACTGCTACTACTACTACTACTCCAACTAGTACTAGTACTACTGCTACTACTGCTGCTACTGCTAGTACAACTACTACTGCTGCTACTGCTGCTACTACTGCTACTCCTACTACTGCTCCTACTACTGCTGCTACTACTACTAGTACTACTGCTACTACTGCTGCTACTGTTGCTACTGCTGCTATTGCTGCTACTACTACTGCTACTACTGCAACTACTACTGCTACTACTGCTGCTACTACCGCTAGTACTACTGCAGCTATTGCTACTGCTACGACTACTGCCACTACTACTGCTACTACTACTCCTGCTACTACTCCTGCTACTACTGCTGCTACTACTATTGCTGCGACTTCTACTACTACTGCTGGTAATACTGCTGCTACTGCTGCTGCTATGACTACTGCCACCACAACTGCTACTGCTGCTGCTACTACTACTGCTACTACTACTACTCCTACTCCTACTGCTACTGCTACTACTATTGCTACTATTGCTGCTAATACTGCTGCTAATACTGCTGGTACTACTGCTGCTACTACTGCTGCTACTACTGCTACTACTATTGCTACTACTACTGCTACTACTACAGGTACAACTACTGCTACTGCTACTACTACTACTACTACTACTGCTACTCCTATTTCTACTACTGCTGCTGCTACTACTACTACTCCTGCTACTGCTCCTACTACTGCTGCTACTACTATTGCTCCTGCTACTGCTCCTGCTACAGGTACAACTACTACTACTTCTGCTACTGCTACTGCTTCTGCTACTAATTCTACTTCTACTTCTACTGCTACTACTCCTCCTCCTCCTCCTCCTCCTCCTACTACTACTACTACTACTACTACTACTACTACTACTACTACTACTGCTACTACTACTACAACCGGTACTACTTCTACTACTACTACCGCTACTACCGCTACTACTGCTACTACTGCTGGTACTACTGCTGCTACTACTGCTACTGCTAGTTGTACTACTACTACTGCTACTCCTCGTCGTACTACTACTACTGCTACTGCTACTGCTACTTCTACTTCTACTGCTACTTATACTGCTACTGCTACTGCTACTCCGCTGCTGCTGCTACTACTACTACTACTACTATTGCTACTACTGCTACTACTACTGCTTCTACTGCTCCTACTGCTACTATTACTGCTACTACTGCTACTACTACTGCTACTACTGCTACTACTACTCCTCCTACTAGTACTAGTACTACTGCTACTACTGCTGCTACTGCTAGTACTACTACTACTGCTACTACTGCTACTACTGCTGCTACTCCTGCTACTACTTCTACTACTACTACTACTACTGCTACTACTGCTGCTACTGTTGCTACTGTTGCTACTGCTGCTATTGCTGCTATTGCTGCTACTACTACTGCAACTACACTGCTACTACTGCTGCTACTACCGCTGGTACTACTGCAGCTACTGCTACTGCTACGACTACTGCCACTACTACTGCTACTACTACTCCTGATCCTACTCCTGCTACTACTCCTGCTACTACTACTACTACTATTGCTGCGACTTCTACTACTACTGCTGGTAATACTGCTGCTACTGCTGCTACGACTACTGCCACCACTACTGCTACTACTGCTGCTACAAGTACTACTACTACTACTACTACTACTTCTATTGCTCCTATTGCTACTACTGCTACTACTACTACTTTTAATACTACTGCTACTTCTACTGCTACTACTACTGCTACTACTATTGCTACTATTGCTACGACTACTGCTACTACTACTGCTCCTACTACTACTGCTTCTACTAATACTGCTAATAATACTGCTGCTACTACTACCGCTTCTGCTACTACTGTTGATACTACTGATGGTACTACTACTGCTACTACTACTACTTCTGCTACTAGTACTGCTACTACTACTGCTACTACTATTCCTGCTACTACTCCATATACTACTACTGATACTACTCCTGCTACTGCTCCTCCTACTACTGCTACTACTACTACTGCCGCTACTACTGCTACTGCTACTACTACTACTGCTACTGCTACTTCTACTACTGCTACTACTACTACTACTCCTCCTCCTCCTCCTCCTACTACTACTACTACTGCTGCTGCTACTACTACTACTGCAACTACTACAACTGCTACT
>OV702288.1:246504037-246509037 GCA_916181665.1 Avena sativa
CTGCTACAGGTACAACTACTACTACTTCTGCTACTGCTACTGCTTCTGCTACTAATTCTACTTCTACTTCTACTGCTACTACTACTCCTCCTCCTCCTACTACTACTACTACTACTACTACTACTGCTACTACTACTACTACTACTCCTACTACTACAACCGGTACTACTTCTACTACTACTACCGCTACTACCGCTACTGCTGCTACTACTGCTGGTACTACTGCTGCTACTACTGCTACTGCTAGTTGTACTACTACTACTGCTAATCCTAGTCGTACTACTACTACTGCTACTGCTACTGCTACTACTGCTACTACTACTTCTACTTCTACTGCTACTTATACTGCTACTGCTACTGCTACTCCGCTGCTGCTGCTACTACTACTACTATTGCTACTACTGCTACTACTACTGCTTCTACTGCTCCTACTGCTACTATTACTGCGACTACTGCTACTACTACTGCTACTACTGCTACTACTACTCCTCCTACTAGTACTAGTACTACTGCTACTACTGCTGCTACTGCTAGTACTACTGCTGCTGCTACTACTGCTACTACTGCTGCTACTACTACTGCTCCTACTACTGCTACTACTACTACTAGTACTACTGCTGCTACTGTTGCTACTGTTGCTACTGTTGCTATTGCTGCTATTGCTGCTACTGCAACTACACTGCAACTACACTGCTACTACTGCTGCTACTACCGCTGGTACTACTGCAGCTACTGCTACTGCTACGACTACTGCCACTACTACTGCTACTACTACTCCTGATCCTACTCCTGCTACTACTCCTGCTACTACTACTACTATTGCTGCGACTTCTACTACTACTGCTGGTAATACTGCTGCTACTGCTGCTGCTACGACTACTGCCACCACTACTGCTACTGCTGCTGCTACTACTACTACTGCTACTACTACAACTGCTACTACTACTATTTCTAATACTACTGCTACTTCTACTGCTACTACTACTGCTACTACTATTTCTACTATTGCTACGACTACTGCTACTACTACTGCTTCTACTAATACTGCTAATAATACTGCTGCTACTACTACCGCTTCTGCTACTACTGTTGATACTACTGATGCTACTACTACTGCTACTACTACTACTTTTGCTACTAGTACTGGTACTACTACTGCTACTACTACTATTCCTGCTACTACTCCATATACTACTACTGCTACTACTCCTGCTACTGCTCCTCCTACTACTGCTACTACTACTACTGCCGCTACTACTGCTACTGCTACTGCTACTACTGCTACTGCTACTTCTACTACTGCTACTACTACTACTACTACTACTCCTCCTCCTCCTCCTACTACTACTACTGCTGCTGCTACTACTACTACTACAACTACTACAACTGCTACTACTATTGCTACGACTACTGCTACTACTACTGCTACTACTACTACTTCTACTAATACTGCTACTACTACTGCTACTACTGCTACTACTGCCGCTGCTGCTACTATTGTTGGTACTACTGTTGCTACTACTACTGCTACTACTACTACTACTCCTGCTACAAGTACAGCTACTAGTACTGCTACTACTATTCCTGCTACTACTACTCCATATACTACTACTACTGCTACTACTCCTGCTACTGCTCCTCCTACTAGTGCTACTGCTACTGCTACTGCCCCTGCTACTGCTACTGCTACTACTCCTACTACTACTGTTCCTCCTACTACTGCTACTGCCCCTGCCCCTGCTACTGCTACTGCTACTACTCCTACTGCTACTAATACTTCTACTACTGCTACTGCTACTACTACTACTACTACTGCTACTACTGCTGCTACTACTGTTGGTACTACTGCTGCTACTGCTGCTGCTACGACTACTGCCACTACTACTGCTACTACTACTCCTGGTACTACTCCTGCTACTGCTACTGCTATTGCTACTACTACTACTGCTACTGCTATTTCCACTACTAATGCTACTACCACTCCTGCTACTGCTACTACTCCTGCTCCTGTCCAACTACTGCTGCTACTACTACTGCTCCTGCTACTAGTACTGCTAATATAACTGCTACTACTACTCTTGCTACTACTGTTATTACAACTGCTACTACTACTGCTACTACTATTGCTACTATTGCTACTACTGTTATTACAACTACTACTACTACTACTGCTGCTACTACTACTGCTTCTACTGCTTCTACAAATACTGCTACTAGTACTGCTACTACTACTGCTACTACTGCTACTACTACTACTACTACTGCTACTACTGCTGCTACTACTAATCCTGCTACTACTACTGCTACTACTACTGCTACTACTATTCCTGCTACTACTACTCCATATACTACTACTCCTACTACTCCTGCTACTGCTCCTCCTACTACTACTACTCCTAATGCCCCTGCTACTGCTACTGCTACTACTACTACTTCTACTACTACTGTTGCTACTATTGCTGCTAATACTACTACTAATTTTGTTGCTACTACTGTTGCTACTACTGCTGCTACTACTGTTCTACTACTGCTGCTACTACTGCTACTACTACTGCTACTACTACATGTGCAACTACTACTACTACTATTGCTACTACTCCTCCTCCTCCTCCTCCTCCTACTACTACTACTACTACTACTACTACTACTACTACTACTACTACTACTGCTACTACTACTACTGCTACTACTACTGCTACTACTGCTACTACTGCTACTACTACTACTACCGCTACTACTGCTACTACTGCTGCTGCTACTACTGGTGGTACTACTGCTACAATTACTACTACTACTACTACTGCTACTTCTACTAATGCTACTGCTACTTCTACTTCAACTGTTACTTATACTGCTACTGCTTCTACTACTACTACTACTTCTACTGCTACTTCTACTTCTACTACTGCTACTACTGCTACTCCTACTCCTACTCCTACTACTACTACTACTACTACTCCTCCTCCTCCTACTACTACTACTACTAGTACTACTACTATTACTACTACTACTTCTAGTAGTAGTAGTACTGCTACTACTGCTGCTACTGTTGCTACTGCTACTATTGCTGCTACTGCTGCTACTACTACTACTTCTACTACTACTGCTACAGCTACTGCTGCTACTACTACTACTATTGCTACTACTGCTACTACTACTGCTACTACTTCTGTTACTACTACTACTACTGCTACTAGTGCTGGTCCTACTGCTCCTTCTGCTACTGCTCCTACTACTACTACTACTACTACTACTACTACTACTACTACTACTACTACAACTACCACTACTACTACTACTGCTACTACTGCTGCTACTACCGCTACTACTGCTGCTGCTACTACTGTTGGTACTACTGCTGGTACTACTACTGCTACTGCTGCTACTATTCCTGCTACTACTACTGCTACTACTACTCTTGCTACTACTACTGCTACTGCTACTCCTATTGCTACTACTGCTGCTGCTACTGCTACTACTCCCGCTGCTACTAATGCTCCTGCTATTGCTACTGCTACTGCTACAACAACTACTCTACTGCTACTTCTACTACTGCTACTGCTACTTCTACTGCTACTACTACTACTCCTCCTCCTCCTCCTCCTACTACTACTACTACTACTGCTACTACTCCTGCTACTACTACTGCGACTACTACTACTACTGCTACTACTACTACTGCTACTACTACTACTGCTACTCCTACTACTGCTACTACTACTACCGCTACTACTGCTGCTGGTACTACTGCTGCTACTACTACTACTGCTACAAGTACTACTACTACTACTGCTACTGCTAATACTGCTACTGCTACTTCTACTTCTACTGCTACTACTTCTACTACTACTTCTTCTACTACTACTGCTACTACTGATGCTAATACTACTGCTACTACTGCTGCTAGTACTGCTGCTACTACTGCGACTACTGCTGCTACTACTGCTACTACTTCTACTACTACTACTACTGCTACTGCTGCTACTACTACTGCTACTACTGCTGGTAATACTGCTGCTACTGCTGCTGCTACGATTACTGCTACTGCTGCTGCTACGATTACTGCCACTACTACTGCTACTGCTGCTCCTACTACTAATGCTACTACTACTACTACTGCTACTGCTATTGCTACTGCTACTGCTACTACTACTACTATTGCTACTACTACTGCTACTATTGCTACTGCTACCGCTACTGCTACCGCTACTATTGCTACTACTGCTACTACTACCGCTACTATTGCTACTACTGCTACTACTACTACTGCTGCTACGACTACTGCTACTACTTCTGCTGTAACTACTACTGCTTCTACTAATACTGCTACTACTGCTGCTACTACTGCTACTACTGTTGGTACTACTGCTGCTACTGCTACTTCTACTACAACTACAACTACTAGTACTGCTATTGCTACTGCTACTGCTATTGCTACTACTGCTACTACTACTACTGCTACTCCTACTACTTCTACTACAACTGCTACTACTACTACTGCTAATACTATTGCTACTATTGCTACGACTACTGCTACTACTACTGCTGCTACTACTACTGCTACTACTACTGCTTCTACAAATACTGCTACTACTACTGCTACTACTACTACTGCTACTACTACTGCTACTACTACTGCTTCTACAAATACTGCTACTACTGCTGCTACTACTACTACTACTGCTACTACTACTACTACTACTGCTACTACTACTACTACTAATCCTGCTAATAGTACTGCTACTACTACTGCTACTACTATTCCTGCTACTGCTCCTCCTACTACTGCTACTCCTAATGCCCCTTCTACTGCTACCGCTACTACTACTACTTCTACTACTAATACTACTACTACTACTGCTGCTACTACTGCTGCTACTACTGCTGCTACTAGTGCTACTACTACTGCTACTACTACAGGTACTACTACTGCTACTGCTACTACTACCACTACTACTACTACTGCTGCTGCTACTCCTATTGCTACTACTGCTGCTGCT
>OV702288.1:246546537-246549037 GCA_916181665.1 Avena sativa
GCTACTCCTACTACTACTATTGCTACTACTACTACTGCTACTACTGCTGCTACTACTACTGCTACTACTACTACTACTGCTACTACAACTGCTACTACTACTGCTACTACTATTGCTACGACTACTGCTACTACTACTGCTGCTACTACTACTGCTGCTACTACTACTGCTACTACTACTGCTACCACTACTACTTCTACAAACACTTCTACTACTACTGCTACTACTACTACTACTACTGCTACTACTACTAATCCTGCTACTACTACTGCTACTACTATTCCTGCTACTACTCCTGCTACTGCTCCTCCTACTACTGCTACTCCTAATGCCCCAGCTACTACTACTGCTACTACTATTCCTGCTACTACTACTCCATATACTACTACTTCTACTACTCCTGCTACTGCTCCTCCTACTACTGCTACTCCTAATGCCCCTGCTGCTGCTACTGCTACTGCTACTACTTCTACTACTAGTACTACTACTAATACTACTACTACTACTACTACTACTACTACTACTGCTACTACTATTGCTGCTACTACTGCTGCTAATACTGCTGCTAATTTTGCTGCTACTACTGCTGCTACTACTGCTTCTACTACTGCTACTACTACTGCTACTACTACTGCTACTACTACTGCTACTACTACATGTGCTACTACTACTACTACTAGTACGGCTGCTGCTGCTACTACTACGACTACTGCAACTACTACAACTGCTACTACTATCGCTACTATTGCTACGACTACTGCTACTACTACAGCTACTGCTGCTACTACTGCTACTACTGCCGCTGCTGCTACTATTGTTGGTACTACTGTTGCTACTACTACTACTACGACTCCTGCTACTAGTACTGCTACTACTACTGCTACTACTATTCCTGCTACTACTACTCCATATACTACTACTGCTACTACTCCTGCTACTGCTCCTCCTCCTACTGCTACTGCTACTGCCCCTGCTACTGCTACTAGTCGAACTGCTACTGCTCCTCCTACTACTGCTACTGCCCCTGCCCCTGCTACTGCTACTGCTACTGCTACTACTCCTACTGCTACTGATACTTTTACTACTGCTAATGCTACTGCTACTGCTACTACTACTACTACTACTACTACTACCGCTACCGCTACTGCTACTGCTACTACTACTACTACTATTGCTACTACTGCTACTACTACTGCTGCTACTACTACTGCTACTACTACTACTGCTACTACAACTCCTACTACTACTGCTACTACTATTGCTACTATTGCTACGACTACTGCTGCTACTACTACTGCTACTACTGCTGCTTCTACAAATACTGCTACTACTACTGCTACTACTTCTACTACTACTACTACTACTACTACTACTACTGCTACTACTACTAATCCTGCTACTACTACTGCTACTACTATTCCTGCTACTACTCCATATACTACTACTGCTACTACTCCTGCTACTGCTCCTCCTACTACTGCTACTCCTAATGCCCCTGCTACTGCTACTGCTACAACTATTACTTCTTCTTCTTCTACTACTACTGTTGCTACTACTATTGCTGCTAATACTGCTGCTAATACTGTTGCTACTACTGCTCCTACTACTTCTTCTACTACTGCTGCTACTACTCCTCCTACTACTGCTGCTACTACTACTACTACTACTCCTGCTACTGCTCCTCCTACTACTGCTACTGCTACTGCCCCTGCTACTGCTACTACTCCTACTCCTACTGCTACTGCTCCTCCTCCTACTGCTACTGCCCCTGCCCCTGCTACTGCTACTACTCAAACTGCTACTGATACTTCTACTACTGCTACTGCTACTACTACTACTACTACTACTACTACTACTGCTACTGCTACTACTACTACTACTACTGCTGCTACTGCTACTACTGCTGCTATTGCTACTACTGCCACTGCTGCTACTATTGTTGGTACTACTGTTGCTACTACTACTGTTACTACTACTACTACTACTACTACTACTCCTGCTACTAGTACTGCTACTACTATTCCTGCTACTACTACTCCATATACTACTACTGCTACTACTCCTGCTACTGCTCCTCCTACTACTGCTACTGCCCCTGCTACTGCTACTACTCCTACTCCTACTGCTACTGCTCCTCCTCCTACTGCTACTGCCCCTGCCCCTGCCCCTGCTACTGCTACTGCTACTACTCAAACTGCTACTGATACTTCTACTACTGCTACTACTACTGCTACTACTACTACTACTGCTACTACTGCTGCTACTGCTACTACTACTACTACTGCTACTACTGCTACTATTACTGCTACTACTGCTACTACTACTGCTACTACTACTACTACTGCTACTACTGCTACTACTACTACTACTACTCCTACTAGTACTAGTACTACTGCTACTACTGCTGCTACTGCTACTGCTACTACTGCTGCTACTGCTACTACTGCCGCTGCTGCTACTATTGTTGGTACTACTGTTACTACTACTACCGCTACCGCTA
>OV702288.1:246584037-246586537 GCA_916181665.1 Avena sativa
CTACTACTGCTACTACTACTACTACTAATCCTGCTACTACTACTGCTACTACTATTCCTTCTACTACTACTCCATATACTACTCCTGCTACTGCTACTGCCCCTGCTACTGCTCCTCCTACTACTGCTACTGCTACTGCCCCTGGTACTGCTCCTGCTACTACTCCTACTGCTACTTCCCCTGCCCCTGCTACTGCTACTGCTACTACTCCTACTGCTACTGATACTTCTACTACTGCTACTGATACTACTACTACTACTACTACTACTACTACTGCTACTGCTACTGCTACTGCTACTGCTACTGCTACTGCTACTGCTACTGCTACTGCTACTAGTACTACTATTGCTACTACTACTGCTACTACTACTGCTACTACAACTGCTACTACTACTACTGCTACTACTATTGCTACTATTGCTACGACTACTGCTACTATTACTGCTGCTACTTCTACTGCTACTACGACTGCTAATACTACTACTTCTACAAACACTTCTACTACTACTGCTACTACTACTGCTACTACTACTGCTACTACTACTACTACTACTACTACTACTACTACTACTACTACTACTACTACTACTACTGCTACTAATCCTGCTACTACTACTGCTACTACTATTCCTGCTACTACTACTCCATAAAATACTACTGCTACTACTCCTGCTACTGCTCCTCCTAATGCCCCAGCTACTACTACTGCTACTACTATTCCTGCTACTACTACTCCATATACTACTACTTCTACTACTCCTGCTACTGCTCCTCCTCCTACTGCTACTCCTAATGCCCCTGCTACTGCTACTGCTACTACTACTACTTCTACTACTAGTACTACTACTAATACTACTACTACTACTAGTACTACTACTACTACTACTGCTACTACTATTGCTGCTAATACTGCTGCTAATTTTGCTGCTACTACTGCTGCTACTACTGCTTCTGCTACTGCTACTACTACTGCTACTACTACATGTGCTACTACTACTACGGCTGCTGCTGCTGCTACTACTACTACTACTGCAACAACTACAACTGCTACTACTATCGCTACTATTGCTATGACTACTGCTACTACTACTGCTACTACTGCTGCTACTACTGCTACTACTGCCGCTGCTGCTACTATTGTTGGTACTACTGTTGCTACTACTACTACTACTACTCCTGCTACTAGTACTGCTACTACTACTGCTACTACTATTCCTGCTACTACTACTCCATATACTACTACTGCTACTACTTCTACTACTACTGCTACTACTACTACTACTGCTACTACTACTGCTACTACTGCTACTACTACAACCGCTACTACTTCTACTACTACTACCGCTACTACTGCTACTACTACTGCTGCAACTACTGCTGGTACTACTGCTGCTACTACTGCTATTGCTACTCGTACTACTACTACTACTGCTACTACTGCTACTACTACTGCTACTACTGCTGCTACTGCTAGTACTACTACTGCTGCTACTGCTGCTACTGCTACTACTGCTACTACTACTACTGCTGCTGCTGCTACTGCTAATCCTACTACTACTGCTACTGCTACTACTACTACTATTGCTACTACTGCTACTACTACTGCTGCTACGACTACTACTACAACTACTGCTACTGCTACTACAACTGCTACTACTACTATTGCTACTACTATTGCTACTATTGCTACGACTACTGCTACTACTGCTACTACTACTGCTACTACTACTGCTTCTACAAATACTTCTACTACTACTGCTACTACTACTGCTACTACTGCTACTACTACTGCTACTACTACTACTAATCCTGCTACTACTA
Organism: Avena sativa; assembly: GCA_916181665.1. Taxonomy (NCBI): domain Eukaryota; kingdom Viridiplantae; phylum Streptophyta; class Magnoliopsida; order Poales; family Poaceae; genus Avena; species Avena sativa. The sequence goes on from OV702288.1 coordinate 246,585,859, forward strand.
CTGCTACTACTATTCCTTCTACTACTACTCCATATACTACTCCTGCTACTGCTACTGCCCCTGCTACTGCTCCTCCTACTACTGCTACTGCTACTGCCCCTGGTACTGCTCCTTCTACTACCCCTACTGCTACTGCTCCTCCTACTACTGCTACTTCCCCTGCCCCTGCTACTGCTACTGCTACTACTCCTACTGCTACTGATACTTCTACTACTGCTACTGCTACTACTACTACTACTGCTACTGCTACTGCTACTGCTACTGCTACTGCTACTGCTACTGCTACTACTACTACTACTACTATTGCTACTACTACTGCTGCTACTACTACTGCTACTACTACTGCTACTACAACTGCTACTACTAGTACTACTGCTACTACTATTGCTACTATTGCTACGACTACTGCTACTACTTCTGCTGCTACTACTACTGCTAATACTACTACTTCTACAAACACTTCTGCTACTACTGCTAATACTACTACTACTACTGCTACTACTAATACTACTACTACTGCTACTAATCCTGCTACTACTACTGCTACTACTATTCCTGCTACTACTACTCCATGTACTACTACTTCTACTACTCCTGCTACTGCTCCTCCTCCTACTGCTACTCCTAATGCCCCTGCTACTGCTACTGGTACTACTAGTACTACTACTAATACTACTAC
>OV702288.1:246596537-246619037 GCA_916181665.1 Avena sativa
TACTACTACTACTACTACTACTACTGCTACTACTGCTACTACTAGTACTACTGCTACTACTACTGCTACTACTACTACCACTACTACTGCTACTACTACTACCGCTACTACTGCTACTACTGCTGCTGCTACTACTGCTGGTACTACTGCTGCTACTACTGCTACTATTGCTACTACTAATACTACTACGACTGCTACTGCTACTACTGCTACTTCTACTTCTACTGCTACTTATACTGCTACTGCTACTGCTACTCCGCTACTACTACTACTACTATTGCTACTACTGCTACTACTACTACTGTTGCTACTACTTCTACTACTGCTACTACTGCTACTACTACTACTCCTCCTACTACTGCTGCTACTACTGTTGGTACTACTACGGTTACTGCTGCTGCTACGACTACTACCACTACTACTGCTACTACTACTCCTGCTACTACTCCTGGTACTACTCCTGTTACTGCTATTGCTACTACTACTACTACTACTACTACTACTACTACTACTCCTGCTACTGCTCCTACTAGTGCTGCTACTACTACTGCTCCTGCTCCTGCTACTGCTACTACTACTACTGCTACTAATGCTGGTACTACTACTACTACTACTACTACTGCTACTTCTACTTCTACTTCTACTTCTACTTATACTGCTACTGCTACTCCGCTGCTACTACTACTATTGCTACTACTACTACTGCTACTACTGCTACTAGTATTGCTAATGCTGCTACTACTGTTGGTACTACTGCTGCTACTGCTGCTGCTACGACTACTGCCACTACTACTGCTACTACTACTCCTAGTCCTACTCCTGCTACTGCTACTGCTATTGCTACTACTACTACTACTGCTACTGCTATTTCCACTACTAATGTTGCTACCACTCCTCCTACTGCTACTACTCCTGCTACTGCTCCAACTACTGTTGCAACTACTACTGCTCCTACTACTGCTACTACTACTCCTAGTACTATTGCTACTGCTACAACTGCTACTGCTACTACTGCTACTTTTACTTCTACTACTACTACTACTACTACTACTACTACTACTACTACTACTACTACTACTACTGCTGCAGGTGCTACTATTGCTACTGTTGCTACTGCTGCTATTGCTGCTACTACTGCTACTACTATTTCTACTACTACTGCTACTGCTAATGCTATTGCCACTACTAATGCTACTACTCCTTCTACTGCTACTACTCCTGCTTTTGCTGCTACTACTACTGCTCCTGCTACTGCTACTGCTACTACTACTACTACTACTACTACTACTACTGCTACTACTGCTGGTACTACTACTACTGCTGCTACTACTACTACTACTGCTACTGCTACTTCCACTTCTACTGCTACTTATACTGCTACTGCTACTGCTACTCCGCTGCTACTACTACTACTACGACTACTATTGCTACTACTGCTACTACTGCTACTACTACTGCTACTACTGCTACTACTACTGCTACTACTACTGCTAATACTGCTGCTACTACTGTTGGTACTACTGCTGCTGCTACAACTACTGCCACTACTACTGCTACTACTACTCCTGGTACTACTCCTGCTACTACTCCTGCTACTGCTACTGCTATTGCTACTACTACTGCTACTGCTATTTCCACAACTAACGCTGCTACCACTCCTACTACTGCTACTACTCCTGCTACTGCTCCAACTACTGCTGCTACTACTACTGCTCCTGCTACTACTACTGCTACTACCACTACTGGTCCTACTGCTGGCCCTACTGCTGCTACTACTTCTGCTACTGCTCCTACTACTCCTGCTACTACTACTACTACTACTACTACTACTACTACTACTACTACTACTACTACTACTACTACTACTACTACTGCTACTACTACTGCAGCTACTACTACTACTACTGCTGGTGCTACTACTGCTAGTACTACTGCTGCTACTACTACTGCTACTGCTGCTACTACTCCTGCTACTACTACTTCTACTACTACTCTTGGTACTACTCCTGCTACTACTACTCTTGCTACTACTACTGCTACTGCTACTCCTATTTCTACTACTGCTGCTGCTACTGCTACTACTCCTGCTACTGCTCCTACTACTGCTGCTACTACTGCTGCTGCTGCTACTACTACTTCTACTGCTACAACAACAACTACTACTGCTACTTCTGCTACTTCTACTGCTACTACTGCTACTTCTACTGCTATTCCTCCTCCTCCTCCTACTCCTCCTCCTCCTCCTCCTACTACTACTACTACTACTACTACTACTACTACTACTACTACTGGCACTACTAGTACTACTGCTACTACTACTGCTACTACTACTACCACTACTACTGCTACTACTACTACCGCTACTACTGCTACTACTGCTGCTGCTACTACTGCTGGTACTACTGCTGCTACTACTGCTACTATTGCTACTACTAATACTACTACGACTGCTACTGCTACTACTGCTACTTCTACTTCTACTGCTACTTATACTGCTACTGCTACTGCTACTGCTACTCCGCTGCTACTACTACTACTATTGCTAATACTGCTACTACTACTGCTGCTACTACTTCTACTACTGCTACTACTACTGCTACTACTGCTACTACTACTACTACTACTACTACTACTACTACTCCTACTACTGCTGCTACTTCTGTTGGTACTACTACTGTTACTGCTGCTGCTACGACTAGTACCACTACTACTGCTACTACTACTCCTGCTACTACTCCTGCTACTACTCGTACTACTGCTATTGCTACTACTACTACTGTTACTGCTACTGCTATTGCCAGTACTAATGCAGCTACTACTCCTGCTACTGCTCCTACTACTGCTGCTACTACTACTGCTCCTGCTCCTGCTACTGCTACTACTACTACTACTACTACTACTACTAGTACTGCTACTACTGCTGGTACTACTACTACTACTACTACTACTACTGCTACTTCTACTTCTACTTCTACTACTACTTATACTGCTACTGCTACTGCTACTCCGCTGCTACTACTACTATTGCTACTACTACTACTGCTACTACTACTACTGCTACTACTGCTTCTACTATTGCTACTACTGCTACTACTGCTGCTACTACTGTTGGTACTACTGCTGCTACTGCTGCTTCTACGACTACTGCCACTACTACTACTACTACTACTCCTGGTACTACTCCTGCTACTGCTACTGCTATTGCTACTACTACTACTGCTACTGTTATTTCCACTACTAATGCTGCTACCACTCCTGCTACTGCTACTACTGCTGCTACTGCTCTAACTACTGCTGCTACTACTACTGTTCCTGCTACTGCTACTACTACTCCTACTACTATTGCTACTGCTACTACTGCTACTTTTACTTCTTCTACTACTACTACTACTACTACTGCTGCTGCTACTATTGCTACTGTTGCTACTGCTGCTATTGCTGCTACTACTGCTACTACTATTTCTACTACTACTGCTACTGCTAATGCTATTGCCACTACTAATGCTGCTACTACTCCTGCTACTGCTACTACTTCTGCTATTGCTGCTACTACTACTGCTCCTGCTACTGCTACTGCTACTACTACTACATCTACTGCTACTACTGCTGGTACTACTAGTACTGCTACTACTACTGCTACTACTACTTGTAACTACCTCGGTGAATTACGCTCCTAGTACCAGCCTGGATGTTCAGAAATGGTTGAAATAGTACGGTGGGGCCCAAATGCCACTCACAGGTAGACCTTTCGGCCGTCCCAACCATTTCCAAACATCGAGACAAGAACGGGCGGCGTAATCGGTAGGCGAAGGGATCAACTACATACACAAGTGAGTATGTATGCAAGCCACCATACAACAGTACATCATAGTCATCCCATCTAAAAAGAAAGGAAATATAGCAACGCCATACGGCAAGATCCAAATACCCTAGATAGATATAATAGTTTAGGATATCTCCTCATACATCAATCAACAGAGTATCAAGCGGAAGCGGAAGACAAAATCCGAGTACGGATAAGAAGCAAATCGGCATAAGATGCCCCATAAATAAGCAGATCCCGCCCACAGATCTCACGGATCCCCGTTCCCGGAATCTCTACACCGAATGATCGTTGCCCACATCGTCCGTCTCTTCCACCCAGTATCCATCTTGCGAGTGTACCTGTTCATCTGAACCAATAATTTATCGTGTGAGACCCTAGGGGTACTCAGCAAGTCTTTATGCCTCTAAAGGGGACACAACCTGGGGTGACGCAATTGCAGCAAAAGATAAACCCTAACAGTTCTATAGATACTCGCTAACCATCCGCCTAACCAGAGATAGACGGATGTCCGTGAATTAATAACAACAGTTATAACAGTTATAAAGGTAATCTTAACAGATCCAGCCTCCTCCTCGCTTACCGACAAGGAAGCGGATGAACAACCCCCATCCGTTGGCAGTTTTATTATCCATTCCATGAGTGTTGCACTATTTACTAGTCAGGTACCTAGTCTAGTCAAATTAAAAGCAGTACTTTAGTTATGCTTGTCTATGATCGAGAAACTGTGCTCCAAGTCGTCCATAACCGCGGACACGGCTTTCAGAAAGTTTTACCCTGCAGGGGTGCACAAATAGCAACACACACTCGATATGCCTCGGAAAAACCAAATCAAAACCCAACGAGACAGTCACGACAAAGCAATTACAGGATTTAGAAATATTTTAGGGGGCCACCCCTTTAAGTAGATCCCGCAACGAAGCCGGCCGGCTCCGAAACGGGCTTAAGGTTGTGGAGGCGGCTGTAAACGACTAGGAACCCGAAAGTGTGGCTGGGCTTGTCGATACAGCGAAATCGGGCCACGATCCTAAACAGTACAGTGTGCAGTACCTCGCACATTTTAAATAAAGCAGTAAAGCATGGCATAAGTACAGGATAGTAAATAAAACCTCAAACTAGTTTGTGGCCCCAAGAAATAGGAATGAATCAAGCTCTGGCTCAGGGGGGTCCATAAGGCCTCCCGGATGTGGATAGCGCGAATAGTCTTGGAACAGGATTCAAGTACTCGGGGTCTTACGGGACACAAGTAAGCCTGAAAAACCAAATAGCGAATATGGCTCACCGATGCCACTTTCATTAGTTATCCCATTACTACTCAGGTTAAGTTGTTTAGGTACCTCGTTATCCATCAGACACTCACATACCCTACACATGCTGTTCTACGACTCGCATGGCTCAAACAACTCCTGTAGTAATGGCTCATGGGATGGAGGAACAAGCTTTGGTGGGGTTTAATAGTAAAGGCTATGCAATACTTGGGATTCAATTTAATGCAATCGCGACTCAATGATGCAAGTATAAGAAAGAGGCAATAGGTACTGTATGTATGCAAGCATGTGGTAGTGCTTGCCTGGCAGCTCAGTTGAAGCAAGGAATGGATCTGGGTAGTGCTCCTGGTTCTCTTGATATATCCCCTGCTCAGCGTCTATTCGAAGAAGAACCAAACAAACAAGGGACAACATAAATAAAGTGCGCAAGCATATGAATAAAATGCATCAAGCAAACAATCATGCCATGATGAATGATGCACAATTTGCATGGCAATAAAGTAGCATGGCATGGGTGAGGTGTGGAATACAAGAATAAACATTTTTATTTAGTTTTGGCCCCACTTTATGCCCATAATAGTTGCTGTACACTTTAGATTTATATGATGCATGCTTCAAAACAACCCAAGGAATGCATAAACAGAAAGGTCTCGTCGAGCTAATCATTTTGGACATATTATTTATTAAATTTGGAGTTATAAATCAAAAGTTATTAATTAATTAAGTTAAAGGGGCAATTTATTGTAATTTAAATAAACTTGGAATTTTTAAATGTTCAAAATATATTTTGGGTGGCATATTTGAATTCCTCACATTTTCCTGATTTGAAAACATATATTATATGTATTGTTTGGATTAATATTTGAAAAGTTATTTAAAAACAGAATTATATTTGAATTTGAAATAATTAGAAAAGGATTTGAATTTAAACAGATTTCGGAAATACTTTTTATACTCAGAGGGAGCTAGCCACTGTCACAGACAAGTGGGCCACAGTGCTGACTGGGCAACACGCGCACAGAAACGCTTCTGTCACTCAGGGTTAGTCTAGCCGCAGAGGATGACAGGTGGGGCCATCGACCTCGCAGGCCCACGCGACAGCAGCGGAGAGGACATGCGCTGACAGGTGGGGCTAGGCTAGAGCGCGGGTTGAGTTAACTAGAGGCCAAGGGGTTTTGCGCAAAATGGTCACTGCGGCTGACGGTGGGGTCCTAAGGAGCGCGGCTTGATGCGACAAAAAAATAGGGGGGTATCAGCGAAAGCGCGGTCGCTACTGTGGATCTTCTCTCTGAACCGTTTGACGACAGGTCGATGCTCGACCTGACGCGGCGCGGCGCACGCGGGGCTCGAACCGGGGACCTGGGCGAGCGCACGGGGGCGGAGCCACTGCGCTGGCCTGGGCTTGGTGTCAGGGAGGCGCGCGTGGCCTAGCTAGGGTTTCTGCGACGCGAGGAGCGAGCAGACGCACGCGCTCGCCGGCGTACGCAGTGTGCTCGATGAAACGAACAACGACCCTAGGCGACGACAGCGCGGCGGAGCATGTCTAGGAGGTCAGGTGGCTCACCGGGAGGGCGTCGGTGGTGTTCGTGCGGGCCGAGACGCTGGCGATCGTCGATGATGCAGAGGCCGGCGTTCTAGGGTTTCTCATCGGCCTCGCGCTGGTTCTGGCGGCTCCGGTGCTTCTTCTCCTCGACGGTGGTACAGGGGGTTGCAGGAGCACTGCGTGGCCTTCCTCGGCCACCTCCACGTCGTTCTGCACTGCTGGAAGAGGAAGATCGGTGGAGGCCGACGGTGGAGACGATGGTGTAGGCGGTGGCGATGGAGCAGAGGGGGGAGAGGCCAGGGCGTCGCTGGGGCTGGATCTGGGGATGTAGGGGAGGCGAGAGAGGGGGTGGATAAGGCAGAGAGGGAGCAGGGTGCCGTGGGGAGGTGGTAGACGATAAAGGTGGCTCGGCCACCTTTTGTCCTCCTCCCCACGTGCTCGGCTGGGAGGCCAGGGCAGGGCAGGGGCAGGTAGGGGAGCTGCCAGGTGGGGTAGGGCAGGCCGGGGTCGGGGTGGTTCGGGCTGGGGCCCCTAGGGCAGAGAGAGCAAGAGAGAGAGAGGGTGGAGTAGCCTCGGGTAGGGCTAGGTTTGGAGCTAGGGTAGGAAGGGGAGGGGTATGGCTCGGGTTGGTAGCTAGGGCAGGGGTGAGGTGGCCAGGGAGAGAGGGTGGCCGGTGGGGCCAGCTAGGGTAGGCCATGGTGGGGTGGCTCGGCTTAGAAGGAGGAGAGAAAGAGGGGGGGATACTTAGGGTTTAGGTTTAGATAGGGGTATGGTAGATTAGATGAGATGGAGAGGTAGGTTTAGGGTTTTGAAGAGAGGGGAAAGGTTAGTTGCTAGGGTGTTCCTTTGTCAAGATCAAGCCAAGCACAAACCAAACCCCAACAAGATCAAGACTAGGAAAGAGAGGACAAGGTGATGTGGTTTTGTAAAAGATCCTCTCAAAATGCAACTAAAACCAAAGCTAGCAAAAGATGGTTCTTGCATGGCCCATGCATGATATTTAATGCCATGCTTATGTTGTGAAAACAAGATGATTTACATGGCATTATTACTATGCATTCCAAAATGTGGAGTAAGGCCTAAGCAAAAAGGATTTTAGAGATAGCTCCAAGGGGAATAGATGGAGATGATCATGTTTGAGTAAAATTTGGACTTGCTAGTGTGTATGTTCCACTAGATGATTAATAGCCCCAAACTATTCCAACATGAGCATAATTCCATGACAAACCACATGGAAGCTAGAAGAAAGGGTCCCACTCACAAGGCATGCAAAGGTGGCCATGTGGATCTCATATATCAATATTGTGAAAACAACATGATGCCAAGATGAGAGCATGTGGCAAAGAATTGGATCCATCCCAACCCACATGAGCTAGAAGTAAAACCAGTAAATGCCAAGCTCATATTTAGTTGGATGGTGGAATTATAAGGTGGTGAAAGAAAAGGTGGTGGAGTTAATAAAAGATATGCCCCCAACTCAACTTGGGCATTTAAACAATATATCAAGAACCAAATACAATATCAAGAGGCAAATACAATTAATAATGCATATGAGATAAGAACCAAATCAAAAAGGGTTTTATATGATGCTCAAATGCAAGGAGGCATGATGACATGAGCATGATATAATGATGATGCAACAATTATATATTTGAAGTAGCCAATATATTACTAGACCAAGTAGCATTACAATTGTTAGACAATTGGGATGCTACAACTCTCCCCCACTAAACAGGAATCTCGCCCCGAGATTCTAGGATGAAGAAGAAAACGCAAAGAGGGTGGGATACTTGGCACGGAGATCATCTTCACGTTCCCAAGTGGCTTCATCAACGGAATGGTGCGACCACTGCACCTTGCAGAACTTGATGGACTTGTTGCGAGTCCTTCTTTCTGCGACTTCGAGGATTTTTGTGGGGTGTTCTTGATAAGACAGGTCTTCTTGGAGATTGATAAGCTCATGGTCCACGGTCCTGCCAGGATCCTTGAAGCACTTCTTGAGCTGAGAGATGTGGAAAACATCATGGACCTTGAGTTTTTCCGGGAGCTCAAGAGCATAAGCAACTTCTCCTCTTCTTCCACGAACTTTGAAAGGACCGATGTATCTAGGAGCCAGCTTCCCTTTGATACCAAAGCGGTGCGTGCCTCTCATGGGAGTGACATGAAGGTAAACGAGATCACCAGGGACATACTCCATGTCCGTGTGCTTCCTGTCATAATTGCTCTTCTGGCGACTTTGAGCAATCCTCAGATTTTCCAGAATGATGTGAACCTTCTCCTCCGCTTGAGTCACAATGTCAGGGCCAAACAAGATCCTTTCACCTGCACCCGACCAACCAATCGGAGTTCTGCACTTGCGACCATAGAGAGCCTCAAATGGTGCCATCTTTAAACTTTTCTGGAAGCTGTTGTTGTACGAGAATTCAGCATAAGGATGACATTCTTCCCACTTCATGCCAAAAGAGATGACGCAAGCACGAAGCATATCCTCCAGAATCTGATTGATCCTTTCAACTTGTCCTTGCGACTGAGGGTGGTAAGCTGTGCTGAAGTTCAACTTTGTTCCCAAAGCATTTTGGAAACTCTCCCAGAACTTGGAAGTGAAGATGCTTCCACGGTCTGAACTGATCTCAAGCGGAACCCCATACAGAGAGACAATTCTGTTGATATAGAGCTCCGCTAACTGAATTGCAGAAATGGTTTCCTTGACGGGCAAGAAGTGAGCCACTTTAGAAAGCCTGTCAATGACAACAAAGATTGCACTGTTGCCCTTCTGCGACCTTGGGAAACCAGTGATGAAGTCCATCTCTACTTTCTCCCATTTCCATTCCGGGGGTTTCAATGGCTGTAGAAGACTGGAAGGTTTCTGATGAACAACTTTCACTCTGCGGCAGACATCACACTCCGAGACATACTTGGCACAATACCTTTTCAAACCGGGCCACCAATATTGTGTTTTCAAGTCCATGTACATCTTTGTGCTGCCAGGGTGGATAGAAAGAACAGAATCATGCGCCTCCTTGAGAACTTGCTCTCTCAAACCCGGGTAGTTTGGAACAAACATCCGGTGTTCAAAGAAGAGCGTGCCTTGATCATCGACGTGAAAAGACTCATACTTTGGAAGCTGAAGCCTAGAGATGATCTTTCTTGTGTACGGGTCACCAAGCTGAGAAGAGCGAACCTTTTCTTCCAAGAGAGGTGTTGCTAGAAGGTTCAGGAGATACCCTGGTTCCACAATTTCCAGGTTGAGCTGACGGAATTCCTCGCACAAGAGAGGCTGTTGTTCTTCCATCATGAGGTTGTTGACATAAGCTTTGCGGCTGAGAGCATCTGCCATGACATTAGCTTTGCCCGGAGTGTAGTTGATGGTCAAATCGAAGTCATTGATTGCTTAAATCCATCTCCTTTGCCTAAGGTTGAGATCAGGCTGAGTAAAGATATACTTCAGACTCTTGTGATCAGAAAAGATCTCACAACGGTTGCCAAGCAAGTAGTGCCTCCATACTTTCAAAGCACAGACAACTGCTGCGAGCTCGAGGTCATGTGTAGGATAGTTGATCTCATGCGTCTTCAACTGGCGAGAGGCATAAGCAACAACTTGTTTTTCTTGCATAAGGACCGCACCCAATCCATGCAAAGAGGCATCACAGAAGATCTGAAACGGCTTGGATGTATCCGGAGGAACCAAGACTGGTGTGGAAGTGAGCTTCTCTTTGAGTGTCTCAAAGCTTGCTTGACATGCAGGAGTCCAAAGGTATTTCTTGCCTTTCTTGAGAAGATCGGTAAGAGGCTTCGCTATCTTCGAAAAGTTCTGAACGAAGCGACGGCAATAACTAGCCAAACCAAGGAAACTCCGCACTTCCTTGACATTGACAGGAGGAAGCCATTCAAGAATTGTCTTCACAGTTTCTGGATTGACTGCAATGCCCTTGGCAGAGATGACATGACCAAGATAGGTTACTTGAGGCAGCCAAAACTCACACTTGGAGAACTTTGCATACAAGCGGTGTTCACGAAGCTTGCTAAGGACACACCGAAGGTGTTCTTCATGCTCTTCTTGTGACTTGGAATGGACTAGGATGTCATCCAGGTAGACCACAACGAACTTATCAAGATACTCCATGAAAACCGAGTTCATGAGCCTCGAGAAGGTGGCAGGTGCGTTGGTGAGACCGAAAGACATGACCGTGTACTCATACAGGCCATAACGGGTGGTGAAAGCTGTCTTCGGAACATCTTCCTTGCGAATCTTGATTTGGTGATAACCACTCCTCAAGTCCAGCTTAGAGAAAACCACAGCTCCAGCTAGCTGATCAAAGAGATCATTAATCCGCGGAAGGGGATATTTATTCTTGATGGTTTTAGCATTGAGAGCCCGATAGTCAACACAAAGTCTATCAGTCTGGTCTCGATTCTTCACAAAGAGAGTAGGGCTACCCCAAGAAGAAGTACTGTGCTGAATGAAACCCAACTTCTCTTGTTCATCAAGCTGACGTTTGAGTTCAGCCAACTCAGCAGGACCCATCTTATAAGGCCGCTTGGAGATAGGAGCGGTACCAGGTTCAAGCTCAATAACAAACTCAACCTCTCGATTCGGAGGCATACCTGGCAACTCTTCAGGAAAGACATCTAGAAACTCACAGACCACCGGAACACTCTGAATAGATTCCATAGCATCAACATTCAGAGCTGCCAAAGAGAAAAGCTGGATAGCAGGAGTCAGACTTGGAGAATAGACTATATGGCCTTCAGGAATCTTCAGAGAAACCGAGCGTTCAGCACAATCAATCACAGCTGCATTTGCTGTCAACCAATCCATGCCCAAGATGACATCAATGTCAGAATTGCCCAGAACAATTAAGGACGCCGAGAACGAAGAGCCACTAATCTCAATTTGATTGCCATGGCTGATATAAGCAACCCTCATGTTTGAACCAGGAGATAGGACCCTTAAGTGCTTAAGGAGAGGTTCCATAGCTAACACATTCTCATCTGCAAACTTGGTTGACACAAAAGAATGCGATGCACCAGAATCAAACAAAACTCTTGCAGGAACTGAGTTAACGGGAAGCATACCCATCACAACTCCAGGTGCATGCTCAGCTTGAGCAGCGTTGATGCAGTTGGCACGAGCAACAGTAGACCCGGGCTTGGTGTTGATGTTGAGAGCCCGAGGTGGTGGTGCACGAACCAAAGGAGCTTGCCGCAGATCTTGGAGGTGGTGGAGGAAGAGCCTTGTTCTTCATCGGACAGTTCCATTGTTGATGCCCAGAGTCTCCACAAGTGTAACAAGCACCAGGTGGACGTGGAGCAACGTAGCCAGGGACTCCGCCAGGCGCTCCAGGGTAGTGGTGGTTGTAGCCCCTGGGAGCAGCAGTGAGGAAGTTTGGTGGCCTTGCCGCGTAGCTTGAAGGTCTTGGTGGAGCCGGGAGCGACGGTGGGGTGTTAGGAACCCAGACACGACGCTTAGAAGGAGCTGAGATAGCTGAAGAGCTTGCTGCATCACGGCTGTGCTTCTTTGACTCGTCAAACACTTGCCTACTTGCCTCTTCCTGCAGAGCTGTATGCTGAAGTTCCAGAAAAGACGCCGGCCTTGCATGTGTGATTGCATACTTAATCGATGCATTGAGCCCTTGCCTGAACCTCTTTTGCTTGTTCTTGTCATCAGAGATCTCATCGCCACCATAACGAGACAGGTTCATGAAGTTCCTGATGTAGGTGTTGACATTATCATTGCCCTGCTTGAGGTTGAGAAACACTTCCTTCATCCTCTCCATGACAATTTCCGATAGATACTGCTCCTTGAAAGCTCCAGTGAACTGTCCCCAAGTAGGCTGAAAACCAGTGCAGTTTTCCTTCAGGTAATTCTCCCACCAGAGAGTTGCATCTCCCTTCAGAAGGTGAGTAGCACACTTTACCCAATCTTGCTCAGGAACATCAGCAGTTGCCAGTAACCTTGACATCTCACGCAACCAATCATCAACATCAAGTGGTTGATCAGAAACATCAAACTGGCGAGGGTTGAACTTCAGGAAGCTTTTGATGTCTCCTCGCTTGGGAGGTGGAGGTAGCGGCACAAACTCGTTCCTCCAGACACTTTCCTCAAAGCGCTGCTGGTTCTGCTGCATTGCTGCCAAGGCATTGGCGATGCTTGACAACGCTGCCCCCAGTTCAGGTTGTATGTCCTCCTCAGAACGGCGTGGTGGTGCCATCCTGTGATTGATATAACACACAAGTCAGTACTATGATGGAGAATAATAATAATCCAAAATAGTACCAAGATGGGATTACTCAAGATTAAGGATACAATTTACTAAGATGATATTAAAATATCAACAAAGTTTAAAGCACCTAGAAGATATTAAGCATATCGCACACGACTGAAAAGGAGTGTGGTACACATATATATCAAAGAAAAAAAAATTCCACAAATTTCGGTATTAAAATACCAATAGATGCGCAAAACCACTTAACGAATCAAGATTAGTGACTCTACCAACTCAATATACAAGAGCGAATCATAAGAGTAGTGGTATGGTCGCGACTCCATCCCGCACTCAAATCATTACTCTGCACATGAACAAGTAAAACACATATCTCAACACCTTCTTCTCACGACAAACCTAAAGATTAGCAACTACGGAAACGAACACACAAAAGAAGATAACGTCGGATAACAAGGAGTAAGATAGATCGCGTCGGTATACAACGAATCAGATAGATCGCATCGGTTTGCAAAAACCCGTCGGTATGGAATGTACCAACAATTGATAACCAAAAGGCCGATAAGATAACAACTTGGATGCAACAGATAGACAAGGAATTACACACACACACACACACACACTCACGCACACAGATACACAACCTATGGTACTACGGAAACCCAGAACACGTGAAATCCTAGTTTGAATTTAAGAAGAGGATTGAAAACGTTACACTTCCTTACCAGAAAAGCGTGCGTGGGTGGGTAAGAAGAAAAATGGAAGCATTCCTACTCTCGCGTTTTGTTTTTCCCTAATATACATAACTACCAAAAATATTTGCTAGACAGACAACGACCATTTGGCTGAGACCCTGAAGGGCGGGATGGCTCTGATACAAATTGTAACTACCTCGGTGAATTACGCTCCTAGTACCAGCCTGGATGTTCAGAAATGGTTGAAATAGTACGGTGGGGCCCAAATGCCACTCACAGGTAGACCTTTCGGCCGTCCCAACCATTTCCAAACATCGGGACAAGAACGGGCGGCGTAATCGGCAGGCGAAGGGATCAACTACATACACAAGTGAGTATGTATGCAAGCCACCATACAACAGTACATCAGAGTCATCCCATCTAAAAAGAAAGGAAATATAGGAACGCCATACGGCAAGATCCAAATACCCTAGATAGATATAATAGTTTAGGATATCTCCTCATACATCAATCAACAGAGAATCAAGCGGAAGCGGAAGACAAAATCCGAGTACGGATAAGAAGCAAATCGGCATAAGATGCCCCATAAATAAGCAGATCCCGCCCACAGATCTCACGGATCCCCGTTCCCGGAATCTCTACACTGAATGATCGTTGCCCACATCGTCCGTCTCTTCCACCCAGTATCCATCTTGCGAGTGTACCTGTTCATCTGAACCAATAATTTATCGTGTGAGACCCTAGGGGTACTCAGCAAGTCTTTATGCCTCTAAAGGGGAAACAACCTGGGGTGACGCAATTGCAGCAAAAGATAAACCCTAACAGTTCTATAGATACTCGCTAACCATCCGCCTAACTAGAGATAGACGGATGTCCGTGAATTAATAACAACAGTTATAACAGTTATAAAGGTAATCTTAACAGATCCATCCTCCTCCTCGCTTACCGACGAGGAAGCGGATGAACAACCCCCATCCGTTGGCAGTTTTATTATCCATTCCATGAGTGTTGCACTATTTACTAGTCAGGTACCTAGTCTAGTCAAATTAAAAGCAGTACTTTAGTTATGCTTGTCTATGATCGAGAAACTGTGCTCTAAGTCGTCCATAACCGCGGACACGGCTTTCAGAAAGTTTTACCCTGCAGGGGTGCACAAATAGCAACACACACTCGATATGCCTCGGAAAAACCAAATCAAAACCCAACGAGACAGTCACGACAAAGCAATTACAGGATTCAGAAATATTTCAGGGGGCCACCCCTTTAAGTAGATCCCGCAACGAAGCCGGCCGGCTCCGAAACGGGCTTAAGGTTGTGGAGGCGGCTGTAAACGACTAGGAACCCGAAAGTGTGGCTGGGCTTGTCGATACAGCGAAATCGGGCCACGATCCTAAACAGTACAGTGTGCAGTACCTCGCACAATTTAAATAAAGTAGTAAAGCATGGCATAAGTACATGATAGTAAATAAAACCTCAAACTAGTTTGTGGCCCCAAGAAATAGGAATGAATCAAGCTCTGGCTCAGGGGGGTCCATAAGGCCTCCCGGATGTGGATAGCGCGAATAGTCTTGGAACAGGATTCAAGTACTCGGGGTCTTACGGGACACAAGTGAGCCTGAAAAACCAAATAGCGAATATGGCTCACCGATTCCACTTTCATTAGTTATCCCATTACTACTCAGGTTAAGTTGTTTAGGTACCTCGTTATCCATCAGACTCTCACATACCCTACACATGCTGTTCTACGACTCGCATGGCTCAAACAACTCCTGTAGTAATGGCTCATGGGATGGAGGAACAAGCTTTGGTGGGGTTTAATAGTAAAGGCTATGCAATACTTGGGATTCAATTTAGTGCAATCGCGACTCAATGATGCAAGAATAAGAAAGAGGCAATAGGTACTGTATGTATGCAAGCATGTGGTAGTGCTTGCCTGGCAGCTCAGTTGAAGCAAGGAATGGATCTGGGTAGTGCTCCTGGTTCTCTTGATATATCCCCTGCTCAGCGTCTATTCGAAGAAGAACCAAACAAACAAGGGCCAACATAAATAAAGTGCGCAAGCATATGAATAAAATGCATCAAGCAAACAATCATGCCATGATGAATGATGCACAATTTTCATGGCAATAAAGTAGCATGGCATGGGTGAGGTGTGGAATACAAGAATAAACATTTTTATTTAGTTTTGGCCCCACTTTATGCCCATAATAGTTGCTGTACACTTTAGATTTATATGATGCATGCTTCAAAACAACCCAAGGAATGCATAAACAGAAAGGTCTCGTCGAGCTAATCATTTTGGACATATTATTTATTAAATTTGGAGTTATAAATCAAAAGTTATTAATTAATTAAGTTAAAGGGGCAATTTATTGTAATTTAAATAAACTTGGAATTTTTAAATGTTCAAAATATATTTTGGATGGCATATTTGAATTCCTCACATTTTCCTGATTTGAAAACATATATTATATGTATTATTTGGATTAATATTTGAAAAGTTATTTAAAAACAGAATTATATTTGAATTTGAAATAATTAGAAAAGGATTTGAATTTAAACAGATTTCGGAAATACTTTTTATACTCAGAGGGAGCTAGCCACTGTCACAGACAAGTGGGCCACAGTGCTGACTGGGCAACACGCGCACAGAAACGCTTCTGTCACTCAGAGTTAGTCTAGTCGCAGAGGATGACAGGCGGGGCTCGAACCGGGGACCTGGGCGAGCGCACGGGGGCGGAGCCACTGCGTTGGCCTGGGCTTGGTGTCAGGGAGGCGCGCGCGGCCTAGCTAGGGTTTCTGCGACGCAAGGAGCGAACAGACGCACGCGCTCGCCGGCGTACACAGTGTGCTCGATGAAACGAACAATGGCCCTAGGCGACGACAGCGCGGCGGAGCGTGTCTAGGAGGTCAGGTGGCTCACCGGGAGGGCGTCGGTGGTGTTCGTGCGGGCCGAGACGCTGGCGATCGTCGATGATGCAGAGGCCAGCGTTCTAGGGTTTCTCGTCGGCCTCGCGCTGGTTCTGGCGGCTCCGGTGCTTCTTCTCCTCGACGGCGGTACAGGGGGTTGCAGGAGCACTGCATGGCCTTCCTCGGCCACCTCCACGTCGTTCTGCACTGCTGGAAGAGGAAGATCGGTGGAGGCCGACGGTGGAGACGATGGTGTAGGCGGTGGCGATGGAGCAGAGGGGGGAGAGGCCAGGGCGTCGCTGGGGCTGGATCTGGGGATGTAGGGGAGGCGAGAGAGGGGGTGGATAAGGCAGAGAGGGAGCGGGGTGCCGTGGGGAGGTGGTAGACGATAAAGGTGGCTCGGCCACCTTTTGTCCTCCTCCTCACGTGCTCGGCTGGGAGGCCAGGGCAGGGCAGGGGCAGGTAGGGGAGCTGCCAGGTGGGGTAGGGCAGGCCGGGGTCGGGGTGGTTCGGGCTGGGGCCCCTAGGGCAGAGAGAGCAAGAGAGAGAGAGGGTGGAGTAGCCTCGGGTAGGGCTAGGTTTGGAGCTAGGGTAGGAAGGGGAGGGGTATGGCTCGGGTTGGTAGCTAGGGCAGGGGTGAGGTGGCCAGGGAGAGAGGGTGGCCGGTGGGGCCAGCTAGGGTAGGCCATGGTGGGGTGGCTCGGCTTAGAAGGAGGAGAGAAAGAGGGGGGGGGTACTTAGGGTTTAGGTTTAGAGAGGGGTATGGTAGATTAGATGAGATGGAGAGGTAGGTTTAGGGTTTTGAAGAGAGGGGAAAGGTTAGTTGCTAGGGTGTTCCTTTGTCAAGATCAAGCCAAGCACAAACCAAACCCCAACAAGATCAAGACTAGGAAAGAGAGGACAAGGTGATGTGGTTTTGTAAAAGATCCTCTCAAAATGCAACTAAAACCAAAGCTAGCAAAAGATGGTTCTTGCATGGCCCATGCATGATATTTAATGCCATGCTTATGTTGTGAAAACAAGATGATTTACATGGCATTATTACTATGCATTCCAAAATGTGGAGTAAGCCCTAAGCAAAAAGGATTTTAGAGATAGCTCCAAGGGGAATAGATGGAGATGATCATGTTTGAGTAAAATTTGGACTTGCTAGTGTGTATGTTCCACTAGATGATCAATAGCCCCAAACTATTCCAACATGAGCATAATTCCATGACAAACCATATGGAAGCTAGAAGAAAGGGTCCCACTCACAAGGCATGCAAAGGTGGCCATGTGGCTCTCATATATCAATATTGTGAAAACAACATGATGCCAAGATGAGAGCATGTGGCAAAGAATTGGATCCATCCCAACCCACATGAGCTAGAAGTAAAACCAGTAAATGCCAAGCTCATATTTAGTTGGATGGTGGAATTATAAGGTGGTGAAAGAAAAGGTGGTGGAGTTAATAAAAGATATGCCCCCAACTCAACTTGGGCATTTAAACAATATATCAAGAACCAAATACAATATCAAGCGGCAAATACAATTAATAATGCATATGAGATAAGAACCAAATCAAAAAGGGTTTTATATGATGCTCAAATGCAAGGAGGCATGATGACATGAGCATGATATAATGATGATGCAACAATTATATATTTGAAGTAGCCAATATATTACTAGACCAAGTAGCATTACAATTGTTAGACAATTGGGATGCTACACTACTCTTGCTACTACTACTGCTATTGCTACTCCTATTGCTACTACTGCTGCTGCTACTGCTACTACTCCTGCTACTGCTCGTACTACTGCTGCTACTACTCCTCCTGCTACTACTACTTCTACTGCTACAACAACTACTACTAATGCTACTTCTGCTACTTCTACTGCTACTACTGCTACTTCTACTGCTACTCCTCCTCCTCCTCCTCCTCCTCCTACTACTACTACTACTACTACTACTACTACTACTACTACTACTACTGCTACTACTACTAGTACTAGTGCTACTACTGCTACTACTACTACCACTACTACTACTACTACTACCACTACTACTGCTACTACTACTACCGCTACTACTACTACTACTGCTGCTGCATCTACTGCTGGTACTACTGCTGCTACTACTGCTACTATTGCTACTACTAATACTACTACGACTGCTACTGCTACTACTTCTACTTCTACTTCTACTGCTACTTATACTGCTACTGCTACTACTACTGCTACTCCGCTGCTACTACTACTACTACTACTATTGCTACTACTGCTACTGCTACTGCTGCTACTACTTCTACTACGGCTACTATTACTGCTACTACTGCTACTACTACTACTACTAGTACTACTCCTACTACTGCTGCTACTACTGTTGGTACTACTACTGTTACTGTTGCTGCTACGACTACTACCACTACTACTGCTACTACTACTCCTACTACTACTCCTGCTACTGCTATTGCTACTACTACTACTACTGCTACTGCTACTGCTATTGCCAGTACTAATGTAGCTACTAGTCCTGTTACTGCTCCTACTACTGCTGCTACTACTACTGCTCCTGCTCCTGCTACTGCTACTACTACTACTGCTACTACTGCTGGTACTACTACTACTACTACTACTACTGCTACTTCTACTTCTACTTCTACTGCTACTTATACTGCTACTGCTACTGCTACTCCGCTGCTACTACTACTATTGCTACTACTACTACTGCTACTACTACTACTGCTACTACTGCTACTACTGTTGGTACTACTGCTGCTACTGCTGCTGCTACGACTACTGCCACTACTACTGCTACTACTACTCCGGGGACTACTCCTGCTACTGCTACTACTATTGCTACTACTAATACTGCTACTCCTACTACTGCTACTACTGCTACTACTATTGCTACTACTGCTACTACTGCTGCTACTACTGTTGGTACTACTGCTGCTACTACTGCTGCTACGACTATTGCCACTACTACTGCTACTACTACTCCTGGTACTACTCCTGCTACTGCTACTGCTATTGCTACTACTACTGCTACTGCTATTTCCACTACTAATGCTGCTACCACTCCTGCTACTTCTACTACTCCTGCTACTGCTCCAACTACTGCTGCTACTACTACTGCTCCTGCTACTGCTACTACTACTCCTACTACTATTGCTACTGCTACTACTGCTACTGCTACTACTGCTACTTTTACTTCTACTACTGCTACTGCTACTCCTGCTACTTTTACTTCTACTGCTGCTGCTACTATTGCTACTATTGCTACTGCTGCTATTGCTGCTACTACTGCTATTACTATTTCTACTACTACTGCTACTGCTAATGCTATTGCCACTACTAATGCTGCTACTGCTCCTGCTACTGCTACTACTCCTGCTATTGCTGCTACTACTACTGCTCCTGCTCCTGCTACTGCTACTACTACTACTACTACTACTGCTACTGCTGGTACTACTGCTACTGCTGCTACTACTACTACTACTACTACTGCTACTGCTACTTCTACTTCTACTGCTACTTATACTGCTACTGCTACTCCGCTGCTACTACTACTACTACTACTACTACTACTACTATTGCTACTACTGCTACTACTGCTACTACTACTGCTAATACTGCTGCTACTACTGTTGGTACTACTGCTGCTACTGCTGCTGCTACGACTACTGCCACTACTACTGCTACTACTACTCCTGGTACTACTCCTGCTACTGCTACTGCTATTGCTACTACTACTACTGCTACTGCTATTTCCACTACTAATGCTGCTACCACTCCTACTACTGCTACTACTCCTGCTACTGCTCCAACTACTGCTGCTACTACTACTGCTCCTGCTACTGCTCCTGCTACTACTACTGCTACTACTACTACTACTACTGGTCCTACTGCTGGTCCTACTGCTGCTACTACTTCTGCTACTGCTCCTACTACTCCTGCTACTACTACTGCTACTACTACTACTGCTGGTGCTACTACTGCTAGTACTACTGCTGCTACCATTACTGCTACTGCTGCTACTACTCCTCCTACTACTTCTACTACTACTCTTGGTACTACTCCTGCTACTACTACTCTTGCTACTACTGCTACTGCTGCTGCTGCTACTGCTACTACTCCTGCTACTGCTCCTACTACTGCTGCTACTACTGCTCCTGCTACTACTACTTCTACTTCTACAACAACTACTACTACTGCTACTTCTGCTACTTCTGCTACTTCTACTGCTACTACTGCTACTTCTACCGCTACTGCTACTGCTACTTCTACTCCGCTGCTACTACTACTACTATTGCTACTACTGCTACTAATACTGCTGCTACTACTGCTACTACTACTGCTACTACTACTACTACTACTACTACTCCTACTACTGCTGCTACTACTGTTGGTACTACTGCTGTTACTGCTGCTGCTACGACTACTACCACTACTACTGCTACTACTACTCCTGCTACTACTCCTGCTACTGCTATTACTACTACTACTACTACTGCTACTGCTATTGCCAGTACTAATGCTGCTACTACTCCTGATACTTATACTACTCCTGCTACTGCTCCTACTACTGCTGCTAGTACTACTACTACTACTACTACTACTGCTGGCACTACTGCTAATGCTACTCATACTACTAATGCTACTAGTACTACTGCTACTGCTGCTGCTGCTACTATTACTACTACTGCTACTGCTACTACTACTTCTACTTCTACTGCTACTTATACTGCTAATGCTACTGCTACTCCGCTGCTACTACTACTACTGCTACTACTGCTACTACTACTACTGCTACTACTGCTACTACTATTGCTACTACTACTACTGCAGCTACTACTGTTGGTACTACTGCTGCTACTTCTGCTGCTACGACTACTGCCACTACTACTGCTACTACTACTCCTGGTCCTACTCCTGCTACTACTCCTTCTACTGCTACTGCTATTGCTACTACTACTACTGCTACTGCTATTTCCACTACTAATGCTGCTACCACTCCTGCTACTTCTACTACTCCTGCTACTGCTCCAACTACTGTTGCTACTACTACTGCTCCTGCTACTGCTACTCCTACTCCTACTACTGTTGCTAGTGCTACTACTGCTACTGCTAATACTGTTACTTTAACTTCTACTACTACTACTACTACTACTACTACTACTACTACTACTACTAGTACTGCTGCTACTGTTGCTACTGCTGCTATTGCTGCTACTGCTGCTACTACTATTTCTACTACTACTGCTGCTACTTCTACTACTCCTGCTACTGCTACTACTCCCGCTACTGCTCCTACTACTGCTGCTACTACTACTGCTCCTGCTACTACTACTACTACTACTACTACTACTACTACTACTACTACTACTACTACTACTACTGGTGCTGCTGCTGCTGCTACAGCTGCTACTACTACTACTACTACTACTACTACTACTACTACTACTACTACCACTACTGTTGCTGCTACTGCTACTGCTGGTACTACTACTGCTACTGCTACTACTAGTACTACTACTGCTACTGCTACTACTGCTACTACTACTGCTACTGCTACTGCTGGTACTACTACTACTCCTAATGCTACTACTACTGCTACTGCTACTGCTGGTACTACTACTACTACTGTTGCTACTACTGCTACTACTACTGCTACTACTACTGCTACTCCTCCTCCTCCTCCTACTACTACTACTACTACTCCTGCTACTTCTACTACTCCTGCCACTGCTCCTCCTACTGCTACTACTACTACTGCTCCTGCTACTGCTACTGCTACTACTACTACTACTAATGCTACTTCTACTACTGCTACTACTACTTCTACTACTGCTACTACTACTACTCCTACTACTAGTACTACTACTACTAGTACTAGTACTACTGCTACTACTGCTGCTGCTACTAGTACTACTACTACTGCTACTACTGCTACTACTACTAGTACTACTGTTACTACTGGTGTTACTGCTGCTACTGTTGCTACTGCTGCTATTGCTGCTACTACTGCTACTACTACTGCTAGTACTGCAACTAC
>OV702288.1:246621537-246624037 GCA_916181665.1 Avena sativa
GCTCCTGCTACTACTACTGCTACTACTACTACTACTACTGGTCCTACTGCTGGTCCTACTGCTGCTACTACTTCTGCTACTACTCCTACTACTCCTGCTACTACTACTACTACTACTACTGCAGCTGCTACTACTACTACTACTGCTGGTGCTACTACTGCTAGTACTACTGCTGCTACTACTACTGCTACTGCCGCTACTACTCCTGCTACTACTTCTACTACTACTCTTGGTACTACTCCTGCTACTACTACTCTTGCTACTACTGCTACTGCTACTCCTATTGCTACTGCTGCTGCTGCTACTGCTACTACTCCTGCTACTGCTCCTACTATTGCTGCTAATACTGCTCCTGCTACTACTACTTCTACTGCTACAACAACTACTACTACTGCTACTTCTGCTACTTCTACTGCTACTACTGCTACTTCTACTGCTACTCCTCCTCCTCCTCCACCTCCTCCTCCTCCTCCTACTACTACTACTACTACTACTACTACTACTACTACTACTACTACTACTACTACTACTACTACTACTACTACTGCTACTACTACTAGTACTACTGCTACTACTACTGCTACTTCTGCTACTTCTGCTACTACTACTTCTACTGCTACAACAACTACTACTACTGCTACTTCTGCTACTTCTACTACTTCTACTACTTCTACTGCTACTACTGCTACTTCTACTGCTACTCCTCCTCCTCCTCCACCTCCTCCTCCTCCTCCTCCTCCTACTACTACTACTACTACTACTACTACTACTACTACTACTACTACTACTACTACTACTACTACTACTACTCCTGCTACTACTACTAGTACTACTGCTACTACTACTGCTACCACTACCACTACTACTGCTACTACTACTACCGCTACTACTGCTACTACTGTTGATGCTACTACTGCTGGTACTACTGCTGCTACTACTGCTACTATTGCTACTACTAATACTACTACTACTGCTACTGCTACTAATGCTACTTCTACTTCTACTGCTACTGCTACTCCGCTGCTACTACTACTACTACTACTACTACTACTACTATTGCTACAACTGCTACTAATACTGTTGCTACTACTGCTACTACTGCTACTACTTCTGCTACTACTGCTACTACTACTACTGCTACTACTACTACTACTACTCCTACTACTGCTGCTACTACTGTTGGTACTACTGCTGTTACTGCTGCTGCTACGACTACCACCACTACTACTGCTACTACTACTCCTGCTACTACTACTACTACTACTACTACTGCTGGTGCTACTACTGCTAGTACTACTGCTGCTACTACTACTGCTACTGCTGCTACTACTCCTGCTACTACTTCTACTACTACTCTTGGTACTACTCCTGCTACTACTACTATTGCTACTACTGCTACTACTACTCCTATTGCTACTGCTGCTGCTGCTACTGCTCCTCCTACTGCTGCTACTACTGCTCCTGCTACTACTACTTCTACTGCTACAACAACTACTACTACTGCTACTTCTGCTACTTCTACTGCTACTACTGCTACTTCTACTGCTACTCCTCCTCCTCCTCCACCTCCACCTCCTCCTCCTCCTCCTCCTCCTCCTACTACTACTACTACTACTACTACTACTACTACTACTACTACTACTACTACTACTACTACTAGTACTGCTACTACTACTAGTACTACTGCTACTACTACTGCTACTTCTGCTACTTCTGCTACTACTACTTCTACTGCTACAACAACTACTACTACTGCTACTTCTGCTACTTCTACTACTTCTACTACTGCTACTTCTACTGCTACTCCTCCTCCTCCTCCACCTCCTCCTCCTCCTCCTCCTCCTCCTCCTCCTCCTCCTCCTCCTACTACTACTACTACTACTACTACTGCTACTACTACTAGTACTACTGCTACTACTACTGCTACTACTACCACTACTACTGCTACTACTACTACCGCTACTACTGCTACTACTGTTGATGCTACTACTGCTGGTTCTACTGCTGCTACTACTGCTACTATTGCTACTACTAATACTACTGCTACTGCTACTACTGCTACTTCTACTTCTACTTCTACTGCTACTGCTACTACTACTGCTACTCCGCTGCTACTACTACTACTATTGCTACAACTGCTACTAATACTGCTGCTACTACTGCTACTACTGCTACTACTACTGCTACTACTACTCCTACTACTGCTGCTACTACTGTTGGTACTACTGCTGTTACTGCTGCTGCTACGACTACTACCACTACTACTGCTACTACTACTCCTGCTACTACTCCTGCTACTGCTATTTCTACTACTACTACTACTACTACTACTACTACTACTACTACTACTGCTACTACTACTAGTACTACTGCTACTACTACTGCTACTTCTGCTACTTCTGCTACTACTACTTCTACTGCTACAACAACTACTACTACTGCTACTTCTGCTACTTCTACTACTTCTACTGCTACTACTGCTACTTCTACTGCTACTCCT
>OV702288.1:246631537-246646537 GCA_916181665.1 Avena sativa
TACTCCTGCCACTGCTCCTCCTACTGCTACTACTACTACTGCTCCTGCTACTACTACTACTACTAATGCTACTTCTACTACTGCTACTACTACTTCTACTACTGCTACTACTACTACTCCTACTACTAGTACTACTACTACTAGTACTAGTACTACTGCTACTACTGCTGCTGCTACTAGTACTACTACTACTGCTACTATTGCTACTACTGCTACTACTACTAGTACTACTGCTACTACTGGTGTTACTGCTGCTACTGTTGCTACTGCTGCTATTGCTGCTACTACTGCTACTACTACTGCTAGTACTGCTACTACTGCTGCTACTACTATTGCTACTACTACTACTACTACTACTACTACTACTACTACTGCTGGTGCTGCTACTACTACTGCTACTACTACTACTGCTACTACTACTCCTGCTACTTCTACTGCTACTGCTACTGCTATTGCTATTGCTACTGCTACTGCTATTGCTGCTACTGCTACTACTACTGCTACTGCTACTCCTACTACTACTGCTACTACTGCTGCTACTACTGCTACTACTGCTGGTGCTACTACTGCTAGTACTACTGCTACTACTACTACTACTACTACTACTACTACTACTACTACTACTACTAGTACTACTACTACTTCTACTGCTACTGCTACTGCTACTGCTACTGCTATTGCTGCTACTGCTACTACTACTACTACTGCTACTCCTACTACTACTGCTACTACTGCTGCTACTGCTGCTACTACTACTGCTACTACTACTACTACTAATAGTACTACTGCTACTACTGCTGCTACTGCTGCTACTGCTGCTACTGTTGCTACTGCTGCTATTGCTGCTACTACTGCTACTACTGCAACTACTACTGCTACTACTCCTCCTCCTCCCCCGCCTACTACTACTACTACTACTACTACTACTACTACTACTACTGCAACTACTACTACTGCTACAACTATTGCTACTAATGCTACGACTACTGCTACTACTACTATTGCTACTACTACTACTGCTACTACTACTGCTACTACTACTGCTTCTACTAATACTGCTACTACTACTGCTACTACTACTGCTACTATTGCTACTACTGCCGCTTCTGCTACTACTGTTGGTACTACTGCCGCTACTACTACTACTACTCCTGCTACTAGTACTGCTACTACTACTGCTACTACTACTGCTACTACTATCCCTGCTACTACTACTCCATATACTACTACTCCTACTACTCCTGCTACTGCTCCTCCTACTACTGCTACTGCTACTGCCCCTCCTACTGCTACTGCTACTACTCCTACTGCTACTGCTTCTCCTACTACTGCTACTGCCCATGCCCCTAATACTACTACTGCTACTACTCTTACTGCTACTACTACTTCTACTACTGCTACTTCTACTACTGCTACTACTACTACTACTACTTCTACTGCTACTGCTACTACTACTGCTACTGCTACTGCTACTACTACTACTACTACTACTACTATTGCTACTACTGCTACTACTACTACTGCTACTACTACTGCTCCTACTACTACTGCTACTACGACTGCTACTACTATTCCTAGTATTGCTACGACTACAGCTACTACTACTGCGGCTACTACTACTACTACTGCTACTACTACTGCTTCTACTAATACTGCTACTATTACTGCTACTACTGCTACTACTACTGCTACTACTACTACTACTACTACTACTACTACTACTACTACTACTGCTGCTGCTGCTGCTACTACTACTACTACTTCTACTACTACTACTACTGCTCTTACTGCTGCTACTGCTGCTACTGTTGCTATTGCTGCTACGGCCGCTACTACTACTTCTACTACTACTACTACAGCTAATGCTGCTACTACTACTACTACTATTGCTACTACAACAACTACTACTGCTACTACTACTGCTGCTACTACTACTGCTACTCCTCCTCCTCCTCCTCCTCCTCCTCCTCCTACTACTACTACTACTACTACTCCTCCTGCTACTTCTACTACTCCTGCCACTGCTCCTCCTACTGCTGCTACTACTACTGCTCCTGAGCAGGTACAACTACTACTACTACTGTTACTTCTACTACTGCTACTACTACTTCTACTACTGCTACTACAACTACTTCTACTACTGCTACTACAACTACTTCTACTACTCCTACTACTACTACTTCTACTACTGCTACTACAACTACTAGTACTACTGCTACTACTGTTGCTACTTCTGCTACTACTACTACTGCTGCTACTACTACAGCTGCTACTACTACTGCTACTACTACTACTAGTACTACTACTACTACTGCTGCTACAGCTGCTACTGTTTCTACTGCTGCTATTGCTGCTACTACTGCTACTACTGCAAACACTACTGCTACTACTGCTGCTACTACTGCAGCTACTGCTGCTGCTACGACTACTGCCACTACTACTGTTACTACTACTCCTGCTACTACTCCTGCTACTACTTCTGCTATTGCTACTGCTACTGCAATTGCTACTACTATTGCTGCTACTGCTACTACTACTTCTATTGCTACTCCTACTACTGCTACTACTACTGCTACTACTACTTCTATTGCTACTCCTACTACTGCTACTACTACTGCTACTCCTACTACTCCTACTACTGCTACTACTGCTACTACCACTCCTGCTACTACTTTTGCTACTCCTGCTACTACTGCTACTACTACTGCTGCTGCTGCTACTGCTACTACTGCTGCTACTACTACTGCCACTACTACTGCTACTGCTACTGCTACTGCTACTGCTACTGCTACTACTACTATTGCTACTACTGCTACTGCTACTACTGCTACTACTACTGCTACTACAATTGCTACTATTGCTACGACTACTGCTACTACTACTGCTGCTACTACTACTGTTTCTACTAATACTGCTACTACTGCTACTACTACTGCTACTACTGCCGCTGCTACTACTGTTGGTACTACTGCTGCTACTACTGCTACTACTACTACTACTACTACTACTACTACTACTACTACTAATACTACTGCTACTACTTCTACTACTACTTCTACTACTACTACTGCTACTACTGCTACTACTACTGCTGCTACTACTGTTGCTACTACTACTACTACTACTACTACTGTTGCTGCTACTGCTGCTATTGCTGCTACGGCTGCTACTACTACTTCTACTACTACTGCTACTGCTACTACTTCTACTACTACTTCTAATACTACTACTATTGCTGCTACTACTACTACTGCTACTACTACTACTACTTCTACTACTACCACTACTGCTGCTTCTACTGCTACTGCTGGTACTACTACTGCTACTGCTACTACTGGTACTACTACTACTACTACTACTACTACTATTGCTACTACTGCTACCACTACTGCTACTGCTACTGCTGGTACTACTACTACTACTACTACTATTGCTACTACTGCTACTACTACTACTGCTGCTCCTCCTCCTCCTCCTACTACTACTACTACTACTACTACTCCTGCTACTTCTACTACTCCTGCCACTGCTCCTCCTACTGCTACTACTACTACTACTCCTGCTACTGCTACTGCTACTACTACTAATGCTACTTCTACTACTGCTACTACTACTACTCCTACTAATAGTACTACTACTACTAGTACTAGTACTACTGCTACTACTGCTGCTGCTACTAGTACTACTACTACTGCTACTACTGCTACTACTACTGCTACTACTACTAGTACTACTGCTACTACTGCTGTTACTGCTGCTACTGTTGCTACTGCTGCTATTGCTGCTAGTACTGCTAGTACTGCAACTACTACTGCTACTACTATTGCTAATACTACTACTACTGCTGCTGCTACTACTACTGCTACTACTACTGCTACTACTACTACTGCTACTACTCCTGCTACTACTCCTGCTACTTCTACTGTTACTGCTACTGCTATTGCTACTGCTACTGCTACTGCTATTGCTGCTACTACTACTGCTACTTCTACTCCTACTACTACTGCTACTACTGCTGCTACTACTGCTACTACTGCTAGTGCTACTACTGCTACTACTACTACTACTACTACTACTACTACTACTAGTAGTAGTACTACTGCTACTTCTAATGCTACTTCTATTGCTACTGCTACTGCTACTGCTATTGCTGCTACTGCTACTACTACTGCTACTGCTACTCCTACTACTACTGCTGCTACTGCTGCTACTACTGCTACTACTACTGCTGCTACTGCTGCTACTACTACTGCTACTACTACTACTACTAGTACTACTACTAGTACTACTGCTACTACTGCTGCTACTGCTGCTACTGTTGCTACTGCTGCTATTGCTGCTACTACTGCTACTACTGCAACTACTACTCCTACTCCTCCTCCTCCTCCTCCTCCTCCTACTACTACTACTACTACTACTACTACTACTACTACAACTACTACTACTTCTACTACTATTGCTACTAATGCTACAACTACTGCTACTACTACTGCTAGTACTACTACTGCTACTACTACTGCTTCTACTAATACTGCTACTACTACTGCTACTACTACTGCTACTACTACTGCTACTACTACTGCTACTATTGCTACTACTGCCGCTTCTGCTACTACTGTTGGTACTACTGCTGCTACTACTACTACTACTCCTGCTACTAGTACTGCTACTACTACTGCTACTACTATTCCTGCTACTACTACTCCATATACTACTACTGCTACTACTCCTGCTACTTCTCCTCCTACTACTGCTACTTCTACTGCCCCTGCTACTGCTACTGCTACTACTCCTACTACTACTGCTCCTCCTACTACTGCTACTGCCCATGCCCCTAATACTGCTACTGCTACTACTCCTACTGCTACTACTACTTCTACTACTGCTACTTCTACTACTGCTACTACTACTACTAATACTTCTACTGCTACTACTACTGCTACTACTACTACTGCTACTACTGCTGCTACTACTACTGCTCCTGCTACTGCTCCTGCTACTACTACTGCTACTACTACTACTACTACTGGTCCTACTGCTGGTCCTACTGCTGCTACTACTTCTGCTACTGCTCCTACTACTCCTGCTACTACTAGTACTACTACTACTACTACTACTACTACTGCAGCTACTACTACTACTACTGCTGGTGCTACTACTGCTAGTACTACTGCTGCTACTACTACTGCTACTGCTGCTACTACTCCTGCTACTACTTCTACTACTACTTCTACTACTACTCTTGGTACTACTCCTGCTACTACTACTCTTGCTACTACTGCTACTCCTATTGCTACTGCTGCTGCTACTGCTACTACTCCTGCTACTGCTCCTCCTACTGCTGCTACTACTGCTCCTGCTACTACTACTTCTACTGCTACAACAACTACTACTACTGCTACTTCTGCTACTTCTGCTACTTCTACTGCTACTACTGCTACTTCTACTGCTACTCCTCCTCCTCCTCCACCTCCTCCTCCTCCTCCTCCTCCTCCTCCTACTACTACTACTACTACTACTACTACTACTACTACTAGTACTACTGCTACTACTACTGCTACTTTTGCTACTTCTGCTACTACTACTTCTACTACTACAACAACTACTTCTACTGCTACTTCTGCTACTTCTGCTACTTCTACTGCTACTACTGCTACTTCTACTGCTACTCCTCCTCCTCCTCCACCTCCTCCTCCTCCTCCTCCTCCTCCTACTACTACTACTACTGCTACTACTACTAGTACTACTGCTACTACTACTGCTACTACTACCACTACTACTGCTACTACTACTACCGCTACTACTGCTACTACTGTTGATGCTACTACTGCTGGTACTACTGCTGCTACTACTGCTACTATTGCTACTACTAATAATACTACTACTGCTACTGCTACTACTGCTACTTCTACTTCTACTTCTACTTCTACTGCTACTGCTACTGCTACTCCGCTGCTACTACTACTACTATTGCTACTACTGCTACTAATACTGCTGCTACTACTGCTACTACTGCTACTACTACTGCTACTACTGCTACTACTACTACTACTCCTACTACTGCTGCTACTACTGCTGTTTCTGCTGCTGCTACGACTACTACCACTACTACTGCTACTACTACTCCTGCTACTACTACTGCTACTACTACTCCTGCTACTACTCCTACTACTACTACTCCTGCTACTACTCCTGCTACTGCTATTGCTACTACTACTACTACTACTGCTACTGCTATTGCCAGTACTAATGCTGCTACTACTCCTGATACTTCTACTACTCCTGCTACTGCTCCTACTACTGCTGCTAGTACTACTGCTCCTGCTCCTGCTACTGCTACTACTACTACTACTACTACTACTATTGCTGGCACTACTGCTAATGCTACTCATACTACTACTGCTACTAGTACTACTGCTACTACTGCTGTTGCTACTACTACTACTGCTACTGCTACTACTACTTCTACTTCTACTGCTACTTATACTGCTACTGCTACTGCTACTGCTACTCCGCTGCTACTACTACTACTACTACTGCTACTACTACTACTGCTACTACTGCTACTACTATTGCTACTACTACTACTGCAGCTACTACTGTTGGTACTACTGCTGCTACTTCTGCTGCTACTACTACTGCTACTACTACTCCTGGTCCTACTCCTGCTACTACTCCTTCTACTGCTACTGCTATTGCTACTACTACTACTGCTACTGCTATTTCCACTACTAATGCTGCTACCACTCCTGCTACTGCTACTACTCCTGCTACTGCTCCAACTACTGCTGCTACTACTACTGCTCCTGCTACTGCTCCTGCTACTGCTACTACTACTCCTACTACTGTTGCTAGTGCTACTACTGCTACTGCTAATACTGCTACTTTTACTTCTACTACTACTACTCCTACTACTACTACTACTACTACTACTACTACTACTACTACTAGTACTGCTGCTACTGTTGCTACTCCTGCTATTGCTGCTACTGCTGCTACTACTATTTCTACTACTACTGCTATTGCTACTGCAGCTACTTCTACTACTCCTGCTACTGCTACTACTCCTGCTACTGCTCCTACTACTGCTGCTGCTGCTGCTACTGCTACTGCTACTGCTACTACTACTACTACTGCTACTACTACTACTACTACTACTACTACTACTACTACTACCACTACTGCTGCTCCTACTGCTACTGCTGGTACTACTACTGCTACTGCTACTACTAGTACTACTACTACTATTGCTACTACTGCTACTACTACTGCTAATGCTACTGCTGGTACTACTACTACTACTATTGCTACTACTGCTACTACTACTACTACTACTGCTACTACTACTGCTACTCCTCCTCCTCCTCCTGCTACTACTACTCCTGCTACTTCTACTACTCCTGCCACTGCTCCTCCTACTGCTACTACTACTACTGCTCCTGCTACTGCTACTGCTACTACTACTACTACTACTACTAATGCTACTTCTACTACTGCTACTACTACTTCTACTACTGCTACTACTACTACTCCTACTACTAGTACTAGTACTACTGCTACTACTGCTGCTGCTACTAGTACTACTACTACTGCTACTACTGCTACTACTGGTGTTACTGCTGCTACTGTTGCTACTGCTGCTATTGCTGCTACTACTGCTACTACTACTGCTAGTACTGCAAGTACTACTGCTACTACTGTTGCTACTACTATTGCTACTACTACTACTACTGCTGCTGCTGCTACTACTACCGCTACTACTACTGCTACTACTACTACTGCTACTACTCCTGCTACTACTCCTGCTACTTCTACTGCTACTGCTATTGCTACTGCTATTGCTGCTACTGCTACTACTACTGCTACTGCTACTCCTACTACTACTGCTGCTACTACTGCTACTACTGCTGGTGCTACTACTGCTAGTACTACTGCTACTACTACTACTACTACTACTACTACTACTACTACTACTACTACTACTACTACTACTACTACTACTACTACTAGTACTACTGCTACTTCTACTGCTACTGCTATTGCTACTGCTACTGCTACTGCTATTGCTGCTACTGCTACTACTACTGCTACTGCTACTCCTACTACTACTGCTACTACTGCTGCTACTACTGCTGCTACTGCTGCTACTACTACTGCTACTACTACTACTACTACTACTACTACTACTACTACTACTAGTACTACTGCTACTACTGCTGCTACTGCTGCTACTGTTGCTACTGCTGCTATTGCTGCTACTACTGCTACTACTGCAACTACTACTGCTACTACTCCTCCTCCTCCTCCTCCCCCTCCTCCTACTACTACTACTACTACTACTACAACTGCAACTACTACTACTGCTACAACTATTGCTACTAATGCTACGACTACTGCTACAACTACTACTGCTACTACTACTACTTCTACTAATACTGCTACTACTACTGCTACTACTACTGCTACTATTGCTACTACTGCCGCTTCTTCTACTATTGTTGGTACTACTGCTGCTACTACTACTACTACTCCTGCTACTAGTACTGCTACTACTACTGCTACTGCTACTGCCCCTCCTACTGCTACTGCTACTACTCCTACTGCTACTGCTCCTCCTACTGCTACTGCTACTACTCCTACTAGTACTGCTACTGCCCCTCCTACTGCTACTGCTACTACTCCTACTGCTACTACTACTTCTACTACTGCTACTTCTACTACTGCTACTACTACTACTACTACTTCTACTGCTACTGCTACTACTACTCATACTGCTACTGCTACTGCTACTACTACTACTATTGCTACTACTGCTACTACTACTGCTGCTAATACTACTGCTCCTACTACTACTGCTACTACGACTGCTACTACTATTCCTAGTATTGCTACGACTACTGCTACTACTACTGCGGCTACTACTACTACTACTACTACTGCTACTACTACTGCTTCTACTAATACTGCTACTATTACTGCTACTACTGCTACTACTACTGCTACTACTACTACTACTACTACTACTGCTGCTGCTGCTACTACTACTTCTACTACTACTACTACTACTACTGCTACTACTGCTGCTACTGCTGCTACTGCTGCTACTGCTGCTACTGTTGCTATTGCTGCTACGGCCGCTACTACTACTTCTACTACTATTGCTGCAGCTAATGCTGCTGCTACTACTACTACTACTACTATTGCTACTACAACTACTACTACTGCTACTACTACTACTGCTACTACTACTGCTGCTACTACTGCTGTTTCTGCTGCTGCTACGACTACTACCACTACTACTGCTACTACTACTGCTACTACTACTACTGCTACTACTCCTGCTACTACTCCTGCTACTTCTTCTGTTACTGCTACTGCTATTGCTACTGCTACTGCTACTGCTATTGCTGCTACTACTACTGCTACTTCTACTCCTACTACTACTGCTACTACTGCTGCTACTACTGCTACTACTGCTAGTGCTACTACTGCTACTACTACTACTACTACTACTACTACTAGTAGTAGTACTACTGCTACTTCTAATGCTACTTCTATTGCTACTGCTACTGCTACTGCTATTGCTGCTACTGCTACTACTACTGCTACTGCTACTCCTACTACTACTGCTACTACTGCTGCTACTACTGCTACTACTACTGCTGCTACTGCTGCTACTACTACTGCTACTACTACTACTACTAGTACTACTACTAGTACTACTGCTACTACTGCTGCTACTGCTGCTACTGTTGCTACTGCTGCTATTGCTGCTACTACTGCTACTACTGCAACTACTACTCCTACTCCTCCTCCTCCTACTACTACTACTACTACTACTACTACTACTACTACTACTGCAACTACTACTACTTCTATTACTATTGCTACTAATGCTACAACTACTGCTACTACTACTACTGCTAGTACTACTACTGCTACTACTACTGCTTCTACTAATACTGCTACTACTACTGCTACTACTACTGCTACTACTACTACTGCTAGTACTACTACTGCTACTACTACTGCTTCTACTAATACTGCTACTACTACTGCTACTACTACTGCTACTACTACTGCTACTACTACTGCTACTATTGCTACTACTGCCGCTTCTGCTACTACTGTTGGTACTACTGCTGCTACTACTACTACTACTCCTGCTACTAGTACTGCTACTACTACTGCTACTACTATTCCTGCTACTACTACTCCATATACTACTACTGCTACTACTCCTGCTACTTCTCCTCCTACTACTGCTACTTCTACTGCCCCTGCTACTGCTACTGCTACTACTCCTACTACTACTGCTCCTCCTACTACTGCTACT
The DNA here is from genome assembly GCA_916181665.1 of Avena sativa. Lineage (NCBI taxonomy): Eukaryota > Viridiplantae > Streptophyta > Magnoliopsida > Poales > Poaceae > Avena > Avena sativa. The sequence continues at coordinate 246,641,874 of OV702288.1, forward strand.
GCCCATGCCCCTAATACTGCTACTGCTACTACTCCTACTTCTACTACTACTTCTACTACTGCTACTTCTACTACTGCTACTACTACTACTACTACTTCTACTGCTACTGCTACTACTACTGCTACTACTACTACTGCTACTACTGCTGCTACTACTACTGCTCCTGCTACTGCTCCTGCTACTACTACTGCTACTACTACTACTACTACTGGTCCTACTGCTGGTCCTACTGCTGCTACTACTTCTGCTACTGCTCCTACTACTCCTGCTACTACTAGTACTACTACTACTACTACTACTGCAGCTACTACTACTACTACTACTGCTGGTGCTACTACTGCTAGTACTACTGCTGCTACTACTACTGCTACTGCTGCTACTACTTCTGCTACTACTTCTACTACTACTCTTGGTACTACTCCTGCTACTACTACTCTTGCTACTACTGCTACTGCTACTCCTATTGCTACTGCTGCTGCTACTGCTACTACTCCTGCTACTGCTCCTCCTACTGCTGCTACTACTGCTCCTGCAACTACTACTTCTACTGCTAGAACAACAACTACTACTGCTACTTCTGCTACTTCTGCTACTTCTACTGCTACTACTGCTACTTCTACTGCTACTCCTCCTCCTCCTCCACCTCCTCCTCCTCCTCCTCCTCCTCCTCCTCCTACTACTACTACTACTACTACTACTACTACTAGTACTACTGCTACTACTACTGCTACTTTTGCTACTTCTGCTACTACTACTTCTACTGCTACAACAACTACTACTACTGCTACTTCTGCTACTTCTGCTACTTCTGCTACTTCTACTGCTACTACTGCTACTTCTACTGCTACTCCTCCTCCTCCTCCACCTCCTCCTCCTCCTCCTCCTCCTACTACTACTACTACTACTGCTACTACTACTAGTACTACTGCTACTACTACTGCTACTACTACCACTACTACTGCTACTACTACTACCGCTACTACTGCTACTACTGTTGATGCTACTACTGCTCGTACTACTGCTGCTACTACTGCTACTATTGCTACTACTAATACTACTACTACTGCTACTGCTACTACTGCTACTTCTACTTCTACTTCTACTTCTACTGCTACTGCTACTGCTACTCCGCTGCTACTACTACTACTATTGCTACTACTGCTACTAATACTGCTGCTACTACTGCTACTACTGCTACTACTACTGCTACTACTGCTACTACTACTACTCCTACTACTGCTGCTACTACTGCTGTTTCTGCTGCTGCTACGACTACTACCACTACTACTGCTACTACTACTCCTGCTACTACTACTGCTACTACTACTCCTGCTACTACTCCTGCTACTACTACTCCTGCTACTACTCCTGCTACTGCTATTGCTACTACTACTACTACTACTACTACTACTACTACTACTACTACTACTACTACTACTACTACTGCTACTGCTATTGCCAGTACTAATGCTGCTACTACTCCTGATACTTCTACTACTGCTGCTACTGCTCCTACTACTGCTGCTAGTACTACTGCTCCTGCTCCTGCTACTGCTACTACTACTACTACTACTACTACTGCTGGCACTACTGCTAATGCTACTCATACTACTACTGCTACTAGTACTACTGCTACTACTGCTGTTGCTACTACTACTACTGCTACTGCTACTACTACTTCTACTTCTACTGCTACTTATACTGCTACTGCTACTGCTACTGCTACTGCTACTCCGCTGCTACTACTACTACTACTACTACTACTGCTACTACTACTACTGCTACTACAGCTACTAGTATTGCTACTACTACTACTGCAGCTACTACTGTTGGTACTACTGCTGCTACTTCTGCTGCTACTACTACTGCTACTACTACTCCTGGTCCTACTCCTGCTACTACTCCTTCTACTGCTACTGCTATTGCTACTACTACTACTGCTACTGCTATTTCCACTACTAATGCTGCTACCACTCCTGCTACTGCTACTACTCCTGCTACTGCTCCAACTACTGCTGCTACTACTACTGCTCCTGCTACTGCTACTTCTGCTACTTCTACTGCTACTACTGCTACTTCTACTGCTACTCCTCCTCCTCCTCCACCTCCTCCTCCTCCTCCTCCTACTACTACTACTACTACTACTACTACTACTACTACTACTACTACTAGTACTACTGCTACTACTACTGCTACTTTTGCTACTTCTGCTACTACTACTTCTTCTGCTACAACAACTACTACTACTGCTACTTCTGCTACTTCTGCTACTTCTGCTACTTCTACTGCTACTACTGCTACTTCTACTGCTACTCCTCCTCCTCCTCCACCTCCTCCTCCTCCTCCTCCTCCTACTACTACTACTACTACTACTGCTACTACTACTAGTACTACTGCTACTACTACTGCTACTACTACCACTACTACTGCTACTACTACTACCGCTACTACTGCTACTACTGTTGATGCTACTACTGCTCGTACTACTGCTGCTACTACTGCTACTATTGCTACTACTAATACTACTACTACTGCTACTGCTACTACTGCTACTTCTACTTCTACTTCTACTTCTACTGCTACTGCTACTGCTACTCCGCTGCTACTACTACTACTATTGCTACTACTGCTACTAATACTGCTGCTACTACTGCTACTACTGCTACTACTACTGCTACTACTGCTACTACTACTACTCCTACTACTGCTGCTACTACTGCTGTTTCTGCTGCTGCTACGACTACTACCACTACTACTGCTACTACTACTCCTGCTACTACTACTGCTACTACTACTCCTGCTACTACTCCTGCTACTACTACTCCTGCTACTACTCCTGCTACTGCTATTGCTACTACTACTACTACTACTACTACTACTACTACTACTACTACTACTACTACTACTACTACTGCTACTACTACTACTACTACTACTACTACTACTACTACTACTGCTACTGCTATTGCCAGTACTAATGCTGCTACTACTCCTGATACTTCTACTACTGCTGCTACTGCTCCTACTACTGCTGCTAGTACTACTGCTCCTGCTCCTGCTACTGCTACTACTACTACTACTACTACTACTACTACTACTACTACTGCTGGCACTACTGCTAATGCTACTCATACTACTACTGCTACTAGTACTACTGCTACTACTGCTGTTGCTACTACTACTACTGCTACTGCTACTACTACTTCTACTTCTACTGCTACTTATACTGCTACTGCTACTGCTACTGCTACTCCGCTGCTACTACTGCTACTACTACTGCTACTACAGCTACTACTATTGCTACTACTACTACTGCAGCTACTACTGTTGGTACTACTGCTGCTACTTCTGCTGCTACTACTACTGCTACTACTACTCCTGGTCCTACTCCTGCTACTACTCCTTCTACTGCTACTGCTATTGCTACTACTACTACTGCTACTGCTATTTCCACTACTAATGCTGCTACCACTCCTGCTACTGCTACTACTCCTGCTACTGCTCCAACTACTGCTGCTACTACTACTGCTCCTGCTACTGCTCCTGCTACTGCTACTACTACTCCTACTACTGTTGCTAGTGCTACTACTGCTACTGCTAATACTGCAACTTTTACTTCTACTACTACTACTACTCCTACTACTACTACTACTACTACTACTACTACTACTACTACTAGTAGTACTGCTGCTACTGTTGCTACTGCTGCTATTGCTGCTACTGCTGCTACTACTATTTCTACTACTACTGCTATTGCTACTGCAGCTACTTCTACTACTCCTGCTACTGCTACTACTCCCGCTACTGCTCCTACTACTGCTGCTGCTGCTGCTACTGCTACTGCTACTGCTACTACTACTACTGCTACTACTACTACTACTACTACCACTACTGCTGCTGCTACTGCTACTGCTGGTACTACTACTGCTACTGCTACTACTAGTACTACTACTACTATTGCTACTACTGCTACTACTACTACTACTGCTACTGCTGGTACTACTACTACTATTGCTACTACTGCTACTACTACTACTACTACTGCTACTACTACTGCTACTCCTCCTCCTCCTCCTGCTACTACTACTCCTGCTACTTCTACTACTCCTGCCACTGCTCCTCCTACTGCTACTACTACTACTGCTCCTGCTACTGCTACTGCTACTACTACTACTACTAGTAATGCTACTTCTACTACTGCTACTACTACTTCTACTACTGCTACTACTACTACTCCTACTACTAGTACTAGTACTACTGCTACTACTGCTGCTGCTACTAGTACTACTACTACTGCTACTACTGCTACTACTGGTGTTACTGCTGCTACTGTTGCTACTGCTGCTATTGCTGCTACTACTGCTACTACAACTGCTAGTACTGCAAGTACTACTGCTACTACTGTTGCTACTACTATTGCTACTACTACTACTACTGCTGCTGCTGCTACTACTACCGCTACTACTACTGCTACTACTACTACTGCTACTACTCCTGCTACTACTCCTCCTACTTCTACTGCTACTGCTACTGCTACTGCTACTGCTATTGCTGCTACTGCTACTACTACTGCTACTGCTACTCCTACTACTACTGCTACTACTGCTGCTACTACTGCTACTACTGCTGGTGCTACTACTGTTATACTACTGCTACTACTACTA
>OV702288.1:246651537-246654037 GCA_916181665.1 Avena sativa
TACTACTACTACTACTACTACTACTACTACTGCTACTACTACTAGTACTACTGCTACTACTACTGCTACTACTACCACTACTACTACTACTACTACCGCTACTACTGCTACTACTGTTGATGCTACTACTGCTGGTACTACTGCTGCTACTACTGCTACTATTGCTACTACTAATACTACTACTACTGCTACTGCTACTACTGCTACTACTACTTCTACTTCTACTGCTACTGCTACTGCTACTGCTACTGCTACTCCGCTGCTACTACTACTACTATTGCTACTACTGCTACTAATACTGCTGCTACTACTGCTACTACTGCTACTACTACTGCTACTACTGCTACTACTACTACTACTACTCCTACTACTGCTGCTACTACTGCTGTTTCTGCTGCTGCTACGACTACTACCACTACTACTGCTACTACTACTCCTGCTACTACTCCTGCTACTACTCCTGCTACTACTCCTGCTACTGCTATTGCTACTACTACTACTACTACTACTACTACTACTACTGCTACTGCTATTGCCATTACTAATGCTGCTACTACTCCTGATACTTCTACTACTCCTACTACTGCTCCTACTACTGCTGCTAGTACTACTGCTCCTGCTCCTACTACTGCTACTACTACTACTACTACTACTGCTGGCACTACTTCTAATGCTACTCATACTACTACTGCTACTAGTACTACTGCTACTACTGCTGTTGCTACTACTACTACTGCTACTGCTACTACTACTTCTACTTCTACTGCTACTTATACTGCTACTGCTACTGCTACTGCTACTCCGCTGCTACTACTACTACTACTACTGCTACTACTACTGCTGCTACTACTGCTACTACTATTGCTACTACTACTACTGCAGCTACTACTGTTCGTACTACTGCTGCTACTTCTGCTGCTACTACTACTGCTACTACTACTCCTGGTCCTACTCCTGCTACTACTCCTTCTATTGCTACTGCTATTGCTACTACTACTACTGCTACTGCTATTTCCACTACTAATGCTGCTACCACTCCTGCTACTGCTACTACTCCTGCTACTGCTCCAACTACTGCTGCTACTACTACTGCTCCTGCTACTGCTCCTGCTACTGCTACTACTACTCCTACTACTGTTGCTAGTGCTACTACTGCTGCTGCTACTGGTACTACTACTGCTACTGCTACTCCTACTACTACTGCTACTACTGCTGCTACTACTACTGCTACTGCTGCTACTACTACTGCTACTACTACTACTACTAGTACTACTGCTACTACTGCTGCTACTGCTGCTACTGTTGCTACTGCTGCTATTGCAGCTACTACTGCTACTACTGCAACTACTACTGCTACTACTCCTCCTCCTCCTCCTCCCCCTCCTAATACTACTACTACTACTACAACTGCAACTACTACTACTGCTACAACTATTGCTACTAATGCTACGACTACTGCTACAACTACTACTGCTACTACTACTACTACTACTACTACTACTACTTCTACTAATACTGCTACTACTACTGCTACTACTACTGCTACTATTGCTACTACTGCCGCTTCTGCTACTATTGTTGGTACTACTGCTGCTACTACTACTACTACTCCTGCTACTAGTACTGCTACTACTACTGCTACTGCTACTGCCCCTCCTACTGCTACTGCTACTACTCCTACTGCTACTGCTCCTCCTACTGCTACTGCTACTACTCCTACTACTACTGCTACTGCCCCTCCTACTGCTACTGCTACTACTCCTACTGCTACTACTACTTCTACTACTGCTACTTCTACTACTGCTACTACTACTACTACTACTACTTCTACTGCTACTGCTACTACTACTCATACTGCTACTGCTACTGCTACTACTACTACTATTGCTACTACTGCTACTACTACTGCTGCTAATACTACTGCTCCTACTACTACTGCTACTACGACTGCTACTACTATTCCTAGTATTGCTACGACTACTGCTACTACTACTGCGGCTACTACTACTACTACTACTGCTACTACTACTGCTTCTACTAATACTGCTACTATTACTGCTACTACTGCTACTACTACTGCTACTACTACTACTACTACTACTACTACTACTACTGCTGCTGCTACTACTACTACTACTACTTCTACTACTACTACTACTGCTACTACTGCTGCTACTGCTGCTACTGTTGCTATTGCTGCTACGGCCGCTACTACTACTTCTACTACTATTGCTGCAGCTAATGCTGCTGCTACTACTACTACTACTATTGCTACTACAACTACTACTACTGCTACTACTACTACTGCTACTACTACTGCTGCTACTACTGCTGTTTCTGCTGCTGCTACGACTACTACCACTACTACTGCTACTACTACTCCTGCTACTACTACTTCTACTTCTACAACAACTACTACTACTGCTACTACTACTACTACTTTTGCTACTTCTACTACTACTACTTCTACTGCTACAACAACTACTACTACTGCTACTTC
>OV702288.1:246756537-246761537 GCA_916181665.1 Avena sativa
CTACTACTACTGGTACTGCTACATCTACTACTTCTACTCCTCCTCCTCCTCCTACTACTACTACTACTACTACTGCTACTACTACTACTGCTGTTACTGCTACTGCTACTGTTGCTGCTGCTATTGCCGCTGCTACTACTACTACTGCTACTACTACTCCTACTACTACTGCTGCCACTACTACTACTGCTACTACTGCTGCTACTACTGCTGCTACTACTGCTGCTACTACTACTACTGCTGCTACTACTACTACTACTACTACTACTACTACTACTACTACTGCTACTACTGCTACTACTGCTACTACTAATACTACTGCTACTACTACTGCTGCTACTACTGCTACTGTTGCTATTGCTGCTATTGCTGCTACGGCTGCTACTACTTCTACTACTACTGCTACTGCTACTGCTGCTGCTACTACTACTACTATTGCTACTACTGCTACTACTACTGCTACTCCTCCTCTTGCTCCTCCTCCTCCTCCTCCTACTACTACTACTACTACTAGTACTACTACTACTACTACTAGTACTACTACTACTAATACTAATACTACTACTCCTGCTACTTCTTCTACTCCTGCCACTGCTCCTCCTACTACTGCTACTACTACAGCTCCTGCTACTGCTACTACTACTACTAATGCTACTGCTACTTCTACTACAACTACTGCTCCTGCTACTACTACTTCTACTACTGCTACTTCTACTTCTACTACCGCTACTACTTCTACTCCTACTCCTACTACTACTACTACTACTACTAGTACTACTACTACTACTGCTGCTAATGCTGCTGCTACTACTACTACTACTGCTGCTACTGCTGCTACTACTACTGCTACTACTACTACTACTACTACTACTACTACTACTACTACTACTACTACTACTACTACTACTACTACTACTACTACTACTAGTACTACTGCTACTACTGCTGCTACTGTTGCTACTACTGCAACTACTACTGCTACTACTCCTCCTCCTCCTACTACTACTACTACTGCTACTACTACTACTACTACAACTACTACTACTGCTACTACTATTGCTACTAATGCTACGACTACTGCTACTACTACTGCTACTACTACTATTGATACTACTACTACTACTGCTACTAATACTGCTTCTACTACTACTGCTACTACTACTGCTACTACTGCTACTACTGTCGCTGCTGCTACAACTGTTGGTACTACTGCTGCTACTACTACTACTAGTACAACAACTACTACTGCTACTACTATTGCTACTATTGCTACGACTACTGCTACTACTACTACTGATACTACTACTACTGCTACTAATACTGCTTCTACTAATACTGCTACTACTACTACTACTACTGCTGCTACTACTGCTACTACTGCCGCTACTGCTACTACTATTGGTACTACTGCTGCTACTACTACTACTACTACTACTCCTGCTACTAGTACTACTACTACTACTACTGCTACTACTATTCCTGCTACTACTACTCCATATACTACTACTGCTACTACTCCTGCTACTGCTTCTCCTACTACTGCTACTGCTACTGCCCCTGCTATTGCTACTGCTGCTACTACTACTGCTGCTACTACTACTGCTACTACTACTACTACTGCTACTCCTCCTCCTACTACTACTACTACTGCTACTACTACTACTAGTACTACTACTACTCCTACTCCTGCTACTTCTACTACTCCTGCCACTGCTCCTCCTACTGCTGCTACTACTACTGCTCCTGCTACTACTACTACTACTACTACTACTACTACTACTACTACTACTACTACTACTACTACTACTACTACTACTACTACTGCTACTTCTACTTCTACTACTGCTACTGCTACTTCTACTACTGCTACTACTTCTACTCCTACTCCTACTACTACTACTACTACTACTACTACTACTACTACTACTACTACTACTACTACTACTACTACTACTAGTAGGTACTACTGCTACTACCGCTGCTGCTACTACTACTACTGCTGCTACTGCTGCTACTACTACTGCTACTACTACTAGTAGTACTACTACTAGTACTACTACTACTACCGCTGCTACTACTGCAGCTACTGCTGCTGCTACGACTACTGCCACTACTACTGCTACTACTCCTGCTACTACTCCTACTGCTACTGCTACTGCTATTGCTACTACTATTGCTGCTACTGCTACTACTACTTCTATTGCTACTCCTACTACTGCTACTACTACTGCTACTACTACTGCTACTACCACTCCTGCTACCACTCCTGCTACTACTTTTGCTACTACTCCTGCCACTACTCCTGCTACTACTGCTACTGCTGCTACTACTACTGCTACTGCTACTGCTACTACTACTACTACTACTACTACTATTGCTACTACTGCTGCTGCTACTACTGCTACTACTACTACTACTACTATTGCTACGACTACTGCTAGTACTACTGCTGCTACTAATACTGCTACTACTACTGCTACTACTGCTGCTACTACTGCTACTACTGCCGCTGCTGCTACTACTGCTGCTACTACTACTGCTACTACTACTACTACTCCTACTACTAGTACTGCTACATCTACTACATCTACTACTGCTACTACTGCTACTACTGCCGCTGCTGCTACTACTATTGGTACTACTGCTGCTACTACTACTGCTACTCCTGCTACTAGTACTGCTACTACTACTGCTACTACTATTCATGCTACTACTACTCCATATACTACTACTGCTACTACTCCTGCTACTGCTCCTCCTACTACTTCTACTACTACTACTACTGCCACTGCTACTGCTACTGCTACTACTACTGCTACATCTACTACTGCTACTACTCCTCCTCCTCCTCCTCCTCCTCCTACTACTACTACTACTACTACTACTACTACTACTACTGCTACTACTACTACTGCTGCTGCTACTATTGCTACTACTATTCCTGCTACTACTACTCCATATACTACTACTTCTACTACTGCTGCTACTGCTGCTACTACTACTACTACTACTACTACTACTACTACTAGTACTACTGCTGCTACTGCTGCTACTGTTGGTACTATTGCTACGACAACTGCTACTACTACTGCGGCTACTACTATTGCTACTACTACTGCTTCTACTAATACTGCTACTATTACTGCTACTACTGCTGCTACTACTGCTACTACTACTACTGCTGCTGCTGCTGCTACTGCTGCTACTACTACTAATCCTGCTACTACTACTGCTACTACTACTGCTACTGCTCCTCCTACTACTTCTACTACTACTGCCGCTGCTACTACTACTACTGCTACTACTACTACTGCTACATCTACTACTGCTACTACTCCTCCTCCTCTTCGTCCTACTACTACTACTACTACTACTACTACTACTACTACTACTGCTGCTGCTAATACTACTACTGCTGCTACTGCTGCTGCTCCTATTGCCGCTGCTACTACTACTACTGCTACTGCTACTACTACTACTCCTACTACTACTGCTGCTACTACCGCTGCTACTTCTGCTGCTACTACTGCTGCTAATACTGCTGCTACTACTGCTGCTACTACTGCTGCTACTATTGCTGCTACTACTACTGCTACTATTGCTACTACTACTGCTGCTACTACTTCTACTACTACTGCTACTACTACTACTACTACTGCTACTACTACTACTGCTACTACTGCTGCTACTAGTACTACTACTACTACTGTTGCTGCTACTACTGCTACTACTACTGCTGCTACTACTGCTACTGTTGCTATTGCTGCTATTGCTATTGCTGCTATTGCTTCTACGACTGCTACTACTACTTCTACTGCTACTACTGCTACTACTACTACTATTGCTACTACTGCTACTACTACTGCGGCTACTACTACTGCTTCTACTACTACTGCTACTGCCCCTGCCCCTACTACTGCTACTGCTTCTACTCCTACTGCTACTACTACTTCTACTACTGCTACTTCTACTACTGCTTCTACTCCTACTGCTACTACTACTTCTACTGCTACTGCTACTACTACTGCTACTACTACTGCTACTGCTACTACTACTACTATTGCTACTACTGCTACTACTACTGCTGCTACTACTACTGCTCCTACTACAACTGCTACTACGACTACTACTACTATTGCTACTATTGCTACGACTACTGCTACTACTACTACGGCTACTACTACTGCTGCTTCTACTAATACTGCTACTATTACTGCTACTACTGCTGCTACTACTGCTACTACTACTACTACTGCTGCTGTTGCTGCTACTGCTGCTACTACTACTAATCCTGCTACTAGTACGGCTACTACTACTGCTACTACTATTCATGCTACTACTACTCCATATACTACTACTGCTACTACTCCTGCTACTGCTCCTCCTACTACTTCTACTACTACTGCCGCTGCTACTACTACTGCTACATCTACTACTGCTACTCCTCCTCCTCCTCCTCCTCGTCCTACTACTACTACTACTACTACTACTACTACTACTACTACTACTACTACCACTACTACTACTACTACTACTACTGCTAATACTACTACTGCTGCTACTACTACTGCTGCTACTGCCGCTGCTACTACTACTACTGCTACTACTACTGCTACTACTACTACTCCTACTACTACTGCTACTACTGCTGCTACTTCTGCTGCTACTACTGCTGCTAATACTGCTCCTACTACTGCTGCTACTACTACTGCTACTATTGCTGCTACTACTACTGCTACTATTGCTACTACTACTGCTGCTACTACTTCTACTACTACTGCTACTACTACTACTGCTACTACTACTAGTGCTACTACTGCTGCTACTACTACTACTACTACTACTGTTGCTGCTACTACTGCTACTACTACTACTGCTGCTACTGCTGCTACTGTTGCTATTGCTGCTATGGATGCTACGGCTGCTACTACTACTTCTACTACTACTGCTACTGCTACTACTGCTACTACTACTACTACTTTGCTACTACTGCTACTACT
>OV702288.1:246779037-246801537 GCA_916181665.1 Avena sativa
TAGTGCTGCTACTGCTGCTCCTGCCGCTGCTCCTGCTGCTGCTACTACTGCAGCTACTACTCCTGCTACTGCTCCTCCTACTGGGCTACTACTACCGCTCATGCTCCTGCTCTGCTACTGCTACTACTGCTACTTCTACTACTGCTACTTCTACTTCTACTACTTCTACTACTACTACTACTACTACTACTACTACTACTACTACTACTACTACTACTACTACTGCTACTCCTCCTCCAGCTCCTCCTCCTCCTCCTCCTCCTCCTCCTCCTCCTACTACTACTACTACTACTACTACTACTACTACTACTACTACTACTACTACTCCTGCTACTTCTACTACTCCTGCCACTGCTCCTCCTACTACTGCTACTACTACTGCTCCTGCTACTGCTACTACTACTACTACTGCTACTTCTACTACTGCTACTGCTACTTCTACTACTGCTACTACTTCTACTCCTACTACTACTACTACTACTACTACTAGTACTACTGCTACTACTGCTGCTGCTACTACTACTGCTGCTACTTCTGCTACTACTACTACTACTACTAGTAGTACTACTGCTACTACTGCTGCTACTGTTGCTACTGCTGCTACTGTTGCTACTGCTGCTACTACTGCTACTACTGCAACTACTACTGCTACTACTCCTCCTCCTACTACTACTACTAGTACTACTACTAGTACTACTACTAGTACTGCTACTAGTACTACTTCAACTACTACTACTGCTACTACTATTGCTACTATTGCTACGACTACTGCTACTACTACTGCTGCTACTACTACTGCTACTACTACTGCTTCTACTAATACTGCTACTACTACTGCTACTACTGCTGCTACTACTGCTACTACTGCCGCTGCTGCTACTACTGTTGGTACTACTGCTGCTACTACTACTACTACTCCTGCTACTAGTATTGCTACTACTACTGCTACTACTATTCCTGCTACTACTACTCCATATACTACTACTGCTACTACTCCTGCTACTGCTCCTCCTACTACTGCTACTGCTACTGCCCCTGCTACTGCTACTGCTACTACTCCTACTGCTACTGCTCCTACTACTACTGCTACTGCCCCTGCCCCAACTACTGCTACTGCTACTACTCCTACTGCTACTGCTAATTCTACTACTGCTACTTCTACTACTGCTACTGCTACTACTACTACTACTACTACTACTACTACTACTACTACTACTACTACTACTACTACTACTACTACTACTACTACTACTACTTCTACTGCTACTTCTACTGCTACTGCTACTGCTACTGCTACTGCTACTGCTACTGCTACTGCGACTTCTACTACTACTACTATTGCTACTACTACTACTGCTGCTGCTACTACTACTGCTCTTACTACTACTGCTACTACGACTGCTACTACTATTGCTACTATTTCTACGACTACTGCTACTACTACTGCGGCTACTACTACTGCTACTACTACTACTGCTTGTACTAATACTGCTACTATTACTGCTACTACTGCTGCTACTACTACTACTACTACTACTACTACTACTACTACTACTACTGCTGCTGCTGTTGCTGCTACTACTACTAATCCTGCTACTAGTACTGCTACTACTATTCATGCTACTACTACTCCATATACTACTACTGCTACTGCTACTTCTACTACTACTACTACTCCTACTACTACTACTACTACTACTACTACTACTACTAGTAGTAGTAGTACTACTAGTACTACTGCTACTACTGCTACTACTGCTACTACTGTCGCTGCTGCTACTACTGTTGGTACTACTGCTGCTACTACTACTACTACTCCTGCTACTAGTATTGCTACTACTACTGCTACTACTATTCCTGCTACTACTACTCCATATACTACTACTGCTACTACTCCTGCTACTGCTCCTCCTACTACTGCTACTGCTACTGCCCCTGCTACTGCTACTACTCCTACTGCTACTGCTCCTACTACTACTGCTACTGCCCCTGCCCCAACTACTGCTACTGCTACTACTCCTACTGCTACTGCTAATTCTACTACTGCTACTTCTACTACTGCTACTGCTACTACTACTACTACTACTACTACTACTACTACTACTACTACTACTACTACTACTACTTCTACTGCTACTTCTACTGCTACTGCTACTGCTACTGCTACTGCTACTGCTACTGCTACTTCTACTACTACTACTACTACTGCTGCTACTACTACTGCTCTTACTACTACTGCTACTACGACTGCTACTACTATTGCTACTATTTCTACGACTACTGCTACTACTACTGCGGCTACTACTACTGCTACTACTACTACTGCTTATACTAATACTGCTACTATTACTGCTACTACTGCTGCTACTACTACTACTACTACTACTACTACTACTACTACTACTACTACTGCTGCTGCTGTTGCTGCTACTACTACTAATCCTGCTACTAGTACTGCTACTACTATTCATGCTACTACTACTCCATATACTACTACTGCTACTGCTACTTCTACTACTACTACTCCTACTACTCCTACTACTACTACTACTACTACTACTACTACTACTACTACTACTAGTAGTAGTAGTACTACTAGTACTACTGCTACTACTGCTGCTACTGCTACTACTGTTGCAACTGCTGCTATTGTTGCTACTACCGCTACTACTGCAACTACTACTGCTACTACTGCTGCTACTACTGCTGCTACTACTGCTGGTACTACTTCAGCTACTGTTGCTACTATTGCTATGACTACTGCTACTACTAATACTGCTACTACTGCTGCTGCTGCTACTACTGTTGGTACTATTGCTTCTACTACTACTGCTAGTACTACTACTACTCATGCTACTAGTACTGCTACTACTATTGCTACTACTATTCCTGCTACTACTACTCCATATACTACTACTGCTACTACTCCTGCTACTGCTCCTCCTACTACTGATACTTCTCCTACTGCTACTGCTACTACTACTACTACTACTAGTACTACTGCTACTACTGCTACTTCTACTACTGCTGCTACTACTGCTGCTACTACTACTGCTACTGTTGCTCCTGTCGCTGCTCCTGCCGCTACTACTACTGCTGCTACTACTACCGCTCATGCTCCTGCTACTGCTACTACTACTACTACTGCTACTTCTACTACTGCTACTTCTACTTCTACTACTACTACTACTACTACTACTACTACTACTACTACTGCTACTCCTCCTCCTGCTCCTCCTCCTCCTCCTACTACTACTACTACTACTCCTGCTACTTCTACTACTCCTGCCACTGCTCCTCGTACTGCTGCTACTACTACTGCTCCTGCTACTGCTACTACTACTACTGCTACTTCTACTACTACTACTACTACTACTACTCCTGCTACTTCTACTACTCCTGCCACTGCTCCTCCTACTGCTGCTACTACTACTGCTCCTGCTACTGCTACTACTACTACTGCTACTTCTACTACTGCTACTGCTACTTCTACTACTACTACTACTACTGCTCCTCCTACTGCTGCTACTACTGCTCCTGCTACTGCTTCTACTACTACTGCTACTGCTACTTCTACTACTGCTACTGCTACTTCTACCACTACTACTTCTACTACTACTACTACTACTACTACTGCTCCTGCTACTGCTACTACTACTACTACTACTACTACTACTACTACTACTACTACTACTAATACTACTCCTGCTACTTCTACTACTCCTGCCACTGCTCCTCCTACTGCTGCTACTACTACTGCTCCTGCTACTGCTACTACTACTACTGCTACTTCTACTACTGCTACTGCTACTTCTACTACTGCTACTACTTCTACTCCTACTACTACTACTACTAGTACTACTGCTACTACTGCTGCTGCTACTACTACTACTGCTGCTACTACTACTACTACTACTACTACTACTACTACTAGTACTACTGCTACTACTTCTGCTACTGTTGCTACTGCTGCTACTACTGCTACTACTGCAACTACTACTGCTACTACTACTACTACTCCTCCTCCTCCTCCTCCTACAACTAGTACTTCTACTAGTACTACTTCAACTACTACTACTGCTACTACTATTGCTACGACTACTACTACTACTACTGCTACTACTACTACTGCTACTACTACTGCTACAACTACTGCTTCTACTAATACTGCTACTACTACTGCTACTACTGCTACTACTACTGCTACTACTGCCGCTGCTGCTACTACTATTGGTACTACTGCTGCTACTACTACTACTACTCCTGCTACTAGTATTGCTACTACTACTGCTACTACTATTCCTGCTACTACTACTCCATATACTACTACTACTGCTACTACTCCTGCTGCTGCTCCTCCTACTACTGCTACTGCTATTGCCCCTGCTACTGCTACTGCTACTACTCCTACTGCTACTGCTCCTACTACTACTACTACTGCCCCTGCCCCAACTACTGCTACTGCTACTACTCCTACTCCTACTGCTACTTCTACTACTGCTACTTCTACTACTGCTACTGCTACTACTACTACTACTACTACTACTACTACTTCTACTGCTACTTCTACTGCTACTGCTACTGCTATTTCTACTGCTACTGCTACTATTACTACTATTGCTACTACTGCTACTACTACTGCTGCTACTACTACTGCTCCTACTACTACTGCTACTACGACTGCTACTACTATTGCTACTATTTCTACGACTACTGCTACTACTACTACTACTACTACTACTACTGCTACTACTACTGCTTGTACTAATACTGCTACTAATACTGCTACTACGGCTGCTACTACTGTTACTACTACTACTACTACTGCTGCTACTACTACTACTACTACTACTACTACTACTACTACTACTGCTGCTGCTGCTGCTACTACTACTAATCCTGCTACTAGTACTGCTACTACTATTCATGCTACTACTACTCCATATACTACTACTGCTACTACTACTTCTACTACTGCTACTACTACTCCTACTACTCCTACTACTACTACTACTGCTACTACTACTAGTACTACTAGTACTACTGCTACTACTGCTACTGCTACTACTACTACTACCGCTGCTACTGCTGCTACTACTACTACTGCTACTACTACTAGTACTACTGCTACTACTGCTGCTACTGTTGGTACTACTGCTGCTACTACTACTGCTAGTACTACTACTACTCCTGCTACTAGTACTGCTACTACTATTTCTACTACTATTCCTGCTACTACTACTCCATATACTACTACTGCTACTACTCCTCCTCCTACTACTGCTACTACTACTTCCGCTGCTACTGCTCCTGCTACTACTACTATTGCTACTTCTACTTCTACTACTGCTACTACTCCTCCTCCTCCTACTACTACTACTACTATTACTACTACTACACTACTACTACTGCTGCTACTACTACTGCAACTACTACTACTGCTACTACTATTGCTACGACTACTGCTACTACTACTACTGCTACTACTACTGCTACTACTACTGCTTCTACTAATACTGCTACTACTACTGCTACTACTACTGCTACTACTGTCGCTGCTGCTACTACTGTTGGTCCTACTGCTGCTACTACTACTACTGCTTCTACTACTACTACTCCTGCTACTAGTACTGCTACTACTACTGCTACTACTATTCCTGCTACTACTACTCCATATACTACTACTGCTACTACTCCTGCTACTGCTCCTCCAACTACTGCTACTGCTACTACCCCTGCTACTGCTACTGCTACTACTCCTACTGCTACTGCTCCTCCTCCTACTGCTACTTCCCATGCCCCTGCTACTGCTACTGCTACTACTCCTACTACTACTAATACTTCTACTACTTCTACTACTACTGCTACTCCTCCTCCTCCTACTACTACTACTACTACTTCTACTGCTACTGCTACTGCTACTGCTACTGCTACTACTACTACTACTGCTACTACTACTGCTACTACTATTGCTGCTACTACTACTGCTCCTCCTACTACTGCTACTACTACTGCTACTACTATTGCTACTACTACTACTGCTACTACTATTGCTACTATTGCTACTACTACTGCTGCTACTATTGCTACTACTACTGCTCCTACTACTTCTGCTGGTACTACTACTGCTACTACTACTGCTACTACTACTGCTGGTACTACTATTGCTACTACTACTGCTACTACTACTACTACTACTACTACTGCTGCTACTACTACTCCTACTACTGCTGCGCTTCTACTACTGCTACTACTACTGCTCCTGCTACTGCTACTACTACTACTACTACTGCTACTTCTACTACTTCTACTGCTACTTCTACTACTGCTACTACTTCTACTCCTACTACTACTACTACTACTAGTACTACTGCTACTACTGCTGCTGCTACTACTACTGCTGCTACTGCTGCTACTACTACTACTACTACTACTACTAGTACTACTGCTACTACTGCTGCTACTACTGCTACTGTTGCTACTGTTGCTACTACTGCTACTACTGCTACTACTGCAACTACTACTGCTACTCCTCCTCCTCCTCCTACTACTACTACTACTAGTTCTACTACTACTACTTCAACTACTACTACTGCTACTACTACTAGTACTACTGCTACTACTGCTACTGCTACTACTACTACTACTACTACTGCTGCTACTGCTGCTACTACTACTGCTACTACTACTAGTACTACTGCTACTACTCCTGCTACTGCTGCTACTGTTGGTACTACTACTGCTACTACTACTGCTACTACTACTACTACTCCTGCTACTAGTACTGCTACTACTATTGCTACTACTATTCCTGCTACTACTACTCCATATACTACTACTGCTACTACTCCTGCTACTGCTCCTCCTACTACTGCTACTACTACTGCCGCTACTATTGCTGCTACTGTTGCTACTGCTGCTACTACTGATACTACTGCAACTACTCCTCCTCCTCCTCCTCCTCCTACAACTAGTACTGCTACTAGTACTACTTCAACTACTACTACTGCTACTACTATTGCTACTATTGCTACGACTACTACTACTACTACTGCTCCTACTACTACTGCTACAACTACTACTACTGCTACTACTGGTACTACTACTGCTACTACTGCCGCTGCTGCTACTACTATTGGTACTACTGCTGCTACTACTACTACTACTCCTGCTACTAGTATTGCTACTACTACTGCTACTACTATTCCTGCTACTACTACTCCATATACTACTACTGCTACTACTCCTGCTACTGCTCCTCCTACTACTGCTACTGCTATTGCCCCTGCTACTGCTACTGCTACTACTCCTACAGCTACTGCTCCTACTACTACTGCTACTTCCCCTGCCCCAACTACTGCTACTGCTACTACTCCTACTGCTACTGCTACTTCTACTACTGCTACTTCTACTACTGCTACTTCTACTGCTACTGCTACTACTACTACTATTGCTACTACTGCTACTACTACTGCTGCTACTACTACTGCTCCTACTACTACTGCTACTACGACAGCTACTACTATTGCTACTATTTCTACGACTACTGCTACTACTACTACTACTACTACTACTACTACTACTACTACTACTACTACTACTACTACTACTACTACTACTTCTACTACTACTGCTTGTACTAATACTGCTACTAATACTGCTACTACGGCTGCTACTACTGTTACTACTACTACTACTACTACTGCTGCTGCTGCTACTACTACTACTACTACTACTACTACTGCTGCTGCTACTACTACTAATCCTGCTACTAGTACTCCATATACTACTACTGCTCCTACTACTACTACTGCTGCTGCTACTACTACTATTCATGCTACTACTACTCCATATACTACTACTGCTACTGCTACTTCTACTGCTGCTACTACTACTCCTACTACTCCTACTACTACTACTACTGCTACTACTACTAGTACTACTAGTACTACTGCTACTACTGCTACTACTACTACTACTACTACTGCTGCTGCTACTGCTGCTACTACTACTACTACTACTAGTACTACTGCTACTACTTCTGCTACTGTTGGTACTACTGCTGCTACTACTACTGCTAGTACAACTACTACTCCTGCTACTAGTACTGCTACTACTATTCCTGCTACTACTACTCCATATACTACTACTGCTACTACTCCTGCTACTGCTCCTCCTACAACTGCTACTACTACTTGTAGGGGTTCGTAGCATGGAAAACAAAAATTTTCTATCGCATACAAACAAACAAGCCAAGATCTATCTACTAGATTGTAGCAACGAGTCGATGGAATAACTCACCCTCGAAGATTCCAAAGTGTTTAACGAGAGCAGATTCTCGTGGGTGATGTAGTCGTACTCTTTCCGATCTCAAGATCGCGTAGACGATCCTTCCGGCGCCGCGTTCCCGCAGCGCTCCCGCAGTCGGTCACACGTTCGGTACTCGACGAAGACCTTCCTCTCCCTTGTTCCAGCAGGCAGCGGAGGTTGTAGCACTCTCCTCGCGATTCCGGCAGCACAACGGCGTGGTACCGGAAGTAGAGGGGAAATCCCGCAGGGCTTCGCCTTAAGCCGGTGCGAGTATGGTGGAGCTTATGAGAGAGGCTATTAGTGGTCTAGTAATTAGACACACCAATTAGAAGGCTCTAAACCAATTAGAAGGCTCTAAACCGAATAGCTCTAAACCGGGGTCTAGATCTAGGGTTTAGTTTAGAGGATAGGAAACTTGTGTTGTGTCTAGAGGAGGAGGCCCTGCCCCTCCTTTTATAGGTGGGAGGGCCGGCGCCATGGGGAGGAGTTCCTCCCCAACTCGGCCTAGGGAGGTGCGCCGGCCTAGGGGAGGAACCCTCCTCCAACTCGGCCTCCACCTCTCCTCCTCTTTCTCCACTTTCCGAAACTGGCAGTTTGACCGAAAACTGGCAGTTTGACTTTTCCAATTAGGATTTGAATTAACCCTTTATTTCGGACAGCGAGAACACTTAGTACATGATGCAATCATTCCAACATGCAATGACACATTCATGTACCCCTTCCCCCCCGGAGTGCCGGACATTCCGGGACCTTCTAGAATGTTCCCGATGAAAACACCGGAACCATTCCCCAACTCCGAAACGGAACTTTCCTTATATGAATCTTATTCTCCGGACCATTCCGGATCACCTCGTGATATCCCGGATCCCATCCGAGACTCCGAACAACATTCGGTCTCTTTCTCATAATACCATAACTACTCAAACAACGTCGAATCCTTAAGTGTGTCTCCCTACGGTTCGTGAATTATGCGGACATGATCGAGACACTTCTCCGAACAATAACCAATAGAGGAATCTGGAAATTCATATGGCTCCCACATATTTCTACGATTACTTTGCGATCGAATGAACCACTTACATACGATACCAATTTCCCTTTGTCTCACGATATGTTACTTATCCGAGGTTATGATCGTCGGTATCTCTGTATACCTAGTTCAACCTCGTTACTGATAAGTACTCTTTTCTCGTTCCCGTGATATGTGATCCCTTGTGACCCAGTCACATGCTTGCAAGCTAACTGGATGACATTTCACCGAGAGGGCCCAGAGAATATCTATCCGTCATGTGGATGGACAAATCCCACTCTTGATCCATGTGTTTCAACCAATACTTTCCGAACACTCAATGCCACCTTTATAGCCACCCTGTTACGGTGTGGTGTTTGACGACATCAAAGCATCCATCCAGCAAAGGTGATATGCATGATCTCATGGTCGAAGGAATTAGGTTACTATGTATCAGAAAGCATATAGCAATTGAACTATTGAAATGACTTGATCTTTATGCTACGCTTGTCTATAGGAGTATGTCCACCATATCATTCTCCTAACGATATGATCTTGTTGTTAATAACATCTCAATGTTCATGATAGGGAAACCACAATCATCTATTAACCAACAAGCTAGTGAAGTATAGAGGCTATACTAGGGACTTCAATTTAAGTTTACAATTCACACAAGTATTAATGTTTCCTTGTTAATACTATTATAGCATGAATATAAACATTTATCATAAACACAAAGATATAATAATAACTATATTTATTATTGCCTCTAGGGCATATCTCCAACAGTCTCCCACTTGCACTAGAGTCATCTAATCTAGATTACATGGTAATATACCGAACACCCATGGCAGTTTGGTGTTGGTCATGTTTTGCCCTCGGGAGAGGTTTAGTCAACGGATCCGCCACATTCAGATCTGTGTGTACTTTGCAAATCTTTATATCCCCATCCTGGATATGTTCTCGAATAGCGTGAAAACGCAGCTCGATATGCTTCAGCTTCTTGTGTGACCTTGGTTCTTGCGCATTGGCTATGGCGCCCATGTTATCACAGTAGATAGACATTGGGTCCAGCGCACTTGGAACCACACCCAGCTCTATAATGAACTCTTTCATCCATATCGCTTCTTGTGAAGCCTCCGAAGCAGCCATGTATTCCGATTCAGTTGAAGATCTCGCCACAACGCTTTGCTTTGCACTCCTCCAGCTAACTGCTGCACCATTCAAAATAAATACGTATCCAGATTGTGATTTAGAATCATCCGGATCGGTGTTCCAACTAGCATCGGTGTAACCATTAACAACGAGCTGTTCATCACCTCCATAAGAAAGAACCATATCCTTAGTTCTTCTCAAGTACTTAAGGATGTTTTTGACCGCTGTCCAATGATCCACTCCTGGATCACTTTGATATCTGCTAGTTAGACTAACAGCATATGCGATGTCGGGTCTAGTACATAGCATGGCATACATTAGAGATCCTATGGCTGAGGCATAGGGAGTCTTACTCATCCTTTCTCTATCTTCTGCCGATGTCGGACTTTGAGTTTTACTCAAGGTCGTATTGGGCAACATGGGCAAGAACCCTTTCTTGCTATCTTCCATTCCAAACCTCTTTAGAACTTTGTCCAAATATGTACTTTGTGACAATGATATTTGGCGTTTCGATCTATCTCTATAAATCTTTATGCCTAATATGTAAGCTGCTTCGCCAAGATCCTTCATTGAAAAACTATTATTCAAATATTCCTTGACACTATTAAGAAGGTCTACATCATTCCCAATCAACAATATGTCATCCACATACAGTATTAAGAATGCTACAGAGCTCCCACTCACTTTCTTGTAAATACAAGCTTCTCCATAAGTTTGTATAAAACCAAAACTTTTGATTACCTTATCAAAACGTTGATTCCAACTTCGGGATGCCTGCTTCAATCCATAGATGGACCGTTGAAGTTTGCATACCTTGTTAGCATCTTTAGGATCGACAAAACCTTTGGGTTGCATCATATACAACTCTTCATCAATGTCTCCATTGAGGAATGCTGTTTTGACATCCATCTGCCATATCTCATAATCATAATATGCAGCGATTGCTAACATAATCCTCACAGACTTTAGCTTCGCTACCGGTGAGAAAGTCTCATCGTAGTCAACTCCTTGAATTTGTCGAAACCCTTTTGCGACAAGTCGAGCTTTATAGACAGTAACATTACCATCAGCATCTGTTTTCTTCTTGAAAATCCATTTGTTCTCGACAGCCTTCCGGCCATCCGGTAAGTCCACCAAAGTCCATACTTGGTTTTCGTACATGGATCCAATCTCGGATTTCATGGCTTCTTGCCATTTATTGGAATCTGGGCTCATCATCGCTTCCTCATATGTCTCAGGGTCATCGGTGTTGTCCACCAACATGACATTCATAACGGAATCATACCAATCTGGAGTGGTATGAGTTCTCGTTGACCTTCGAGGCTCTGTAGTAACTTCAACCGAAGTTTCATGATCACCATCATTAGCTTCCTCTCTTATTGGTGCAGGCACCACAGGAACTTCTTCCGGTGCTGCGCTACTCGCAATTTCGAGAGAAGGTTCGACAACCTCGTCGAGTTCTACTTTCCTTCCAGTCACTTCTTTCGAGAGAAATTCCTTCTCTAGAAAGGATCCATTCTTGGCAACGAAGATTTTGCCTTCGGATCTATGATAGAAGGTATACCCAATAGTTTCCTTCGGGTATCCTATGAAGACGCATTTTTCCGCTTTGGGTTCAAGCTTGTCCGGCTGTAACTTCTTTACATAGGCTTCGCATCCCCAAACTTTAAGGAACGACAATTTAGGTTTCTTCCCAAACCATAATTCATACGGTGTCGTTTCAACGGATTTAGATGGTGCCCTATTTAAAGTGAATGCGGCTGTTTCTAATGCATAACCCCAAAATGATAGTGGTAGATCTGTAAGTGACATCATAGAACGAACCATATCTAAGAGGGTTCGATTACGACGTTCAGACACACCATTACGCTGTGGTGTTCCCGGCGGTGTCAATTGTGAAAGTATTCCGCATTTCTTCAAATGCTCGCCAAACTCGTAACTTAGATATTCACCTCCACGATCAGAACGTAGAAATTTAATCTTCTTGTTACGTTGATTCTCTACCTCACTTTGAAACTCCTTAAACTTCTCGAAAGTTTCGGACTTATGTTTCATGAAATAGATATACCCATATCTACTCAAGTCATCTGTGAAGGTAAGAACATAACGATAACCACTGCGCGATGCTACACTCATTGGACCACACACATCGGTATGTATGATTTCCAATAAGTCTGTGGCTCGCTCCATCATACCAGAAAATGGAGTCTTAGTCATTTTACCCATCAGACATGCTTCGCATCTTTCAAGTGATTCAAAATCAAGTGATTCAAGAAGTCCATCGGAATGGAGTTTCTTCATACGCTTCACTCCAATGTGACCAAGACGACAGTGCCACATATAGGTCAAGTTATCGCTTGATTTTAAACGTTTAGCTTCAATGTTATTAATATGTGTATTTCCACTATCGAGATTCAATATGAATAGACCATCTATCAAAGGTGCATGTGCATAAAACATATTACTCATATAAATCGAACAACCATTATTCTCGGATTTAAATAAGTAACCGTCTCGCAATAAACAAGATCCAGATATAATGTTCATGCTCAACGCAGGCACCAAATAACAATTATTTAAGTATAAAACTAATCCCGATGGTAGATGAAGAGGTAGCGTGCCGACCGCGATCACATCAACCTTTGATCCGTTTCCCACGCGCATCGTCACCTCGTTCTTCGCTAGCTTTCGTTTATTCTGCAGCTCCTGTTTCGAGTTACAAATATGAGCAACCGAACCAGTATCAAATACCCAGGCACTACTACGAATACTAGTGAAATACACATCAATAATATGTATATCAAATATACCTTTCTTCTTGATGTTGCCGTTCTTCAAATCCGCCAAGTACTTTGGGCAATTCCGTTTCCAGTGACCTTCCCCTTTGCAGTAAAAGCACTCAGTATCAGGCTTAGGTCCAGCCTTGGTCCTCTTCGTCGGCATGGTAACTTGCTTACCACCCTTCTTGAAGTGTCCCTTCTGCTTAGACTTGCCTTTCTTGAATTTGGTGGTCTTATTGACCATCAACACTTGGTGCTCTTTCTTGATCTCCACTTCTGCAGACTTCAACATAGCAAATAGTTCTGGCAACTCTTTGTTCATGTTCTGCATGTTGTAGTTCATCACAAAGTTCTTGTAACTTGGTGGTAGTGATTGGAGGATGCGGTAAACTCCCAAAGTATTAGGAATCACTATACCCAAGCTTTGAAGTTTGTTTGCGTGCCCAGACATTTTAAGCACATGCTCACTGACGGAGCTACCCTCTTCCATCTTGCAGTTAAAGAACTTTTCAGAAGCTTCATAACTTTCAATTGCCGCATGAGTCTCAAAAATTAATTTGAGATCCTCGACAATATCATATGGGTCTGACTCTTCAAACCTTTTCTGAAGCTCCGATTCTAAACCATACAAGATAGCACACTGAACTATGGAGTACTGATTCTTCCGAGCAAGGTAAACATTCTTTACTTCATCGGTAGCATCAGCTGCAGGTGGGTCACCTAGCGGTGCATCCAGCACATAGGTCAAATTACCAGCTGTGAGGACAATCCTCAAATTGCGGAACCAATCCGCGAAGTTGCTTCCATTGTTTTTCAACTTTTCTTTCTCTAGGAACGCATTAAAATTGATGGTAGGGGCTGCCATTGATCTACAACATATTTGCAATAGTTTAGACTAAGTTTATGACAAATTGAGTTCAAATTAATTAATGAAATTAAACTAGGTGAACTCCCACTCAAAACAACATCCCTCACATTGTTTTAGTGATCACATGAACCAAATCCACTACATCAACACCGATCATCACGAGAGTTGATATAGTTTTCAATGGCGAACAATCGACATGTTCATCATATCTGCTATATGATTCATGCTTTACCTTTCGGCGATCCGTGTTCCTGAGGCCATGTCTGTACATGCTAGGCTCGTCAAGATCAAACCTTAGCTACCGCATAAGCAAATCTGGCTTGCTTACGTTGTATTCACCCGTGGAATCAAAGACACCCGATCATCACGTGGTGCTTCGAAGCAACAAGCTTTAGCAACGGTGCTAACTAAGGGCGAACACTTTAGACTTGAAATTTATGTGCATGAGGGATCATCTTATAATGCTACCGTCGTCTACTAAGCAATACAAGATGCATAAAGGATTAACATCACATGCAATTCATAATATGTGATATGATATGGCCTTTCTTCTTTGTGCTTCCGATCTCCATCTTCAAGCACGAACATGATCTCCATCATCACCGGCATAGCATCAAGGTCAATGACGCTTCTCCATGGTTGTCGTCCACCAGCTTCAACTATTACAACTATTTTGAATAGACACGCAGGTCTTAACAGAAATTAAAGACAACCATATGGCTCCTGCCGGTTGCCAACTTACAATAAGGAACATTGCATACATCAAATATAATCACAATCATGGCCATATCACATCACTGCACACCCCTGCAAAACAAAGTTAGACGCTTCTACTTTCTTTGCATATTTTACGTGGTTTGGGGCTTTCCATAAGTGTCGTTCTAACTTACGAACAAGAACCACAACATTGATACTAGCATTGTTGATCACCCGTTGTAAATTGGATCTTTACTATGCTAGGAGAAACAGGCACCCGCAAAGCCACTTATGCAAAACGAGTTGCATGTCAAGCGTGGAGCAAGTCTCATGAACGATGTCATGTAAGGTTAGCCCGGGCCGCTTCATCCCAACATACCGCAAGATGCAAAGTACACAAAAAGCAATCTACAATAAAAGCATCAACGCCCACAATGACCATTGTGTTCTACTCGTGCAACAGATCTACATATAGACACGGCTCTGATACCACTGTAGGGGTTCGTAGCATGGAAAACAAAAATTTTCTATCGCATACAAACAAACAAGCCAAGATCTATCTACTAGATTGTAGCAACGAGTCGATGGAATAACTCACCCTCGAAGATTCCAAAGTGTTTAACGAGAGCAGATTCTCGTGGGTGATGTAGTCGTACTCTTTCCGATCTCAAGATCGCGTAGACGATCCTTCCGGCGCCGCGTTCCCGCAGCGCTCCCGCAGTCGGTCACACGTTCGGTACTCGACGAAGACCTTCCTCTCCCTTGTTCCAGCAGGCAGCGGAGGTTGTAGCACTCTCCTTGCGATTCCGGCAGCACAACGGCGTGGTACCGGAAGTAGAGGGGAAATCCCGCAGGGCTTCGCCTTAAGCCGGTGCGAGTATGGTGGAGCTTATGAGAGAGGCTATTAGTGGTCTAGTAATTAGACACACCAATTAGAAGGCTCTAAACCAATTAGAAGGCTCTAAACCGAATAGCTCTAAACCGGGGTCTAGATCTAGGGTTTAGTTTAGAGGATAGGAAACTTGTGTTGTGTCTAGAGGAGGAGGCCCTGCCCCTCCTTTTATAGGTGGGAGGGCCGGCGCCATGGGGAGGAGTTCCTCCCCAACTCGGCCTAGGGAGGTGCGCCGGCCTAGGGGAGGAACCCTCCTCCAACTCGGCCTCCACCTCTCCTCCTCTTTCTCCACTTTCCGAAACTGGCAGTTTGACCGAAAACTGGCAGTTTGACTTTTCCAATTAGGATTTGAATTAACCCTTTATTTCGGACAGCGAGAACACTTAGTACATGATGCAATCATTCCAACATGCAATGACACATTCATGTACCCCTTCCCCCCCGGAGTGCCGGACATTCCGGGACCTTCTAGAATGTTCCCGATGAAAACACCGGAACCATTCCCCAACTCCGAAACGGAACTTTCCTTATATGAATCTTATTCTCCGGACCATTCCGGATCACCTCGTGATATCCCGGATCCCATCCGAGACTCCGAACAACATTCGGTCTCTTTCTCATAATACCATAACTACTCAAACAACGTCGAATCCTTAAGTGTGTCTCCCTACGGTTCGTGAATTATGCGGACATGATCGAGACACTTCTCCGAACAATAACCAATAGAGGAATCTGGAAATTCATATGGCTCCCACATATTTCTACGATTACTTTGCGATCGAATGAACCACTTACATACGATACCAATTTCCCTTTGTCTCACGATATGTTACTTATCCGAGGTTATGATCGTCGGTATCTCTGTATACCTAGTTCAACCTCGTTACTGATAAGTACTCTTTTCTCGTTCCCGTGATATGTGATCCCTTGTGACCCAGTCACATGCTTGCAAGCTAACTGGATGACATTTCACCGAGAGGGCCCAGAGAATATCTATCCGTCATGTGGATGGACAAATCCCACTCTTGATCCATGTGTTTCAACCAATACTTTCCGAACACTCAATGCCACCTTTATAGCCACCCTGTTACGGTGTGGTGTTTGACGACATCAAAGCATCCATCCAGCAAAGGTGATATGCATGATCTCATGGTCGAAGGAATTAGGTTACTATGTATCAGAAAGCATATAGCAATTGAACTATTGAAATGACTTGATCTTTATGCTACGCTTGTCTATAGGAGTATGTCCACCATATCATTCTCCTAACGATATGATCTTGTTGTTAATAACATCTCAATGTTCATGATAGGGAAACCACAATCATCTATTAACCAACAAGCTAGTGAAGTATAGAGGCTATACTAGGGACTTCAATTTAAGTTTACAATTCACACAAGTATTAATGTTTCCTTGTTAATACTATTATAGCATGAATATAAACATTTATCATAAACACAAAGATATAATAATAACTATATTTATTATTGCCTCTAGGGCATATCTCCAACACTACTGCCGCTGCTACTGCTCCTGCTACTGCTACTACTACTATTGCTACAGCTACTTCTACTACTGCTACTACTCCTCCTCCTCCTCCTCCTACTACTACTACTACTACTACACTACTACTACTACTACTGCTACTACTACTACTGCTACTACTACTTCTACTACTACTGCTACTACTACTGCTTCTACTAATACTGCTACTACTACTGCTACTACTGTCGCTGCTGCTACTACTGTTGGTACTACTGCTGCTACTACTGCTGCTACTACTACTCCTTCTACTACTACTCCTGCTACTAGTACTGCTACTACTACTGCTACTACTATTCCTGCTACTACTTCTCCATATACTACTACTACTACTACTCCTGCTACTGCTCCTCCAACTACTGCTACTGCTACTACCCCTGCTACTGCTACTGCTACTACTCCTACTGCTACTGCTACTACTGCTGCTACTACTACAGCTACTACTGCTGCTACTCCTGCTGCTACTACTGCTGCTACTGCTGCTCCTGCCACTGCTCCTGCCGCTGCTACTACTGCTGCTACTACTCCTGCTACTGCTCCTCCTACTGCTGCTACTACTACCGCTCACGCTCCTACTACTTCTACTGCTACTTCTACTACTGCTACTTCTACTTCTACTACTACTACTACTACTGCTACTGCTACTCCTCCTCCTGCTCCTCCTCCTCCTCCTCCTCCTACTAGTACTACTACTACTACTACTACTACTACTACTCCTGCTACTTCTACTACTCCTGCCACTGCTCCTCCTACTGCTGCTACTACTACTGCTCCTGCTACTTCTACTACTACTACTGCTACTGCTACTATTGCTACTGCTACTTCTACTACTGCTACTACTTCTACTCCTACTACTACTACTACTAGTACTACTGCTACTACTGCTGCTACTACTACTGCTGCTGCTACTACTACTACTACTACTACTACTACTAGTACTACTGCTACTACTGCTGCTGCTACTACTACTACTGCTGCTGCTGCTACTACTACTACTACTACTACTACTACTACTACTAGTACTACTGCTACTACTGCTGCTACTGCTGCTACTGTTGCTACTGCTGCTACTACTGCTACTACTGCAATTACTGCTGCTACTCCTCCTCCTCCTCCTCCTCCTACTACTACTACTACTGATACTAGTACTACTTCAACTACTACTACTGCTACTACTATTACTACTATTGCTACGACTACTGCTACTACTACTGCTACTACTATTGCTACTACTGCTAGTACTACTGCTTCTACTAATACTGCTACTACTACTGCTACTACTGCTGCTACTACTGCCGCTGCTGCTACTTCTGTTGGTACTACTGCTGCTACTACTACTACTACTACTACTACTACTACTAGTAGTAGTAGTATTGCTACTACTACTGCTACTACTATTCCTGCTACTACTACTCCATATACTACTACTGCTACTACTCCTGCTACTGCTCCTCCTACTACTGCTACTGCCCCTGCTACTGCTACTGCTCCTACTACTACTGCTACTGCCCCTGCCCCAACTACTGCTACTGCTACTACTCCTACTGCTACTGCGACTTCTACTACTGCTACGTCTACTACTTCAACTACTACTACTACTACTACTACTACTACTACTACTACTACTACTACTACTACTACTACTACTACTGCTACTACTGCTACTTCTACTACTGCTGCTACTACTACTGCTACTACTCCTGCTACTGCTCCTCCTACTCCTGCTACTACTACCGCTCATGCTCCTGCTACTGCTACTGCTACTAGTACTACTACTGCTACTTCTACTACTGCTACTTCTACTTCTACTACTACTACTACTACTACTACTACTACTACTACTACTACTACTACTGCTGCTACTCCTCCTCCTGCTCCTCCTCCTCCTCCTCCTCCTCCTCCTACTACTACTACTACTACTACTACTACTACTACTACTACTCCTTCTCCTTCTACTACTCCTGCTAATGCTCCTCCTAATGCTGCTACTACTACTGCTCCTGCTACTGCTACTACTACTACTGCTACTTCTACTACTGCTACTGCTACTTCTACTACTGCTACTACTTCTACTCCTACTACTACTACTACTACTACTACTACTACTACTAGTACTACTGCTACTACTGCTGCTGCTACTACTACTACTGCTGCTACTGCTGCTACTACTACTACTACTAGTACTACTGCTACTACTGCTGCTACTGCTGCTACTGTTGCTACTGCTGCTACTACTGCTACTACTGCAACTACTACTGCTACTACTACTACTCCTCCTCCTCCTACTACTACTACTAGTACTGCTACTAGTACTACTTCAACTACTACTACTGCTACTACTATTGCTAGTATTGCTACGTCTACTGCTACTACTACTGCTGCTACTACTACTGCTACTACTACTGTTTCTACTAATACTGCTGCTACTGCTGCTACTACTGCTACTACTGCCGCTGCTGCTACTACTGTTGGTACTACTGCTGCTACTACTGCTGCTACTACTACTCCTGCTACTAGTACTGCTACTACTACTGCTACTACTATTCTTGTTACGACTACTCAATATACTACTACTGCTACTACTCCTGCTACTGCTCCTCCTACTACTGCTACTGCTACTGCCCCTGCTACTGCTACTGCTACTACTCCTAATGCTACTGCTCCTACTACTACTGCTACTGCCCCTGCCCCAACTACTGCTACTGCTACTACTCCTACTACTACTGCTACTTCTACTACTGCTACTGCTACTACTACTACTACTACTACTACTACTACTACTACTACTACTACTACTAATACTACTCCTACTACTTCTACTGCTACTGCTACTGCTACTGCTACTGCTACTGCTACTGCTGCTGCTACTGCTACTACTACTACTACTATTGCTACTACTACTACTACTGCTGCTACTACTACTGCTCCTACTACTACTGCTCCTACTACTACTGCTACTACGATTGCTACTACTATTGCTACTATTTCTACGACTACTGCTACTACTACTGCGGCTACTACTACTTCTACTACTACTGCTACTACTACTGCTTGTACTAATACTACAACTATTACTGCTACTACTGCTTCTACTACTGTTACTACTACTACTGCTGCAACTACTGCTACTACTACTAGTACTACTAGTACTACTGCTACTACTGCTACTGCTACTACTACTACTACTGCTGCTACTGCTGCAACTACTACTGCTACCCCTACTAGTACTACTGCTACTACTGCTGCTACTGCTGCTACTGTTGCTACTGCTGCTATTGTTGCTACTACTGCTACTACTGCAACTACTACTGCTGCTACTACTGCAGCTACTGTTGCTACTATTGCTACAACTACTGCTACTACTAATGCTGCTACTACTACTGCTTCTACTAATACTGCTACTACTGCTACTACTGTCGCTGCTGCTACTACTGTTGGTACTATTGCTGCTACTACTACTGCTAGTACTACTACTACTCCTGCTACTAGTACTGCTACTACTATTGCTACTACTATTCCTCCTACTACTACTCCATATACTACTACTGCTACTACTCCTGCTACTGCTCCTCCTACTACTGCTACTTCTAGTACTGCTACTGCTACTACTACTACTAGTACTACTGCTACTACTGCTACTTCTACTACTGCTGCTACTACTACTGCTACTACTGCTGTTACTACTGCTGCTACTAGTGCTGCTACTGCTGCTCCTGCCGCTGCTCCTGCCGCTGCTACTACTACAGCTACTACTCCTGCTACTGCTCCTCCTACTGGTGCTACTACTTCCGCTCATGCTCCTGCTCTGCTACTACTACTACTGCTACTTCTACTACTGCTACTTCTACTTCTACTACTTCTACTACTACTACTACTACTACTACTGCTACTCCTCCTCCTGCTCCTCCTCCTCCTCCTCCTCCTCCTACTACTACTACTACTACTACTACTACTACTACTACTACTACTACTACTACTACTACTGCTACTTCTACTACTCCTGCCACTGCTCCTCCTACTACTGCTACTACTACTGCTCCTGCTACTGCTACTACTACTACTACTACTTCTACTACTGCAACAGCTACTTCTACAACTGCTACTACTTCTACTCCTACTACTACTACTACTACTACTAGTACTACTGCTACTACTGCTGCTTCTACTACTACTACTGCTGCTACTTCTGCTACTACTACTACTACTAGTAGTACTACTGCTACTACTGCTGCTACTGCTGCTACTGTTGCTACTGCTGCTACTACTGCTACTACTGCAACTACTACTGCTACTACTCCTCCTCCTACTACTACTACTAGTACTGCTACTAGTACTACTTCAACTACTACTACTGCTACTACTATTGCTACTATTGCTATGACTACTGCTACTACTACTGCTGCTACTACTACTGCTACTACTACTGCTTCTACTAATACTGCTACTACTACTGCTACTACTGCTGCTACTACTGCTACTACTGTCGCTGCTGCTACTACTGTTGGTACTACTGCTGCTACTACTACTACTACTCCTGCTACTAGTATTGCTACTACTACTGCTACTACTATTCCTGCTACTACTACTCCATATACTACTACTGCTACTACTCCTGCTACTGCTCCTCCTACTACTGCTACTGCTACTGCCCCTGCTACTGGTACTGCTACTACTCCTACTGCTACTGCTCCTACTACTACTGCTACTGCCCCTGCCCCAACTACTGCTACTGCTACTACTCCTACTGCTACTGCTACTTCTACTACTGCTACTTCTACTACTGCTACTGCTACTACTACTACTACTACTTCTACTGCTACTTCTACTGCTACTACTACTACTATTGCTACTACTACTACTACTACTGCTGCTACTACTACTGCTCTTACTACTACTGCTACTACGACTGCTACTACTATTGCTACTATTTCTACGACTACTGCTACTACTACTGCGGCTACTACTACTGCTACTACTACTACTGCTTGTACTAATACTGCTACCATTACTGCTACTACTGCTGCTACTACTGTTACTACTACTACTACTACTGCTGCTACTACTACTACTACTACTGCTGCTGCTGTTGCTGCTACTACTACTAATCCTGCTACTAGTACTGCTACTACTATTCATGCTACTACTACTCCATATACTACTACTGCTACTGCTACTTCTACTACTGCTACTACTACTCCTACTACTCCTACTACTACTACTACTACTAGTAGTAGTAGTACTACTAGTA
>OV702288.1:246809037-246834037 GCA_916181665.1 Avena sativa
CTACTACTACTACTACTTCTACTACTACTACTTCAACTACTACTACTGCTACTACTACTAGTACTACTGCTACTACTGCTACTGCTACTACTACTACTACTGCTGCTACTGCTGCTACTACTACTGCTACTACTACTAGTACTACTGCTACTACTGCTGCTACTGTTGGTACTACTACTGCTACTACTACTGCTACTACTACTACTACTGCTACTACTACTACTACTCCTGCTACTAGTACTGCTACTACTATTGCTACTACTATTCCTGCTACTACTACTCCATATACTACTACTGCTACTACTCCTGCTACTGCTCCTCCTACTACTGCTACTACTACTGCCGCTACTATTGCTGCTACTGTTGCTACTGCTGCTACTACTGCTACTACTCCTCCTCCTCCTCCTCCTCCTCCTACAACTAGTACTGCTACTAGTACTACTTCAACTACTACTACTCCTACTACTATTGCTACTATTGCTACGACTACTACTACTACTACTGCTGCTACTACTACTGCTACTACTACTGCTACAACTACTGCTTCTACTAATACTGCTACTACTACTGCTACTACTGGTACTACTACTGCTACTACTGCCGCTGCTGCTACTACTATTGGTACTACTGCTGCTACTACTACTACTCCTGCTACTAGTATTGCTACTACTACTGCTACTACTATTCCTGCTACTACTACTCCATATACTACTACTGCTACTACTCCTGCTACTGCTCCTCCTACTACTGCTACTGCTATTTCCCCTGCTACTGCTACTGCTACTACTCCTACTGCTACTGCTCCTACTACTACTGCTACTGCCCCTGCCCCAACTACTGCTACTGCTACTACTCCTACTGCTACTGCTACTTCTACTACTGCTACTTCTACTACTGCTACTGCTGCTACTACTACTACTACTACTTCTACTGCTACTTCTACTGCTACTGCTACTGCTACTTCTACTGCTACTTCTACTGCTACTGCTACTGCTACTACTACTACTATTGCTACTACTGCTACTACTACTGCTGCTACTACTACTGCTACTACGACTGCTACTACAATTGCTACTATTTCTACGACTACTGCTACTACTACTACTACTACTACTGCTACTACTACTGCTTGTACTAATACTGCTACTAATACTGCTACTACGGCTGCTACTACTGTTACTATTACTACTACTACTACTGCTGCTACTACTACTACTACTACTGCTGCTGCTGCTACTACTAATCCTGCTACTAGTACTGCTACTACTATTCATGCTACTACTACTCCATATACTACTACTGCTACTGCTACTTCTACTACTGCTACTACTACTCCTACTACTCCTACTACTACTACTACTACTGCTACTACTACTAGTACTACTAGTACTACTGCTACTACTGCTACTGCTACTACTACTACTACTGCTGCTACTGCTGCTACTACTACTACTACTAGTACTACTGCTACTACTGCTGCTACTGTTGGTACTACTGCTGCTACTACTACTGCTAGTACAACTACTACTCCTGCTACTAGTACTGCTACTACTATTTCTACTACTATTCCTGCTACTACTACTCCATATACTACTACTGCTACTAGTCCTGCTACTGCTCCTGCTACTGCTACTACTACTACTGCTACTACTACTTCTACTACTGCTGCTACTACTACTGCTACTACTACTGCTACTACTGTCGCTGCTGCTACTACTGTTGGTACTACTGCTGCTACTACTGCTGCTACTACTACTGCTTCTACTACTACTCCTGCTACTAGTACTGCTACTACTACTGCTACTACTATTCCTGCTACTACTTCTCCATATACTACTACTGCTACTACTCCTGCTACTGCTCCTCCAACTACTGCTACTGCTACTACCCCTGCTACTGCTACTGCTACTACTCCTACTGCTACTGCTCCTCCTCCTACTGCTACTTCCCCTGCCCCTGCTACTGCTACTGCTACTACTCCTACTGCTACTAATACTTCTACTACTTCTACTACTACTGCTACTCCTCCTCCTCCTCCTCCTACTACTACTACTACTACTTCTACTGCTACTACTACTGCTACTGCTACTGCTACTGCTACTACTACTACTTCTACTACAACTGCTACTACTATTGCTGCTACTACTACTGCTCCTACTACTACTGCTACTACTACTACTACTACTATTGCTACTACTACTACTTCTACTACTACTGCTACTACTATTGCTACTATTGCTACTACTACTGCTACAACTATTGCTACTATTGCTACTACTACTGCTCCTACTACTTCTGCTGGTACTACTACTGCTACTACTACTGCTACTACTACTGCTGGTACTACTACTGCTACTACTACTGCTACTACTACTGCTGCTACTACTGCTACTACTACTGCTACTACTACTGCCGCTTCTACTACTGCTACTACTACTGCTCCTGCTACTGCTACTACTACTACTGCCACTTCTACTACTGCTACTGCTACTTCTACTACTGCTACTTCTACTACTGCTACTGCTACTTCTACTACTGCTACTACTTCTACTCCTACTACTACTACTGCTGCTACTGCTACTACTGCTGCTGCTACTACTACTACTGCTGCTACTACTACTACTACTACTACTACTACTACTACTACTACTACTACTACTACTACTCCTACTACTACTACTACTACTACTACTACTACTACTGCTACTACTGCTGCTACTGCTGCTACTGGTGCTACTGCTGCTACTGCTGCTACTACTGCTACTACTGCAACTACTACTGCTACTCCTCCTCCTCCTCCTACTACTACTACTACTACTACTACTACTACTACTACTACTTCTACTACTACTACTACTACTTCAACTACTACTACTGCTACTACTATTGCTACTATTGCTACTATTGCTACGACTACTGCTACTACTACTGCCGCTACTACTACTGCTACTACTACTGCTACTACTACTGCTTCTACTAATACTGCTACTACTACTGCTACTACTGCCGCTACTACTGCTACTACTGCTACTACTGTTGGTACTACTACTACTACTCCTACTACTAGTATTGCTACTACTACTGCTACTACTATTCCTGCTACTACTACTCCATATAATACTACTGCTACTACTCCTGCTACTGCTCCTCCTACTACTGCTACTGCTACTGCTACTACTCCTACTGCTACTGCTCCTACTCCTACTGCTACTGCTACTACTCCTACTGCTACTGCTACTTCTACTACTGCTACTTCTACTACTACTACTGCTACTACTACTACTACTACTACTACTACTACTTCTACTGCTACTTCTACTGCTACTGCTACTACTACTGCTACTGCTACTGCTACTACTACTACTATTGCAACTACTGCTACTACTGCTGCTACTACTACTGATCCTACTACTACTGCTACTACGACTGTACTACTATTGCTACTATTTCTACGACTACTGCTACTACTACTGCGGCTACTACTACTGCTACTACTATTGCTACTACTACTGCTTGTACTAATACTGCTACTATTACTGCTACTACTGCTGCTACTACTGTTACTACTACTACTACTGCTGCTACTACTACTACTACTACTACTACTACTACTGCTGCTGCTGCTGCTGCTACTACTACTAATCCTGCTACTAGTACTGCTACTAATATTCATACTACTACTACTCCACATACTACTACTGATACTGCTACTACTACTCCTACTACTACTCCTACTCCTACTACTACTACTACTACTACTACTACTACTACTACTAGTACTACTAGTACTACTGCTACTACTGCTACTGATACTACTACTACTACTACTACTACTACTACTACTACTGCTGCTACTGCTGCTACTACTACTGCTACTACTACTAGTACTACTGCTACTACTGCTGTTACTGCTGTTACTGCTGCTACTGCTGCTACTGCTGCTACTACTACTGCTACTACTACTAGTACTACTGCTACTACTGCTGCTACTGCTGCTACTGGTGCTACTGCTGCTATTGTTGCTACTACTGCTACTACTGCAACTACTACTGCTACTACTGCTGCTACTACTGCTGCTACTACTGCTGGTACTACTGCAGCTACTGTTGCTACTATTGCTACGATTACTGCTACTACTAATGCTGCTACTACTACTGCTACTACTAATACTGCTACTACTGCTACTTCTGCTGCTGCTGCTACTACTGAAGGTACTATTGCTGCTCTACTGCTAGTACTACTACTACTCCTGCTACTAGTACTGCTACTACTATTGCTACTACTATTCCTGCTAC
Organism: Avena sativa; assembly: GCA_916181665.1. Taxonomy (NCBI): domain Eukaryota; kingdom Viridiplantae; phylum Streptophyta; class Magnoliopsida; order Poales; family Poaceae; genus Avena; species Avena sativa. Next base: position 246,813,333 of record OV702288.1, read on the forward strand.
TACTACTCCATATACTACTACTGCTACTACTCCTGCTACTACTTCTACTACTACTACTGCTACTACTACTACTACTACTACTACTACTACTTCTACTGCTACTTCTACTGCTACTGCTACTACTACTGCTACTGCTACTGCTACTACTACTACTATTGCAACTACTGCTACTACTGCTGCTACTACTACTGATCCTACTACTACTGCTACTACGACTGTACTACTATTGCTACTATTTCTACGACTACTGCTACTACTACTGCGGCTACTACTACTGCTACTACTATTGCTACTACTACTGCTTGTACTAATACTGCTACTATTACTGCTACTACTGCTGCTACTACTGTTACTACTACTACTACTGCTGCTACTACTACTACTACTACTACTACTACTGCTGCTGCTGCTGCTGCTACTACTACTAATCCTGCTACTAGTACTGCTACTAATATTCATACTACTACTACTCCACATACTACTACTGATACTGCTACTACTACTCCTACTACTACTCCTACTCCTACTACTACTACTACTACTACTACTATTACTACTAGTACTACTAGTACTACTGCTACTACTGCTACTGATACTACTACTACTACTACTACTACTACTACTACTACTACTGCTGCTACTGCTGCTACTACTACTGCTACTACTACTAGTACTACTGCTACTACTGCTGTTACTGCTGTTACTGCTGCTACTGCTGCTACTGCTGCTACTACTACTGCTACTACTACTAGTACTACTGCTACTACTGCTGCTACTGCTGCTACTGGTGCTACTGCTGCTATTGTTGCTACTACTGCTACTACTGCAACTACTACTGCTACTACTGCTGCTACTACTGCTGCTACTACTGCTGGTACTACTGCGGCTACTGTTGCTACTATTGCTACGATTACTGCTACTACTAATGCTGCTACTACTACTGCTACTACTAATACTGCTACTACTGCTCCTTCTGCTGCTGCTGCTGCTACTACTGAAGGTACTATTGCTGCTCTACTGCTAGTACTACTACTACTCCTGCTACTAGTACTGCTACTACTATTGCTACTACTATTCCTGCTACTACTACTCCATATACTACTACTGCTACTACTCCTGCTACTGCTCCTCCTACTACTACTACTTCTACTACTACTGCTACTACTACTACTACTAGTAGTACTACTGCTACTACTACTACTTCTACTACTGCTGCTACTACTACTCCTACTACTGCAGCTACTACTGCTGCTACTACTGCTGCTGCTACTACTACTGCTACTGCTGCTCCTGCCGCTGCTACTACTGCTGCTACTACTCCTCCTACTGCTGCTACTACCGCCGCTCATGCTCCTGCTACTGCTACTACTACTACTGCTACTTCTACTACTGCTACTTCTACTTCTACTTCTACTACTACTACTACTACTACTGCTGCTACTCCTCCTCCTCCTCCTCCTACTACTACTACTACTACTACTACTACTACTACTCCTGCCACTGCTCCTCCTACTGCTGCTACTACTACTGCTCCTGCTACTGCTACTACTACTACTACTGCTACTTCTACTACTGCTACTGCTACTTCTACTACTGCTACTACTTCTACTCCTACTACTACTATTACTACTACTAGTACTACTGCTACTACTGCTGCTGCTACTACTACTACTGCTGCTACTGCTACTACTACTACTACTACTACTACTACTACTACTACTACTACTACTGCTACTACTTCTGCTACTACTGCTACTGTTGCTACTGCTGCTACTACTGCTACTACTGCAACTACTACTGCTACTCCTCCTCCTCCTCCTCCTCCTACTACTACTACTACTACTTCTACTACTACTACTTCAACTACTACTACTGCTACTACTATTGCTACTATTGCTACTATTGCTACGACTACTGCTACTACTACTGCCGCTACTACTACTGCTACTACTACAGCTACTACTACTGCTTCTACTAATACTGCTACTACTACTGCTACTACTGCCGCTACTACTGCTACTACTGCTACTACTGTTGGTACTACTGCTGCTACTACTACTACTACTCCTACTACTAGTATTGCTACTACTACTGCTACTACTATTCCTGCTACTACTACTCCATATACTACTACTGCTACTACTCCTGCTACTGCTCCTCCTACTACTTCTACTGCTACTGCTACTACTCCTACTGCTACTGCTCCTACTCCTACTGCTACTGCTACTACTCCTACTGCTACTGCTACTTCTACTACTGCTACTTCTACTACTACTACTGCTACTAGTACTACTACTACTACTACTACTACTTCTACTGCTACTTCTACTGCTACTGCTACTACTACTGCTACTGCTACTACTACAGCTACTGTTACTACTACTACTATTGCAACTACTGCTACTACTGCTGCTACTACTACTGATCCTACTACTACTGCTACTACGACTGTACTACTATTGCTACTATTTCTACGACTACTGCTACTACTACTCGGCTACTACTACTGCTACTACTATTGCTACTACTACTGCTTGTACTAATACTGCTACTATTACTGCTACTACTGCTGCTACTACTGTTACTACTACTACTACTGCTGCTACTACTACTACTACTACTACTGCTGCTGCTGCTGCTACTACTACTAATCTTGCTACTAGTACTGCTACTAATATTCATGCTACTACTACTCCATATACTACTACTGCTACTGCTACTACTACTCCTACTACTACTCCTACTCCTACTACTACTACTACTACTAGTACTACTAGTACTACTGCTACTACTGCTACTACTGCTACTGCTACTACTACTACTACTACTGCTACTGCTGCTACTACTACTACTAGCTACTGCTACTACTGCTGCTACTGCTGCTACTACTGCTACTACTGGTACTACTACTGCTACTACTGCCGCTGCTGCTACTACTATTGGTACTACTGCTGCTACTACTACTACTCCTGCTACTAGTATTGCTACTACTACTGCTACTACTATTCCTGCTACTAATACTCCATATACTACTACTGCTACTACTCCTGCTACTGCTCCTCCTACTACTGCTACTGCTATTGCCCCTGCTACTGCTACTGCTACTACTCCTACTGCTACTGCTCCTACTACTACTGCTACTGCCCCTGCCCCAACTACTGCTACTACTACTACTCCTACTGCTACTGCTACTTCTACTACTGCTACTTCTACTACTGCTACTGCTGCTACTACTACTACTACTACTTCTACTGCTACTTCTACTGCTACTGCTACTGCTACTTCTACTGCTACTTCTACTGCTACTGCTTCTACTAATACTGCTACTACTACTGCTACTACTGCCGCTACTACTGCTACTACTGCTACTACTGTTGGTACTACTGCTGCTACTACTACTACTACTCCTACTACTAGTATTGCTACTACTACTGCTACTACTATTCCTGCTACTACTACTCCATATAATACTACTGCTACTACTCCTGCTACTGCTCCTCCTACTACTGCTACTGCTACTGCTACTACTCCTACTGCTACTGCTCCTACTCCTACTGCTACTGCTACTACTCCTACTGCTACTGCTACTTCTACTACTGCTACTTCTACTACTACTACTGCTACTACTACTACTACTACTACTACTACTTCTACTGCTACTTCTACTGCTACTGCTACTACTACTGCTACTGCTACTGCTACTACTACTACTATTGCAACTACTGCTACTACTGCTGCTACTACTACTGATCCTACTACTACTGCTACTACGACTGTACTACTATTGCTACTATTTCTACGACTACTGCTACTACTACTGCGGCTACTACTACTGCTACTACTATTGCTACTACTACTGCTTGTACTAATACTGCTACTATTACTGCTACTACTGCTGCTACTACTGTTACTACTACTACTACTGCTGCTACTACTACTACTACTACTACTACTACTACTACTGCTGCTGCTGCTGCTGCTACTACTACTAATCCTGCTACTAGTACTGCTACTAATATTCATACTACTACTACTCCACATACTACTACTGATACTGCTACTACTACTCCTACTACTACTCCTACTCCTACTACTACTACTACTACTACTACTACTACTACTACTAGTACTACTAGTACTACTGCTACTACTGCTACTGATACTACTACTACTACTACTACTACTACTACTACTACTGCTGCTACTGCTGCTACTACTACTGCTACTACTACTAGTACTACTGCTACTACTGCTGTTACTGCTGTTACTGCTGCTACTGCTGCTACTGCTGCTACTACTACTGCTACTACTACTAGTACTACTGCTACTACTGCTGCTACTGCTGCTACTGGTGCTACTGCTGCTATTGTTGCTACTACTGCTACTACTGCAACTACTACTGCTACTACTGCTGCTACTACTGCTGCTACTACTGCTGGTACTACTGCAGCTACTGTTGCTACTATTGCTACGATTACTGCTACTACTAATGCTGCTACTACTACTGCTACTACTAATACTGCTACTACTGCTACTTCTGCTGCTGCTGCTACTACTGAAGGTACTATTGCTGCTCTACTGCTAGTACTACTACTACTCCTGCTACTAGTACTGCTACTACTATTGCTACTACTATTCCTGCTACTACTACTCCATATACTACTACTGCTACTACTCCTGCTACTACTTCTACTACTACTACTGCTACTACTACTACTACTACTACTACTTCTACTGCTACTTCTACTGCTACTGCTACTACTACTGCTACTGCTACTGCTACTACTACTACTATTGCAACTACTGCTACTACTGCTGCTACTACTACTGATCCTACTACTACTGCTACTACGACTGTACTACTATTGCTACTATTTCTACGACTACTGCTACTACTACTGCGGCTACTACTACTGCTACTACTATTGCTACTACTACTGCTTGTACTAATACTGCTACTATTACTGCTACTACTGCTGCTACTACTGTTACTACTACTACTACTGCTGCTACTACTACTACTACTACTACTACTACTACTGCTGCTGCTGCTGCTGCTACTACTACTAATCCTGCTACTAGTACTGCTACTAATATTCATACTACTACTACTCCACATACTACTACTGATACTGCTACTACTACTCCTACTACTACTCCTACTCCTACTACTACTACTACTACTACTACTATTACTACTAGTACTACTAGTACTACTGCTACTACTGCTACTGATACTACTACTACTACTACTACTACTACTACTACTACTACTGCTGCTACTGCTGCTACTACTACTGCTACTACTACTAGTACTACTGCTACTACTGCTGTTACTGCTGTTACTGCTGCTACTGCTGCTACTGCTGCTACTACTACTGCTACTACTACTAGTACTACTGCTACTACTGCTGCTACTGCTGCTACTGGTGCTACTGCTGCTATTGTTGCTACTACTGCTACTACTGCAACTACTACTGCTACTACTGCTGCTACTACTGCTGCTACTACTGCTGGTACTACTGCGGCTACTGTTGCTACTATTGCTACGATTACTGCTACTACTAATGCTGCTACTACTACTGCTACTACTAATACTGCTACTACTGCTCCTTCTGCTGCTGCTGCTGCTACTACTGAAGGTACTATTGCTGCTCTACTGCTAGTACTACTACTACTCCTGCTACTAGTACTGCTACTACTATTGCTACTACTATTCCTGCTACTACTACTCCATATACTACTACTGCTACTACTCCTGCTACTGCTCCTCCTACTACTACTACTTCTACTACTACTGCTACTACTACTACTACTAGTAGTACTACTGCTACTACTACTACTTCTACTACTGCTGCTACTACTACTCCTACTACTGCAGCTACTACTGCTGCTACTACTGCTGCTGCTACTACTACTGCTACTGCTGCTCCTGCCGCTGCTACTACTGCTGCTACTACTCCTCCTACTGCTGCTACTACCGCCGCTCATGCTCCTGCTACTGCTACTACTACTACTGCTACTTCTACTACTGCTACTTCTACTTCTACTTCTACTACTACTACTACTACTACTGCTGCTACTCCTCCTCCTCCTCCTCCTACTACTACTACTACTACTACTACTACTACTCCTGCCACTGCTCCTCCTACTGCTGCTACTACTACTGCTCCTGCTACTGCTACTGCTACTACTACTACTACTGCTACTTCTACTACTGCTACTGCTACTTCTACTACTGCTACTACTTCTACTCCTACTACTACTATTACTACTACTAGTACTACTGCTACTACTGCTGCTGCTACTACTACTACTGCTGCTACTGCTACTACTACTACTACTACTACTACTACTACTACTGCTACTACTTCTGCTACTACTGCTACTGTTGCTACTGCTGCTACTACTGCTACTACTGCAACTACTACTGCTACTCCTCCTCCTCCTCCTCCTACTACTACTACTACTACTACTTCTACTACTACTACTTCAACTACTACTACTGCTACTACTATTGCTACTATTGCTACTATTGCTACGACTACTGCTACTACTACTGCCGCTACTACTACTGCTACTACTACAGCTACTACTACTGCTTCTACTAATACTGCTACTACTACTGCTACTACTGCCGCTACTACTGCTACTACTGCTACTACTGTTGGTACTACTGCTGCTACTACTACTACTACTCCTACTACTAGTATTGCTACTACTACTGCTACTACTATTCCTGCTACTACTACTCCATATACTACTACTGCTACTACTCCTGCTACTGCTCCTCCTACTACTTCTACTGCTACTGCTACTACTCCTACTGCTACTGCTCCTACTCCTACTGCTACTGCTACTACTCCTACTGCTACTGCTACTTCTACTACTGCTACTTCTACTACTACTACTGCTACTAGTACTACTACTACTACTACTACTACTTCTACTGCTACTTCTACTGCTACTGCTACTACTACTGCTACTGCTACTACTACAGCTACTGTTACTACTACTACTATTGCAACTACTGCTACTACTACTGCTACTACTACTGATCCTACTACTACTGCTACTACGACTGTACTACTATTGCTACTATTTCTACGACTACTGCTACTACTACTCGGCTACTACTACTGCTACTACTATTGCTACTACTACTGCTTGTACTAATACTGCTACTATTACTGCTACTACTGCTGCTACTACTGTTACTACTACTACTACTGCTGCTACTACTACTACTACTACTACTGCTGCTGCTGCTGCTACTACTACTAATCTTGCTACTAGTACTGCTACTAATATTCATGCTACTACTACTCCATATACTACTACTGCTACTGCTACTACTACTCCTACTACTACTCCTACTCCTACTACTACTACTACTAGTAGTACTACTAGTACTACTGCTACTACTGCTACTACTGCTACTGCTACTACTACTACTACTACTGCTACTGCTGCTACTACTACTACTAGCTACTGCTGCTACTGCTGCTACTACTGCTACTACTGGTACTACTACTGCTACTACTGCCGCTGCTGCTACTACTATTGGTACTACTGCTGCTACTACTACTACTCCTGCTACTAGTATTGCTACTACTACTGCTACTACTATTCCTGCTACTAATACTCCATATACTACTACTGCTACTACTCCTGCTACTGCTCCTCCTACTACTGCTACTGCTATTGCCCCTGCTACTGCTACTGCTACTACTCCTACTGCTACTGCTCCTACTACTACTGCTACTGCCCCTGCCCCAACTACTGCTACTACTACTACTCCTACTGCTACTGCTACTTCTACTACTGCTACTTCTACTACTGCTACTGCTGCTACTACTACTACTACTACTTCTACTGCTACTTCTACTGCTACTGCTACTGCTACTTCTACTGCTACTTCTACTGCTACTGCTACTGCTACTACTACTACTATTGCTACTACTGCTACTACTACTGCTGCTACTACTACTGCTACTACGACTGCTACTACAATTGCTACTATTTCTACGACTACTGCTACTACTACTACTACTACTACTGCTACTACTACTGCTTGTACTAATACTGCTACTAATACTGCTACTACGGCTGCTACTACTGTTACTATTACTACTACTACTACTGCTGCTACTACTACTACTACTACTGCTGCTGCTGCTACTACTAATCCTGCTACTAGTACTGCTACTACTATTCATGCTACTACTACTCCATATACTACTACTGCTACTGCTACTTCTACTACTGCTACTACTACTCCTACTACTCCTACTACTACTACTACTACTGCTACTACTACTAGTACTACTAGTACTACTGCTACTACTGCTACTGCTACTACTACTACTACTGCTGCTACTGCTGCTACTACTACTACTACTAGTACTACTGCTACTACTGCTGCTACTGTTGGTACTACTGCTGCTACTACTACTGCTAGTACAACTACTACTCCTGCTACTAGTAGTGCTACTACTATTTCTACTACTATTCCTGCTACTACTACTCCATATACTACTACTGCTACTAGTCCTGCTACTGCTCCTGCTACTGCTACTACTACTACTGCTACTACTACTTCTACTACTGCTGCTACTACTACTGCTACTACTACTGCTACTACTGTCGCTGCTGCTACTACTGTTGGTACTACTGCTGCTACTACTGCTGCTACTACTACTGCTTCTACTACTACTCCTGCTACTAGTACTGCTACTACTACTGCTACTACTATTCCTGCTACTACTTCTCCATATACTACTACTGCTACTACTCCTGCTACTGCTCCTCCAACTACTGCTACTGCTACTACCCCTGCTACTGCTACTGCTACTACTCCTACTGCTACTGCTCCTCCTCCTACTGCTACTTCCCCTGCCCCTGCTACTGCTACTGCTACTACTCCTACTGCTACTAATACTTCTACTACTTCTACTACTACTGCTACTCCTCCTCCTCCTCCTCCTCCTACTACTACTACTACTACTTCTACTGCTACTACTACTGCTACTGCTACTGCTACTGCTACTGCTACTACTACTACTTCTACTACAACTGCTACTACTATTGCTGCTACTACTACTGCTCCTACTACTACTGCTACTACTACTACTACTATTGCTACTACTACTACTTCTACTACTACTGCTACTACTATTGCTACTATTGCTACTACTACTGCTACAACTATTGCTACTATTGCTACTACTACTGCTCCTACTACTTCTGCTGGTACTACTACTGCTACTACTACTGCTACTACTACTGCTGGTACTACTACTGCTACTACTACTGCTACTACTACTGCTGCTACTACTGCTACTACTACTGCTACTACTACTGCCGCTTCTACTACTGCTACTACTACTGCTCCTGCTACTGCTACTACTACTACTGCTACTTCTACTACTGCTACTGCTACTTCTACTACTGCTACTTCTACTACTGCTACTGCTACTTCTACTACTGCTACTACTTCTACTCCTACTACTACTACTGCTGCTACTGCTACTACTGCTGCTGCTACTACTACTACTGCTGCTACTACTACTACTACTACTACTACTACTACTACTACTACTACTACTACTACTACTACTACTACTACTGCTACTACTGCTGCTACTGCTGCTACTGGTGCTACTGCTGCTACTGCTGCTACTACTGCTACTACTGCAACTACTACTGCTACTCCTCCTCCTCCTCCTACTACTACTACTACTACTACTACTACTACTACTACTACTTCTACTACTACTACTACTTCAACTACTACTACTGCTACTACTATTGCTACTATTGCTACTATTGCTACGACTACTGCTACTACTACTGCCGCTACTACTACTGCTACTACTACTGCTACTACTACTGCTTCTACTAATACTGCTACTACTACTGCTACTACTGCCGCTACTACTGCTACTACTGCTACTACTGTTGGTACTACTGCTGCTACTACTACTACTACTCCTACTACTAGTATTGCTACTACTACTGCTACTACTATTCCTGCTACTACTACTCCATATAATACTACTGCTACTACTCCTGCTACTGCTCCTCCTACTACTGCTACTGCTACTGCTACTACTCCTACTGCTACTGCTCCTACTCCTACTGCTACTGCTACTACTCCTACTGCTACTGCTACTTCTACTACTGCTACTTCTACTACTACTACTGCTACTACTACTACTACTACTACTACTACTTCTACTGCTACTTCTACTGCTACTGCTACTACTACTGCTACTGCTACTGCTACTACTACTACTATTGCAACTACTGCTACTACTGCTGCTACTACTACTGATCCTACTACTACTGCTACTACGACTGTACTACTATTGCTACTATTTCTACGACTACTGCTACTACTACTGCGGCTACTACTACTGCTACTACTATTGCTACTACTACTGCTTGTACTAATACTGCTACTATTACTGCTACTACTGCTGCTACTACTGTTACTACTACTACTGCTGCTGCTACTACTACTACTACTACTACTACTGCTGCTGCTGCTGCTACTACTACTAATCCTGCTACTAGTACTGCTACTAATATTCAGACTACTACTACTCCACATACTACTACTGATACTGCTACTACTACTCCTACTACTACTCCTACTCCTACTACTACTACTACTACTACTACTACTACTACTACTACTACTACTAGTACTACTAGTACTACTGCTACTACTGCTACTGATACTACTACTACTACTACTACTACTGCTGCTACTGCTGCTACTACTACTGCTACTACTACTAGTACTACTGCTACTACTGCTGTTACTGCTGTTACTGCTGCTACTGCAGCTACTGCTGCTACTACTACTGCTACTACTACTAGTACTACTGCTACTACTGCTGCTACTGCTGCTACTGGTGCTACTGCTGCTATTGTTGCTACTACTGCTACTACTGCAACTACTACTGCTACTACTGCTACTGCTATTCCTGCTACTAATACTCCATATACTACTACTGCTACTACTCCTGCTACTGCTCCTCCTACTACTGCTACTGCTATTGCCCCTGCTACTGCTACTGCTACTACTCCTACTGCTACTGCTCCTACTACTACTGCTACTGCCCCTGCCCCAACTACTGCTACTACTACTACTCCTACTGCTACTGCTACTTCTACTACTGCTACTTCTACTACTGCTACTGCTGCTACTACTACTACTACTACTTCTACTGCTACTTCTACTGCTACTGCTACTGCTACTTCTACTGCTACTTCTACTGCTACTGCTTCTACTAATACTGCTACTACTACTGCTACTACTGCCGCTACTACTGCTACTACTGCTACTACTGTTGGTACTACTGCTGCTACTACTACTACTACTCCTACTACTAGTATTGCTACTACTACTGCTACTACTATTCCTGCTACTACTACTCCATATAATACTACTGCTACTACTCCTGCTACTGCTCCTCCTACTACTGCTACTGCTACTGCTACTACTCCTACTGCTACTGCTCCTACTCCTACTGCTACTGCTACTACTCCTACTGCTACTGCTACTTCTACTACTGCTACTTCTACTACTACTACTGCTACTACTACTACTACTACTACTACTACTTCTACTGCTACTTCTACTGCTACTGCTACTACTACTGCTACTGCTACTGCTACTACTACTACTATTGCAACTACTGCTACTACTGCTGCTACTACTACTGATCCTACTACTACTGCTACTACGACTGTACTACTATTGCTACTATTTCTACGACTACTGCTACTACTACTGCGGCTACTACTACTGCTACTACTATTGCTACTACTACTGCTTGTACTAATACTGCTACTATTACTGCTACTACTGCTGCTACTACTGTTACTACTACTACTACTGCTGCTACTACTACTACTACTACTACTACTACTACTACTGCTGCTGCTGCTGCTGCTACTACTACTAATCCTGCTACTAGTACTGCTACTAATATTCATACTACTACTACTCCACATACTACTACTGATACTGCTACTACTACTCCTACTACTACTCCTACTCCTACTACTACTACTACTACTACTACTACTACTACTACTACTAGTACTACTAGTACTACTGCTACTACTGCTACTGATACTACTACTACTACTACTACTACTACTACTACTACTGCTGCTACTGCTGCTACTACTACTGCTACTACTACTAGTACTACTGCTACTACTGCTGTTACTGCTGTTACTGCTGCTACTGCTGCTACTGCTGCTACTACTACTGCTACTACTACTAGTACTACTGCTACTACTGCTGCTACTGCTGCTACTGGTGCTACTGCTGCTATTGTTGCTACTACTGCTACTACTGCAACTACTACTGCTACTACTGCTGCTACTACTGCTGCTACTACTGCTGGTACTACTGCAGCTACTGTTGCTACTATTGCTACGATTACTGCTACTACTAATGCTGCTACTACTACTGCTACTACTAATACTGCTACTACTGCTACTTCTGCTGCTGCTGCTACTACTGAAGGTACTATTGCTGCTCTACTGCTAGTACTACTACTACTCCTGCTACTAGTACTGCTACTACTATTGCTACTACTATTCCTGCTACTACTACTCCATATACTACTACTGCTACTACTCCTGCTACTACTTCTACTACTACTACTGCTACTACTACTACTACTACTACTACTTCTACTGCTACTTCTACTGCTACTGCTACTACTACTGCTACTGCTACTGCTACTACTACTACTATTGCAACTACTGCTACTACTGCTGCTACTACTACTGATCCTACTACTACTGCTACTACGACTGTACTACTATTGCTACTATTTCTACGACTACTGCTACTACTACTGCGGCTACTACTACTGCTACTACTATTGCTACTACTACTGCTTGTACTAATACTGCTACTATTACTGCTACTACTGCTGCTACTACTGTTACTACTACTACTACTGCTGCTACTACTACTACTACTACTACTACTACTACTGCTGCTGCTGCTGCTGCTACTACTACTAATCCTGCTACTAGTACTGCTACTAATATTCATACTACTACTACTCCACATACTACTACTGATACTGCTACTACTACTCCTACTACTACTCCTACTCCTACTACTACTACTACTACTACTACTATTACTACTAGTACTACTAGTACTACTGCTACTACTGCTACTGATACTACTACTACTACTACTACTACTACTACTACTACTGCTGCTACTGCTGCTACTACTACTGCTACTACTACTAGTACTACTGCTACTACTGCTGTTACTGCTGTTACTGCTGCTACTGCTGCTACTGCTGCTACTACTACTGCTACTACTACTAGTACTACTGCTACTACTGCTGCTACTGCTGCTACTGGTGCTACTGCTGCTATTGTTGCTACTACTGCTACTACTGCAACTACTACTGCTACTACTGCTGCTACTACTGCTGCTACTACTGCTGGTACTACTGCGGCTACTGTTGCTACTATTGCTACGATTACTGCTACTACTAATGCTGCTACTACTACTGCTACTACTAATACTGCTACTACTGCTCCTTCTGCTGCTGCTGCTGCTACTACTGAAGGTACTATTGCTGCTCTACTGCTAGTACTACTACTACTCCTGCTACTAGTACTGCTACTACTATTGCTACTACTATTCCTGCTACTACTACTCCATATACTACTACTGCTACTACTCCTGCTACTGCTCCTCCTACTACTACTACTTCTACTACTACTGCTACTACTACTACTACTAGTAGTACTACTGCTACTACTACTACTTCTACTACTGCTGCTACTACTACTCCTACTACTGCAGCTACTACTGCTGCTACTACTGCTGCTGCTACTACTACTGCTACTGCTGCTCCTGCCGCTGCTACTACTGCTGCTACTACTCCTCCTACTGCTGCTACTACCGCCGCTCATGCTCCTGCTACTGCTACTACTACTACTGCTACTTCTACTACTGCTACTTCTACTTCTACTTCTACTACTACTACTACTACTACTGCTGCTACTCCTCCTCCTCCTCCTCCTCCTACTACTACTACTACTACTACTACTACTCCTGCCACTGCTCCTCCTACTGCTGCTACTACTACTGCTCCTGCTACTGCTACTACTACTACTACTGCTACTTCTACTACTGCTACTGCTACTTCTACTACTGCTACTACTTCTACTCCTACTACTACTATTACTACTACTAGTACTACTGCTACTACTGCTGCTGCTACTACTACTACTGCTGCTACTGCTACTACTACTACTACTACTACTACTACTACTACTGCTACTACTTCTGCTACTACTGCTACTGTTGCTACTGCTGCTACTACTGCTACTACTGCAACTACTACTGCTACTCCTCCTCCTCCTCCTCCTACTACTACTACTACTACTACTTCTACTACTACTACTTCAACTACTACTACTGCTACTACTATTGCTACTATTGCTACTATTGCTACGACTACTGCTACTACTACTGCCGCTACTACTACTGCTACTACTACAGCTACTACTACTGCTTCTACTAATACTGCTACTACTACTGCTACTACTGCCGCTACTACTGCTACTACTGCTACTACTGTTGGTACTACTGCTGCTACTACTACTACTACTCCTACTACTAGTATTGCTACTACTACTGCTACTACTATTCCTGCTACTACTACTCCATATACTACTACTGCTACTACTCCTGCTACTGCTCCTCCTACTACTTCTACTGCTACTGCTACTACTCCTACTGCTACTGCTCCTACTCCTACTGCTACTGCTACTACTCCTACTGCTACTGCTACTTCTACTACTGCTACTTCTACTACTACTACTGCTACTAGTACTACTACTACTACTACTACTACTTCTACTGCTACTTCTACTGCTACTGCTACTACTACTGCTACTGCTACTACTACAGCTACTGTTACTACTACTACTATTGCAACTACTGCTACTACTGCTGCTACTACTACTGATCCTACTACTACTGCTACTACGACTGTACTACTATTGCTACTATTTCTACGACTACTGCTACTACTACTCGGCTACTACTACTGCTACTACTATTGCTACTACTACTGCTTGTACTAATACTGCTACTATTACTGCTACTACTGCTGCTACTACTGTTACTACTACTACTACTGCTGCTACTACTACTACTACTACTACTGCTGCTGCTGCTGCTACTACTACTAATCTTGCTACTAGTACTGCTACTAATATTCATGCTACTACTACTCCATATACTACTACTGCTACTGCTACTACTACTCCTACTACTACTCCTACTCCTACTACTACTACTACTAGTAGTACTACTAGTACTACTGCTACTACTGCTACTACTGCTACTGCTACTACTACTACTACTACTGCTACTGCTGCTACTACTACTACTAGCTACTGCTGCTACTGCTGCTACTACTGCTACTACTGGTACTACTACTGCTACTACTGCCGCTGCTGCTACTACTATTGGTACTACTGCTGCTACTACTACTACTCCTGCTACTAGTATTGCTACTACTACTGCTACTACTATTCCTGCTACTAATACTCCATATACTACTACTGCTACTACTCCTGCTACTGCTCCTCCTACTACTGCTACTGCTATTGCCCCTGCTACTGCTACTGCTACTACTCCTACTGCTACTGCTCCTACTACTACTGCTACTGCCCCTGCCCCAACTACTGCTACTACTACTACTCCTACTGCTACTGCTACTTCTACTACTGCTACTTCTACTACTGCTACTGCTGCTACTACTACTACTACTACTTCTACTGCTACTTCTACTGCTACTGCTACTGCTACTTCTACTGCTACTTCTACTGCTACTGCTACTGCTACTACTACTACTATTGCTACTACTGCTACTACTACTGCTGCTACTACTACTGCTACTACGACTGCTACTACAATTGCTACTATTTCTACGACTACTGCTACTACTACTACTACTACTACTGCTACTACTACTGCTTGTACTAATACTGCTACTAATACTGCTACTACGGCTGCTACTACTGTTACTATTACTACTACTACTACTGCTGCTACTACTACTACTACTACTGCTGCTGCTGCTACTACTAATCCTGCTACTAGTACTGCTACTACTATTCATGCTACTACTACTCCATATACTACTACTGCTACTGCTACTTCTACTACTGCTACTACTACTCCTACTACTCCTACTACTACTACTACTACTGCTACTACTACTAGTACTACTAGTACTACTGCTACTACTGCTACTGCTACTACTACTACTACTGCTGCTACTGCTGCTACTACTACTACTACTAGTACTACTGCTACTACTGCTGCTACTGTTGGTACTACTGCTGCTACTACTACTGCTAGTACAACTACTACTCCTGCTACTAGTACTGCTACTACTATTTCTACTACTATTCCTGCTACTACTACTCCATATACTACTACTGCTACTAGTCCTGCTACTGCTCCTGCTACTGCTACTACTACTACTGCTACTACTACTTCTACTACTGCTGCTACTACTACTGCTACTACTACTGCTACTACTGTCGCTGCTGCTACTACTGTTGGTACTACTGCTGCTACTACTGCTGCTACTACTACTGCTTCTACTACTACTCCTGCTACTAGTACTGCTACTACTACTGCTACTACTATTCCTGCTACTACTTCTCCATATACTACTACTGCTACTACTCCTGCTACTGCTCCTCCAACTACTGCTACTGCTACTACCCCTGCTACTGCTACTGCTACTACTCCTACTGCTACTGCTCCTCCTCCTACTGCTACTTCCCCTGCCCCTGCTACTGCTACTGCTACTACTCCTACTGCTACTAATACTTCTACTACTTCTACTACTACTGCTACTCCTCCTCCTCCTCCTCCTCCTACTACTACTACTACTACTTCTACTGCTACTACTACTGCTACTGCTACTGCTACTGCTACTGCTACTACTACTACTTCTACTACAACTGCTACTACTATTGCTGCTACTACTACTGCTCCTACTACTACTGCTACTACTACTACTACTATTGCTACTACTACTACTTCTACTACTACTGCTACTACTATTGCTACTATTGCTACTACTACTGCTACAACTATTGCTACTATTGCTACTACTACTGCTCCTACTACTTCTGCTGGTACTACTACTGCTACTACTACTGCTACTACTACTGCTGGTACTACTACTGCTACTACTACTGCTACTACTACTGCTGCTACTACTGCTACTACTACTGCTACTACTACTGCCGCTTCTACTACTGCTACTACTACTGCTCCTGCTACTGCTACTACTACTACTGCTACTTCTACTACTGCTACTGCTACTTCTACTACTGCTACTTCTACTACTGCTACTGCTACTTCTACTACTGCTACTACTTCTACTCCTACTACTACTACTGCTGCTACTGCTACTACTGCTGCTGCTACTACTACTACTGCTGCTACTACTACTACTACTACTACTACTACTACTACTACTACTACTACTACTACTACTACTACTACTACTACTACTGCTACTACTGCTGCTACTGCTGCTACTGGTGCTACTGCTGCTACTGCTGCTACTACTGCTACTACTGCAACTACTACTGCTACTCCTCCTCCTCCTCCTACTACTACTACTACTACTACTACTACTACTACTACTACTACTACTTCTACTACTACTACTACTTCAACTACTACTACTGCTACTACTATTGCTACTATTGCTACTATTGCTACGACTACTGCTACTACTACTGCCGCTACTACTACTGCTACTACTACTGCTACTACTACTGCTTCTACTAATACTGCTACTACTACTGCTACTACTGCCGCTACTACTGCTACTACTGCTACTACTGTTGGTACTACTGCTGCTACTACTACTACTACTCCTACTACTAGTATTGCTACTACTACTGCTACTACTATTCCTGCTACTACTACTCCATATAATACTACTGCTACTACTCCTGCTACTGCTCCTCCTACTACTGCTACTGCTACTGCTACTACTCCTACTGCTACTGCTCCTACTCCTACTGCTACTGCTACTACTCCTACTGCTACTGCTACTTCTACTACTGCTACTTCTACTACTACTACTGCTACTACTACTACTACTACTACTACTACTTCTACTGCTACTTCTACTGCTACTGCTACTACTACTGCTACTGCTACTGCTACTACTACTACTATTGCAACTACTGCTACTACTGCTGCTACTACTACTGATCCTACTACTACTGCTACTACGACTGTACTACTATTGCTACTATTTCTACGACTACTGCTACTACTACTGCGGCTACTACTACTGCTACTACTATTGCTACTACTACTGCTTGTACTAATACTGCTACTATTACTGCTACTACTGCTGCTACTACTGTTACTACTACTACTGCTGCTGCTACTACTACTACTACTACTACTACTGCTGCTGCTGCTGCTACTACTACTAATCCTGCTACTAGTACTGCTACTAATATTCAGACTACTACTACTCCACATACTACTACTGATACTGCTACTACTACTCCTACTACTACTCCTACTCCTACTACTACTACTACTACTACTACTACTACTACTACTACTACTAGTACTACTAGTACTACTGCTACTACTGCTACTGATACTACTACTACTACTACTACTACTGCTGCTACTGCTGCTACTACTACTGCTACTACTACTAGTACTACTGCTACTACTGCTGTTACTGTTGTTACTGCTGCTACTGCAGCTACTGCTGCTACTACTACTGCTACTACTACTAGTACTACTGCTACTACTGCTGCTACTGCTGCTACTGGTGCTACTGCTGCTATTGTTGCTACTACTGCTACTACTGCAACTACTACTGCTACTACTGCTGCTACTACTGCTGCTACTACTGCTGGTACTACTGCAGCTACTGTTGCTACTATTGCTACGATTACTGCTACTACTAATGCTGCTACTACTACTGCTACTACTAATACTGCTACTACTGCTACTTCTGCTGCTGCTGCTACTACTGAAGGTACTATTGCTGCTCTACTGCTAGTACTACTACTACTCCTGCTACTAGTACTGCTACTACTATTGCTACTACTATTCCTGCTACTACTACTCCATATACTACTACTGCTACTACTCCTGCTACTACTTCTACTACTACTACTGCTACTACTACTACTACTACTACTACTACTACTTCTACTGCTACTTCTACTGCTACTGCTACTACTACTGCTACTGCTACTGCTACTACTACTACTATTGCAACTACTGCTACTACTGCTGCTACTACTACTGATCCTACTACTACTTCTACTACGACTGTACTACTATTGCTACTATTTCTACGACTACTGCTACTACTACTGCGGCTACTACTACTGCTACTACTATTGCTACTACTACTGCTTGTACTAATACTGCTACTATTACTGCTACTACTGCTGCTACTACTGTTACTACTACTACTACTGCTGCTACTACTACTACTACTACTACTACTACTACTACTACTACTACTACTACTACTACTGCTGCTGCTGCTGCTGCTACTACTACTAATCCTGCTACTAGTACTGCTACTAATATTCATACTACTACTACTCCACATACTACTACTGATACTGCTACTACTACTCCTACTACTACTCCTACTCCTACTACTACTACTACTACTACTACTATTACTACTAGTACTACTAGTACTACTGCTACTACTGCTACTGATACTACTACTACTACTACTACTACTGCTGCTACTGCTGCTACTACTACTGCTACTACTACTAGTACTACTGCTACTACTGCTGTTACTGCTGTTACTGCTGCTACTGCTGCTACTGCTGCTACTACTACTGCTACTACTACTAGTACTACTGCTACTACTGCTGCTACTGCTGCTACTGGTGCTACTGCTGCTATTGTTGCTACTACTGCTACTACTGCAACTACTACTGCTACTACTGCTGCTACTACTGCTGGTACTACTGCAGCTACTGTTGCTACTATTGCTACGATTACTGCTACTACTAATGCTGCTACTACTACTGCTACTACTAATACTGCTACTACTGCTACTTCTGCTGCTGCTGCTGCTACTACTGAAGGTACTATTGCTGCTCTACTGCTAGTACTACTACTACTCCTGCTACTAGTACTGCTACTACTATTGCTACTACTATTCCTGCTACTACTACTCCATATACTACTACTGCTACTACTCCTGCTACTGCTCCTCCTACTACTACTACTTCTACTACTACTGCTACTACTACTACTACTAGTAGTACTACTGCTACTACTACTACTTCTACTACTGCTGCTACTACTACTCCTACTACTGCAGCTACTACTGCTGCTACTACTGCTGCTGCTACTACTACTGCTACTGCTGCTCCTGCCGCTGCTACTACTGCTGCTACTACTCCTCCTACTGCTGCTACTACCGCCGCTCATGCTCCTGCTACTGCTACTACTACTACTGCTACTTCTACTACTGCTACTTCTACTTCTACTTCTACTACTACTACTACTACTACTGCTGCTACTCCTCCTCCTCCTCCTCCTACTACTACTACTACTACTACTACTACTACTACTCCTGCCA
>OV702288.1:246861537-246869037 GCA_916181665.1 Avena sativa
TTCTACTACTGCTACTGCTACTTCTACTACTGCTACTACCACTCCAACTACTACTACTAGTACTAGTACTACTGCTACTACTGCTGCTGCTACTACTACTACTACTGCTGCTGCTGCTACTGCTGCTACTACTACTGCTACTACTACTACTAGTACTACTGCTACTACTGCTGCTACTGCTGCTACTGTTGCTATTGCTGCTATTGTTGCTACTACTGCTACTACTACTACTACTGCTGCTACTACTGCTGCTACTACTGCTGGTACTACTGCAGCTACTGTTGCTACTATTGCTATGACTACTGCTACTACTACTACTACTACTACTACTACTACTACTGCTTCTATTAATACTGCTACTACTGCTACTACTGCCGCTGCTGCTACTACTGTTGGTACTACTGCTGCTACTACTACTGCTACTACTACTACTCCTGCTACTAGTACTGCTACTACTATTGCTACTACTATTCCTGCTACTACTACTCCATATAATACTACTGCTACTACTACTGCTACTGCTCCTCGTACTACTACTACTACTACTACTACTACTACTACTGCCGCTGCTACTGCTACTGCTACTACTACTACTGCTACTGCTACTTCTACTACTGCTACTCCTCCTCCTCCTCCTCCTCCTACTACTACTACACTACTACTACTGCTGCTACTACTACTGCAACTACTACTACTGCTACTACTATTGCTACGACTACTGCTACTACTACTGCTGCTACTACTACTGCTACTACTACTACTACTACTACTGCTTCTACTAATACTGCTACTACTACTCCTACTACTGCTGCTACTACTGCTACTACTGTCTCTGCTGCTACTACTGTTGGTACTACTGCTGCTACTACTACTGCTACTACTACTACTACTACTACTCTTGCTACTAGTACTGCTACTACTACTGCTACTACTATTCCTGCTACTACTACTGCTAGTACTACTACTACTCCTGCTACTAGTACTGCTACTACTATTTCTACTACTATTCCTGCTACTACTACTCCATATACTACTACTGCTACTACTCCTGCTACTGCTCCTCCTACTACTGCTACTACTACTGCCGCTGCTACTGCTACTGCTACTGCTACTACTACTACTGCTACTGCTACTTCTACTACTGCTACTACTCCTCCTCCTCCTCCTACTATTACTACTACTACACTACTACTACTACTGCTACTACTACTACTACTGCAACTACTACTAGTGCTGCTACTATTTCTACGACTACTACTATTGCAAGTACTGCTACTACTACTACTTCTACTACTATTGCTACTCCTCCTCCTCCTCCTCCTCCTACTACTACTACTACTCCAGCTACTTCTACTACTCCTGCTACTGCTCCTCCTACTGCAGCTACTATTACCGCTCATGCTCCTGCTACTGCTACTACTACTACTATTACTTCTACTACTGCTACTACTACTTCTACTACTGCTACTACTACTCCTACTACTACTACTAGTACTAGTACTACTGCTACTACTGCTGCTGCTACTACTGCTACTACTACTACTAGTACTACTGCTACTACTGCTGCTATTGTTGCTACTACTGCTGCTACTACTACTACTGCTGCTACTACTGCTGGTACTACTGCAGCTACTGTTGCTACTATTGCTATGACTACTGCTACTACTACTGCTACTACTACTGCTTCTATTAATACTGCTACTACTGCTACTACTGCCGTTGCTGCTACTACTGTTGGTACTACTGCTGCTACTACTACTGCTACTACTACTACTACTCCTGCTACTAGTACTGCTACTACTACTGCTACTACTACTGCTACTGCTCCTCGTACTACTGCTACTACTACTGCCGCTGCTACTGCTACTGCTACTACTGCTACTGCTACTGCTACTACTGCTACTCCTCCTCCTCCTCCTCCTACTACTACTACTACTACTACTACTACTACTACTACTACTACTACTACTACTACTACTACTACACTACTACTACTACTGCTGCTACTACTACTACTGCAACTACTACTACTGCTACTACTATTGCTACTATTGCTACGACTACTGCTACTACTACTGCTGCTACTACTACTGCTACTACTACTACTGCTTCTACTAATACTGCTACTACTACTCCTACTACTGCTGCTACTACTGCTACTACTGTCGCTGCTGCTACTACTGTTGGTACTACTGCTGCTACTACTACTGCTACTACTACTACTCTTGCTACTACTACTGCTACTACTACTCCATATACTACTACTGCTACTACTCCTGCTACTGCTCCTCCTACTACTGCTACTGCTACTGCCCCTGCTACAGCTACTGCTACTACTCCTACTGCTACTGCTCCTCCTCCTACTGCTACTTCCCCTGCCCCTGCTACTGCTACTGCTACTAATACTTCTACTACATCTACTACTACAGCTACTACTCCTCCTCCTCCTACTACTACTACTACTGCTTCTACTGCTACTGCTACTGCTACTGCTACTACTACTACTACTGCTACTGCTACTACTACTACTGCTACTACTACTACTACTACTGCTGCTGCTACTACTACTACTACTGCTGCTACTGCTACTACTACTACTACTACTACTACTACTAGTACTACTGCTGCTACTCCTGCTACTGTTGCTACTGCTGCTATTGTTGCTACTACTGCCAGTACTGCAACTACTACTGCTACTACTGCTGCTACTACTGCTGCTACTACTGCTGCTACTACTGCTGGTACTACTGCAGCTACTGTTGCTACTATTCCTACGACTACTACTACTACTACTAAGGCTGCTACTACTACTGCTTCTACTAATACTGCTACTACTGCTACTACTGCCGCTGCTACTACTACTGTTGGTACTACTTCTGCTACTACTACTGCTAGTACTACTACTACTCCTGCTACTAGTACTGCTACTAGTATTGCTACTACTATTCCTGCTACTACTCCTGCTACTACTCCTGCTACTGCTCCTCCTACTACTGCCGCTACTACTACTGCCGTTGCTACTGCTACTGCTACTGCTACTACTACTACTGCTACTGCTACTTCTACTACTGCTACTACTCCTCCTCCTCCTCCTACTATTACTACTACTACACTACTACTACTGCTACTACTACTACTACTGCAACTACTACTACTGTTGCTACTATTTCTAGTACTGCTACTATTGCAAGTACTGCTACTACTACTACTACTACTACTACTACTACTACTATTGCTCCTCCTCCTCCTCCTCCTCCTTCTACTACTACTACTACTCCAGCTACTTCTACTACTCCTGCTACTGCTCCTCCTACTGCAGCTACTACTACCGCTCATGCTCCTGCTACTTCTACTACTACTACTGTTACTTCTACTACTGCTACTGCTACTTCTACTACTGCTACTACCACTCCAACTACTACTACTAGTACTAGTACTACTGCTACTACTGCTGCTGCTACTACTACTACTACTACTGCTGCTGCTACTGCTGCTACTACTACTGCTACTACTACTACTAGTACTACTGCTACTACTGCTGCTACTGCTGCTACTGTTGCTATTGCTGCTATTGTTGCTACTACTGCTACTACTACTACTGCTGCTGCTACTACTGCTGCTACTACTGCTGGTACTACTGCAGCTACTGTTGCTACTATTGCTATGACTACTGCTACTACTACTGCTACTACTACTGCTTCTATTAATACTGCTACTACTGCTACTACTGCCGCTGCTGCTACTACTGTTGGTACTACTGCTGCTACTACTACTGCTACTACTACTACTACTCCTGCTACTAGTACTGCTACTACTATTGCTACTACTATTCCTGCTACTACTACTCCATATAATACTACTGCTACTACTACTGCTACTGCTCCTCGTACTACTACTACTACTACTACTGCCGCTGCTACTACTACTGCTACTACTACTACTGCTACTGCTACTTCTACTACTGCTACTCCTCCTCCTCCTCCTCCTACTACTAGTACTACTACTACACTACTACTACTGCTGCTACTACTACTGCAACTACTACTACTGCTACTACTATTGCTACTATTGCTACGACTACTGCTACTACTACTGCTGCTACTACTACTGCTACTACTACTACTGCTACTACTACTACTACTACTACTACTGCTGCTTCTACTAATACTG
The DNA here is from genome assembly GCA_916181665.1 of Avena sativa. Classification (NCBI taxonomy): domain Eukaryota; kingdom Viridiplantae; phylum Streptophyta; class Magnoliopsida; order Poales; family Poaceae; genus Avena; species Avena sativa. Next base: position 246,865,708 of record OV702288.1, read on the forward strand.
CTACTACTACTCCTACTACTGCTGCTACTACTGCTACTACTGTCGCTGCTGCTACTACTGTTGGTACTACTGCTGCTACTACTACTGCTACTACTACTACTACTCTTGCTACTAGTACTGCTACTACTACTGCTACTACTATTCCTGCTACTACTACTGCTAGTACTACTACTACTCCTGCTACTAGTACTGCTACTACTATTCCTGCTACTACTACTCCATATACTACTACTGCTACTACTCCTGCTACTGCTCCTCCTACTACTGCTACTACTACTGCCACTGCTACTGCTACTGCTACTACTACTACTGCTACTGCTACTTCTACTACTGCTACTACTCCTCCTCCTCCTCCTACTATTACTACTACTACTACACTACTACTACTGCTACTACTACTACTACTGCAACTACTACTAGTGCTGCTACTATTTCTACGACTACTACTATTGCAAGTACTGCTACTACTACTACTTCTACTACTATTGCTACTCCTCCTCCTCCTCCTCCTACTACTACTACTACTACTCCAGCTACTTCTACTACTCCTGCTACTGCTCCTCCTACTGCAGCTACTATTACCGCTCATGCTCCTGCTACTGCTACTATTACTACTATTACTTCTACTACTGCTACTGCTACTTCTACTACTTCTACTACTACTCCTACTACTACTACTAGTACTAGTACTACTGCTACTACTGCTGCTGCTACTACTGCTACTACTACTACTAGTACTACTGCTACTACTGCTGCTATTGTTGCTACTACTGCTGCTACTACTACTACTACTGCTGCTACTACTGCTGGTACTACTGCAGCTACTGTTGCTACTATTGCTATGACTACTGCTACTACTACTGCTACTACTACTGCTTCTATTAATACTGCTACTACTGCTACTACTGCCGTTGCTGCTACTACTGTTGGTACTACTGCTGCTACTACTACTGCTACTACTACTACTACTAATCCTGCTACTAGTACTCCTACTACTATTGCTACAACTATTCCTGCTACTACTACTCCATATACTACTACTGCTACTACTACTGCTACTGCTCCTCGTACTACTGCTACTACTACTGCCGCTGCTACTGCTACTGCTACTACTGCTACTGCTACTGCTACTGCTACTACTGCTACTCCTCCTCCTCCTCCTACTACTACTACTACTACTACTACTACTACTACTACTACTACTACTACTGCTGCTACTACTACTACTGCAACTACTACTACTGCTACTACTATTGCTACTATTGCTACGACTACTGCTACTACTACTGCTGCTACTACTACTGCTACTACTACTACTGCTTCTACTAATACTGCTACTACTACTCCTACTACTGCTGCTACTACTGCTACTACTGTCGCTGCTGCTACTACTGTTGGTACTACTGCTGCTACTACTACTGCTACTACTACTACTACTCTTGCTACTAGTACTGCTACTACTACTGCTACTACTACTCCATATACTACTACTGCTACTACTCCTGCTACTGCTCCTCCTACTACTGCTACTGCTACTGCCCCTGCTACAGCTACTGCTACTACTCCTACTGCTACTGCTCCTCCTCCTACTGCTACTTCCCCTGCCCCTGCTACTGCTACTGCTACTAATACTTCTACTACATCTACTACTACAGCTACTACTCCTCCTCCTCCTACTACTACTACTGCTTCTACTGCTACTGCTACTGCTACTGCTACTACTACTACTGCTACTGCTACTTCTACTACTGCTACTACTCCTCCTCCTACTACTACTATTACTACTACTACTACACTACTACTACTGCTACTACTACTACTACTACTACTACTACTACTACTGCAACTACTACTACTGCTGCTACTATTTCTAGTACTGCTACTATTGCAAGTACTGCTACTACTTCTACTACTACTACTACTACTACTACTACTACTACTATTGCTACTCCTCCTCCTCCTACTACTACTACTACTACTACTACTCCAGCTACTTCTACTACTCCTGCTACTGCTCCTCCTACTGCAGCTACTACTACCGCTCATGCTCCTGCTACTTCTACTACTACTATTGTTACTTCTACTACTACTACTGCAACTTCTACTACTGCTACTACTACTCCTACTACTACTACTAGTACTAGTACTACTGCTACTACTGCTGCTGCTACTACTACTACTACTGCTGCTGCTACTGCTGCTACTACTACTGCTACTACTACTACTAGTACTACTGCTACTACTGCTGCTACTGCTGCTACTGTTGCTATTGCTGCTATTGTTGCTACTACTGCTACTACTACTACTACTACTGCTACTACTGCTGCTTCTGCTGCTACTACTGCTGGTACTACTGCAGCTACTGTTGCTACTATTGCTATGACTACTTCTACTACTGCTACTGCTACTGCTACTGCTGCTGGTACTACTGCAGCTACTGTTGCTACTATTGCTATGACTACTACTACTGCTACTGCTACTGCTGCTGCTACGACTACTACTACTACTACTACTATTGCTACTACTGGTACTACTACTGCTACTACTACTGCTACTCCTCCTGCTCCTCCTCCTCCTCCTCCTCCTCCTCCTACTACTACTACTCCAGCTACTTCTACTACTCCTGCTACTGCTCCTCCTACTGCTGCTACTAGTACCGCTCATGCTCCTGCTACTGCTACTACTACTACTACTACTACTACTACTGCTACTTCTAATACTGCTACTGCTACTTCTACTACTACTCCTACTACTACTACTACTACTACTACTACTACTACTGCTCCTCCTACTACTGCTACTACTACTGCCGCTGCTACTGCTACTGCTACTGCTACTACTACTACAGCTACTGCTACTTCTACTACTGCTACTACTCCTCCTCCTCCTCCTCCTACTATTACTACTACTACTACACTACTACTACTACTGCTACTACTACTACTGCAACTACTACTACTACTGCTGCTACTATTTCTAGTACTGCTACTACTGCTCCTGCTAGTACTACTACTGCTGCTGCTACTACTACTGCTACTACTACTACTAGTACTACTGCTGCTACTGCTGCTACTGTTGCTATTGCTGCTATTGTTGCTACTACTGCTACTACTACTACTACTGCTGCTACTACTGCTGCTACTACTGCTGGTACTACTGCAGCTACTGTTGCTACTATTGCTATGACTACTACTACTACTACTACTACTGCTGCTACTACTGCTGGTACTACTGCAGCTACTATTGCTACTATTGCTATGACTACTACTACTACTACTACTGCTACTGCTACTGCTGCTGCTGCTACTACCACTACTACTACTACTACTA
>OV702288.1:246879037-246881537 GCA_916181665.1 Avena sativa
TACTACTTCTACTACTACTGCTACTACTCCTCCTCCTCCTCCTACTACTACTACTACTACTACTTCTACTGCTACTGCTACTGCTACTGCTACTGCTACTACTACTACTACTACTACTATTGCTACTACTGCTACTACTATTGCTGCTACTACTACTGCTCCTGCTACTACTGCTACTACTACTACTACTACTACTACTACTGCTGCTGCTACTACTACTACTACTACTGCTACTACTACTACTTCTGCTACTGCTGCAACTACTACTTCTGCTACTACTGCTGCTACTACTGCTACTACAACTGCTGCTAGTACTGCTACTACTACTGCTGCTACTACTACTGCTGCTACTACTTCTGCTACTACTGCTACTACTACTGCCGCTATACTGCTACCGCTGCTACTACTGCTGCTGCTACTACCGCTGCTACTACTACTGCTGCTACTACTGCTGCTACTACTACTACTACTGCTGCTACTATTGCTACTACTACTACTACTGCTGCTACTACTACTACTACTACTGCTGCTGCTGCTGCTGCTACTACTGCTACTACTACTGCTACTACTACTCCTACTACTACTACTACTACTACTACTACTACTGATGCTGCTACTGCTGCTACTGCTGCTATTGCTGCTACTGCTGCTACTACTACTGCTACTACTACTACTATTGCTACTATTGCTACTACTACTACTGCTACTACTACTGCTCCTCCTACTGCTGCTACTACTACTGCTACTACTACTACTCCTCCTACTGCTGCTACTACTACCGCTCCTGCTCCTGCTACTGCTACTACTACTACTACTGCTACTTCTACTACTGCTACTGCTACTTCTACTGCTGCTACTACTACTACTCCTACTACTACTACTACTACTACTACTACTACTACTACTACTACTACTACTAGTACTACTGCTACTACAGCTGCTGCTACTACTACTACTGCTGCTACTACTACTTCTGCTACTACTACTAGTACTACTACTACTACTACTACTAGTAGTACTACTGTTGGTACTGCTGCTATGGTTGCTACTACTGCTACTACTACAACTACTACTGCTACTACTGCTGCTACTACTACTGTTACTACTGCAGCTACTGTTGCTACTATTGCTACGACTACTGCTACTACTACTGCTGCTACTACTACTGCTTCTACTAATACTGCTATTACTACTGCTACTACTTCCGCTGCTGCTACTATTGTTGGTACTACTGCTGCTACTACTACTGCTACTACTACTACTACTCATGCTACTAGTACTGCTACTACTATTGCTACTACTATTCCTGCTACTACTACTCCATATTCTACTACTGCTACTACTCCTGCTACTGCTCCTCCTACTACTGCTACTACTACTGCCGCTGCTACTGCTACTGCTACTACTACTTCTACTACTTCTACTACTACTTCTACTACTGCTACTACTACTTCTACTTCTACTACTACTACACTACTACTACTGCTGCTACTACTACTACTGCAACTACTACTACTGCTACTACTACTACTGCTACTACTATTGCTACTACTGCTACTACTACTGCTGCTACTACTATTGCTACTATTGCTACGACTACTGCTACTACTACTGCTACTACTACTACTGCTACTACTACTGCTACTACTACTGCTTCTACTAATACTGTACTACTACTGCTACTACTGCTGCTACTACTACTATTGGTACTACTGCTGCTACTACTACTGCTACTACTACTACTACTCCTCCTGCTACTAGTACTGCTACTACTATTCATGCTACTACTACTCCATATACTACTACTGCTACTACTCCTGCTACTGCTCCTCCTACTACTGCTACTGCTACTGCCCCTGCTACTGCTACTGCTACTACTCCTACTGCTACTGCTCCTCCTACTACTGCTACTTCCCCTACCCCTGCTACTGCTACTGCTACTACTCCTACTGCTACTAATACTTCTACTACTACTACTGCTACTCCTCCTCCTCCTCCTCCTACTACTACTACTTCTACTTCTACTACTACTTCTACTGCTATTGCTACTGCTATTGCTACTACTGCTGCTCCTACTACTACTGCTACTACTATTGCTACGACTACTGCTACTACTGCTGCTCCTACTGCTACTGCTCCTCCTACTGCAGCTACTATTACCGCTCATGCTCCTGCTACTGCTACTACTACTACTGCTGCTACTACTACTGCTACTGCTACTTCTACTACTGCTACTACTACTCCTACTACTACTAGTACTAGTACTACTGCTACTACTGCTGCTGCTACTACTGCTACTACTACTAGTAGTACTACTGCTACTACTGCTGCTACTGCTGCTACTGTTGCTATTGCTACTATTGTTGCTACTACTGCTGCTACTACTACTACTACTGCTGCTACTACTGCTGCTACTACTGCTGGTACTACTGCAGCTACTGTTGCTACTATTGCTATGACTACTGCTACTACTACTGCTACTACTACTGCTTCTATTAAT
>OV702288.1:247081537-247084037 GCA_916181665.1 Avena sativa
CTACTAGTACTACTGCTACTACTGCTGCTGCTACTACTACTACTGCTGCTACTACTACTGCTACTACTACTACTACTAGTACTACTGCTACTACTGCTGCTACTGTTGCTACTGCTGCTATTGTTGCTACTACTGCTACTACTGCAACTACTACTGCTACTACTGCTGCTACTACTGCTACTACTACTACTACTACTACTACTACTACTACTGCACTACTACTACTGCTGCTACTACTACTACTGCAACTACTACTACTGCTACTACTATAGCTACTATTGGTACGACTACTGCTACTACTATTGCTGCTACTACTACTGCTACTACTGCTTCTACTAATACTGCTACTACTACTGCTGCTACTGCTGCTACTACTGCCGCTGCTGCTACTACTGTTGGTACTACTGCTGCTACTACTACTGCTACTACTACTACTACTCCTGCTACTAGTACTGCTACTACTACTGCTACTACTATTCCTGCTACTACTAGTGCTACTACTCCTGCTACTGCTCCTCCTACTACTGCTACTGCTACTTCTACTACTCCTACTGCTACTGCTCCTCCTACTACTGCTACTGCCCCTGCCCCTGCTACTGCTACTGCTACTACTCCTACTGCTACTAATACTTCTACTACTACTGCTACTCCTCCTCCTCCTCCTCCTACTACTACTACTACTAATACTGCTACTGCTACTACTACTGCTACTGCTACTGCTACTACTACTACTACTACTACTATTGCTACTACTGCTACTACTATTGCTGCTACTACTACTGCTCCTACTACTACTGCTACTACTATTTCTACTATTGCTACGACTACTGCTACTACTACTGCTGGTACTAGTACTGCTACTTCTACTGCTACTACTACTGCTACTATTACTGCTACTACGGCTGCTACTACTGCTACTACTACTACTACTGCTGCTACTACTACTAATCCTGCTACTACTATTCATGCTACTACTACTCCATATGCTACTACTGCTACTACTCCTGCTACTGCTCCACCTACTACTGCTACTTCTACTGCTACTACTACTTATACTACTGCTACTCCTACTACTACTGCGACTACTGCTGCTACTACTGCTGCTACTACTACTGCTACTCCTGCTGCTATTGTCGCTGCTACTACTACTGCTACTACTGCTGCTACTACTACTACTGCTACTACTGCTACTGCTACTGCTACTACTGCTGCTACTACTGCTGCTACTACTGCTGCTACTACTGCTGCTACTCCTGCTGCTACTACTGCTGCTACTACTGCTACTACTGCTACTACTACTTCTACTACTACTGCTACTACTCCTACTACTACTACTGCTACTACTAATGCTACTACTAATGCTGCTACTACTGCTGCTACTATTGTTGCTACTACTGCCGCTACTACTGCTACCGCTGCTACTACTGCTGCTGCTACTACTGCTACTACTGCTGCTACTACTCCTGCTACTACTACTACTACTACTACTGCTGCTACTGCTACTGCTACTACTACTACTACTACTACTCCTACTACTACTCCTACTACTACTGCTACTACTACTCCTGCTACTACTACTACTGCTGCTACTACTGCTGCTACTACTACTACTACTACTACTACTATACTACTACTACTCCTACTACTACTACTACTGCTGCTGCTGCTGCTGCTGCTATTGCTTCTACTGCTGCTGCTACTACTACTACTACTACTACAACTACTACTACTACTACTACTACTACTACTACTACTATTGCTACTACTGCTACTACTACTGCTACTACTGGTACTACTACTGCTGCTACTACTACTGCTACTCCTCCTCCTCCTACTACTACTACTACTACTACTACTACTACTACTACAACAACTACTACTACTACTACTACTCCGGCTACTTCTACTACTCCTGCTACTTCTCCTCCTACTGCTGCTACTTCTACTGCTCATGCTCCTGCTACTGCTACTACTACTACTACTGCTACTTCTACTACTGCTACTACTACTACTACTAGTACTACTGCTACTACTGCTGCTGCTACTACTACTACTGCTGCTACTACTACTGCTACTACTACTACTAGTACTACTGCTACTACTACTGCTACTGTTGCTACTGCTGCTATTGTTGCTACTACTGCTACTACTGCAACTACTACTGCTACTACTGCTGCTACTACTGCTACTACTACTGCTGGTACTACTGCTACTACTGCTGCTGCTACTACTACTGCCACTTCTGCTACTACTACTACTGCTGCTACTACTACTACTTCTACTCGTACTGCTACTACTATTGCTACTACTATTCCTGCTACTACTACTCCATATACTAATACTGCTACTACTGCTACTACTACTACTACTACTACTACTACTAGTACTAGTACTACTACTACTACTACTGCTACTCCTCCTCCTGCTACTCCTCCTACTACTACTACTACTACTACTACTACTACTACTACTTCTACTACTCCTGCTACTGCTCCTCCTA
>OV702288.1:247094037-247096537 GCA_916181665.1 Avena sativa
TACGACTACTGCTACTACTACTGCTGCTACTACTACTGCTACTACTATTGCTTCTACTAATACTGCTACTACTGCTGCTACTACTGCTACTACTGCCGCTGCTGCTACTACTGTTGGTACTACTGCTGCTACTACTACTGCTACTACTACTACTCCTGCTACTAGTACTGCTACTACTACTGCTACTACTATTCCTGCTACTACTACTCCTTATACTACTATTGCTACTACTCCTGCTACTGCTCCTCCTACTACTGCTACTGCTACTGCCCCTGCTACTGCTACTTCTACTACTCCTACTACTACTGCTCCTCCTACTACTGCTACTGCCCCTGCCCCTGCTACTGCTACTGCTACTACTCCTACTGCTACTAATACTTCTACTACTTCTACTACTACTGCTACTCCTTCTCCTCCTATTACTACTACTACTACTACTACTACTACTACTACTACTACTAGTACTGCTACTGCTACTGCTACTGCTACTGCTGCTGCTGCTACTACTACTACTATTGCTACTACTGCTACTACTATTGCTGCTACTACTACTTCTCCTACTACTACTGCTACTACTATTGCTACTATTGCTACGACTACTGCTACTACTACTGCTGGTACTAGTACTACTACTACTACTGCTACTACTACTGCTACTACGTTTGCTATTACTTCTACTACTACTACTACTGCTCCTACTACTACTACTACTACTCCTACTCCTACTGCTACTACTGCTGCTGCTACTACTACTACTACTGCTGCTACTGCTGCTACTACTACTGCCACTGCTGCTACTACTACTACTACTACTACTACTACTACTACTACTACTACTACTACTGCTGCTGCTACTACTACTGCTGCTACTAGTACTGTTACTACTATTGCTACTACTATACCTGCTACTACTACTTCATATACTAATACTGCTACTATAGCTGCTACTACTGCTACTACTACTACTGCTGCTGCTACTGCTGCTACTACTACTTCCACTACTACTGCTACTACTACTACTCCTGCTACTACTATTGCTACTACTATTCCTGCTACTACTACTCCATATACTACTACTGCTACTACTCCTGCTATTGCTCCTCCTACTACTGCTACTACTACTGCCGCTGCTACTGCTACTGCTACTACTACTGCTACTGCTACTTCTAGTACTGCTACTCCTACTACTACTACTACTACTACTGCACTACTACTATTGCTGCTACTACTACTACTGCAACTACTAATGCAACTACTACTACTGCTACTACTATTGCTACTATTGCTACGACTACTACTACTACTGCTGCTACTACTACTGCTACTACTACTGCTTCTACTAATACTGCTACTACTGCTGCTGCTACTGCTGCTACTACTGCCGCTGCTGCTACTACTGTTGGTACTACTGCTGCTACTACTACTGCTACTACTACTACTCCTGCTACTAGTACTGCTACTACTACTGCAACTACTATTCCTGCTACTACTACTCCTTATACTACTATTGCTACTACTCCTACTACTGCTCCTCCTACTACTGCTACTGCTACTGCCCCTGCTACTGCTACTTCTACTACTCCTACTGCTACTGCTCCTCCTACTACTGCTACTGCCCCCGCCCCTGCTACTGCTACTGCTACTACTCCTACTGCTACTAATACTTCTACTACTTCTACAACTACTGCTAATCCTTCTCCTCCTATTACTACTACTACTACTACTACTACTACTACTACTACTACTACTAGTAGTACTGCTACTGCTACTGCTACTGCTACTGCTGCTACTACTACTACTACTATTGCTACTACTGCTACTACTATTGCTGCTACGACTACTGCTCCTACTACTACTGCTACTACTATTGCTACTATTGCTACGACTACTGCTACTACTACTGCTGGTACTAGTACTGCTACTACTACTGCTACTATTACTGCTACTACGGTTGCTACTACTGCTGCTACTACTACTACTACTACTACTACTACTACTGTTGCTGCTACTACTACTAATCCTGCTACTACTACTGCTACTACTATTCATGCTACTACTACTCCATATGCTACTACTGCTACTACTCCTGCTACTGCTCCTCCTACTACTTCTACTACTGCTACTCCTGCTACTAATGCGACTACTGCTGCTACTACTGCTGCTAATACTGCTGCTACTACTGCTGCTACTACTGCTGCTACTACTACTGCTACTCCTGCTGCTACTGCCGCTGCTACTACTACTGCTACTACTACTGCTACAACTACTACTACTACTACTACTACTACCACTACTACTACTACTACTGCTACTACTGCTACTGCTACTGCTGCTGCTACTAATGCTGCTACTACTGCTGCTACTACTGCTACTACTACTGCTACTACTACTACTCCTGCTACTAGTACTGCTACTACTACTGCAACTACTATTCCTGCTAGTACTACTCCTTATACTACTATTGCTACTACTCCTGCTACTGCTCCTCCTACTACTGCTA
>OV702288.1:247124037-247126537 GCA_916181665.1 Avena sativa
CTACTTCTACTACTGCTACTTCTACTTCTACTACTGCTACTACTACTAATACTACTTCTACTACTAGTACTACTGCTACTACTGCTGCTGCTACTACTACTACTGATGCTACTACTACTGCTACTACTACTACAACTACTAGTACTACTGCTACTACTGCTGCTACTGCTGCTACTGTTTCTACTGCTGCTATTGTTGCTACTACTACTACTACAACTACTACTACTACTGCTGCTACTACTGCTACTACTACTGCTGGTACTACTGCAGCTACTGTTGCTCCTACTACTACTACTACTACTACTACTCCTACTGCTACTACTGCTGCTGCTATTGCTGCTACTACTACTGCCACTGCTGCTACTACTACTACTGCTGCTACTACTACTACTACTGCTGCTACTTCTACTACTGCTACCACTACCACTACTACTACTACTACTACTACTCCTACTGCTACTACTGCTGCTGATACTACTGCTACTACTACTACTACTACTGCTGCACTACTACTATTGTTGCTACTACTACTACTGCAACTACTACTACTGCTACTACTATTGCTACTATTGCGACGACTATTGCTACTACTACTTCTGCTACTACTACTGCTACTACTACTGCTTCTACTATTACTGCTACTACTGCTGTTGCTACTGCTGCTACTACTGCTACTACTGCCGCTGCTGCTACTACTGTTGGTACTACTACTGCTACTACTACTGCTACTACTACTACTCCTGCTACTAGTACTACTACTACTACTGCTACTATTCCTGCTACTACTACTCCTTATACTACTATTGCTACTACTCCTGCTACTGCTCCTCCTACTACTGCTACTACTACTTCTACTACTCCTACTGCTACTGCTCCTCCTACTACTACTACTGCCCCTGCCCCTGCTACTGCTACTACTCCTACTGCTACTAATACTTCTACTACTTCTACTTCTACTACTACTCCTACTACTACTACTACTACTACTAGTACTGCTACTGCTACTGCTACTGCTGCTACTACTACTACTACTACTATTGCTGCTACTACTACTGCTCGTACTACTACTGCTACTACTATTGCTACTATTGCTACGACTACTGCTACTACTACTGCTGGTACTAGTACTGCTACTACTACTGCTACTACTACTGCTACTATTACTACTACTGCTACTACTACTGCTACTACTGGTACTACTACTGCTGCTACTACTACTGCTACTCCTCCTCCTCCTACTACTACTACTACTACTACTACTACTACTACAACTACTACTACTACTCCGGCTACTTCTACTACTCCTGCTACTGCTCTTCCTACTGCTGCTACTTCTACCGCTCATGCTCCTGCTACTACTACTACTACTACTGCTACTTCTACTACTGCTACTTCTACTTCTACTACTGCTACTACTACTAATACTACTACTACTACTAGTACTACTGCTACTACTGCTGCTGCTACTACTACTACTGCTGCTACTACTACTGCTACTACTACTACAACTACTAGTACTACTGCTACTACTGCTGCTACTGCTGCTACTGTTTCTACTGCTGCTATTGTTGCTACTACTACTACTACTACAACTACTACTACTACTGCTGCTACTACTGCTACTACTACTGCTGGTACTACTGCAGCTACTGTTGCTCCTACTACTACTACTACTACTACTACTACTACTACTCCTACTGCTACTACTGCTGCTGCTATTGCTGCTACTACTACTGCCACTGCTGCTACTACTACTACTGCTGCTACTACTACTACTACTGCTGCTACTTCTACTAATGCTACTACTACCACTACTACTACTACTACTACTACTACTACTCCTACTGCTACTACTGCTGCTGATACTACTGCTACTACTACTACCACTGCTGCTACTACTACGACTACTTCTGCTACTACTACTACTACTACTGCTACTCGTACTGCTACTACTATTGCTACTACTATTCCTGCTACTGCTACTACTACTACTGCAACTACTACTACTGCTACTACTATTGCTACTATTCCTATGACTACTGCTACTACTACTGCTGCTGCTACTACTACTGCTACTACTATTGCTGCTACTACTACTGCTCCTACTACTACTCCTACTACTACTGCTACTACTATTGCTACTATTGCTACGACTACTGCTACTACTACTGCTGGTACTACTACTGCTACTACTGCTACTACTACTGCTACTACTGCTACTATTACTGCTACTACGGCTGCTACTACTGCTACTACTACTACTCCTGCTGCTATTGCTGCTATTGCTGCTATTGCTGCTACTACTACTACTACTACTGCTACTACTACTATTGCTACTACTGCTACTACTACTGCTACTCCTACTACTACTACTACTGCTACTACTACTGCTACTCCTACTACTACTACTACTACTACTACTACTACTACTACTACTACTACTACTACTACTACTACTACTACAACAACTACTACTACTTCGGCTACTTCTACTACTCCT
>OV702288.1:247159037-247184037 GCA_916181665.1 Avena sativa
GCTGCTACTACTGCTGCTACTGCTACTACTACTTCTACTACTACTGCTGTTACTACTACTGATGTTACTACTACTGCTACTACTGCTGCTACTACTGCTGCTACTACTGCTACTACTACTGCTACTACTACTACTGCTGCTGCTACTACTGCTGCTACTACTGCTGCTACTACTGCTGCTACTACTGCTGCTACGGCTGCTACTGCCGCTGCTACTACTGCTGCTACTACTGCTGCTACTACTACTGCTGCTACTACTTCTGCTACTACTACTACTGTTGCTACTACTGCTGCTACTACTACTACTACTACTACTACTACTACTGTAGTACTACTGCTGCTGCTACTACTGCTGCTGTTACTACTGCTGCTACTACTCCTGCTGCTACTACTTCTACTACTACTGCTACTACTACTGCTGCTACTACTACTGCTACTACTACTGTTACTGCTGCTGCTACTAATACTGCTACTACTGCTGCTACTACTGCTACTACTACTGCTGCTACTACTGCTGCTACTAATACTGCTACTACTGCTGCTACTACTGCTACTACTACTGCTGCTACTACTGCTGCTACTACTACTGCTACTACTGCTACAACTGCTACTACTGCTACTACTACTACTACTACTACTACTACTACTACTACTGCTACTACTACTATTGCTACTACTGCTGCTGCTACTACTACTGCTACTCCTCCTCCTGCTCCTCCTCCTCCTCCTCCTACTACTACTACTACTACTACTACTACTACTACTACTACTACTACTACTCCTGCTACTTCATCTACTCCTGCCACTGCTCCTCCTACTGATGCTACTACTACTTCTCATACTCCTTCTACTGCTACTACTACTACTTCTACTACTGCTACTGCTACTACTACTACTCCTACTACTAGTAGTAGTAGTACTAGTACTAGTACTACTGCTACTACTGCTACTACTACTCCTGCTACTACTCCTGCTACTGCTACTACTATTGCTGCTACTGCTACTACTACTGCTACTGCTACTCCTACTACTGCTACTACTACTGCTACTACTCCTACTACTACTACTGCTACTACTACTACTGCTAGTACTGCTACTACTACTACTACTACTACTACTACTACTACTACTACTACTACTACTGCTGCTACTACTGTTGGTAATACTGCTGCTACGACTACTGCCACTACTACTGCTACTGCTGCTGCTACTACTACTAGTGCTGCTGCTAGTACTACTACTACTATTGCTACTACTGCTACTACTACTGCTGCTAATACTACTGCTACTACTACTGCTACTACTACTGCTACTACTATTGCTACTATTGCTTTGACTACTGCTACTACTACTGCTGCTACTACTACTGCTTCTACTAATACTGCTACTACTACTGCTACTACTACTGTTGCTACTACTGCTACTACTGCCGCTGCTGGTACTACTGTTGGTACTACTACTGCTACTACTACTACTACTACCAATACTACTACTACTACTACTACCACTACTACTCCTGCTACTAGTACTGCTACAACTACTGCTACTACTATTCCTGCTACTACTACTCCATATACTACTACTGCTACTACTCCTGCTTCTGCTCCTCCTACTACTGCTACTACTTCTGCCGCTGCTACTGCTACTGCTACTACTTCTTCTAATGCTACTTCTAGTACTACTACTACTAATACTACTACTACTACTCGTACTACTTCTAATACTACTACTACTAATACTACTACTACTACTACTACTGCTGCTACTACTAGTGCAACTACTACTACTGCTACTACTAGTGCAACTACTACTACTACTACTGCTGCTACTACTAGTGCAACTACTACTACTGCTACTACTACTGCTGCTACTACTGCTACTACTACTGCTACTACTACTGCTTCTACTAATACTGCTACTACTACTGCTACTACTGCTGCTACTACTGCTACTACTGCCGCTGCTGCTACTACTATTGGTACTACTGCTGCTACTACTACTGCTACTACTACTACTACTACTACTCCTGCTACTAGTACTGCTACTACTACTGCTACTACTATTCCTTCTACTACTACTCCATATACTACTATTGCTACTACTCCTGCTACTACTCCTCCTACTACTGCTACTGCTACTACTGCTGCTACTGCTACTGCTACTACTCCTACTGCTACTACTGCTACTACTGCTACTGCTACTGCTACTACTGCTACTACTGCCGCTGCTGCTACTACTGTTGGTACTACTGCTGCTACTACTACTGCTACTACTGCTACTACTACTACTACTCCTGCTACTATTACTGCTACCACTGCTGCTACTACTATTCCTCCTACTACTACTCCATATACTACTACTGCTACTACTCCTGCTACCGCTCGTCCTACTACTGCTACTGCTACTGCCCCTGCTACTGCTACTGCTACTACTGCTACTGCTCCTCCTACTACTGCTATTGCCCCTGCCACTGCTACTGCTACTGCTACTACTCCTATTGCTACTGCTACTACTACTACCAGTACTACTACTACTACTACTACTACTACTACTACTGCTGCTACTTCTACTGCTACTGCTACTGCTGCTCCTACTTCTGCTACTACTGTTGCTACTACTGCTACTACTACTGCTGCTGCTGCTACTACTACTACTACTACTACTACTACTACTACTACTACTGTTGCTGCTGCTACTAGTACTACTGCTGCTACTACTGTTGCTAATACTGCTGCTACTACTGGTGCTACTGCTGCGGCTGCTACTGCCGCTGCTACTACTGCTGCTGCTACTACTACTACTACTACTACTACTACTACTACTACTACTACTACTGCTGCTGCTACTACTACTGCTGCTACTGCTGCTGCTACTACTGCTGCTACTACTACTGCTGCTACTACTGCTGCTACTACTGCTGCTACTACTACTGCTACTACTACAAGTACTACTACTGCTACTACTACTGCTACTACTACTACTACTACTACTAGTATGTAACATCCCAAATTTTACGATTGCAGATGTTACTAGAAGCATGCATCATATCTTTGCATCATGGCATCACACAATAAAAGCCGTATCAAATACTTTTCCTAAACCCTATAGTCATATAAAGACAAGAAGGGTTAAACAAAATCTAACCTCCTAAACCCTTGCGAAAGTGTTATTTTATAACCGCATAGTAATCTCCTTCCTTTTACAAATTTTTAGAGACAAATTTCATTATTTTTGGAGTCCATTTGCAAAAGTTATAAGACAAATGGGAAAACAGAAAATAAAAAGATTAAACTACAAACAAAGGGGAGCCTAGCCTAACCGGGCCAGCCGAGCCGGCCCACCCCTATCTACCGTGCGCCAGGCAAAGCGTAGTAGCAGCAGCCGCACAGGCCGGCCTAGCAAGCGCTGCCAGCCGCTCAGCCCGCTCCTCTCGCCTCTCACTGACGCCGCGGCCCCACCTGTCATCCCCGACCTCTTCTTATTCATCCCCAACTCCTCCTGACCGACGCGATCCTAACAGAATCCATTGATTTTGAGTCTAGTTCGACCCCTCCCGCATGCAAAATCCCCCATATAAGCCTCCCCATCGAGCCCCGGCCCTTTTCCCAAAAAATCACAAACCCTAGAGCCGCCTGCGCCAAGATCGAACTCGCCGCCGGAGTTCCGCCTCGGGAGGTTGCTCCCTCGTCGAAATTGAGCTCCTCTCCCTCCTTTTCTTCCAAAATCGGAACTGCCTCTAACACCTACGTCTCCCACCTATCTTCTCCCTCTCTACAGCGCAGTCAAGCGACGGGAATTGCACGCCAGAGCTCTGCCAGAGACAGAGGACGTCGGCGGAGCGCCACCGCGAACCGAGGAAGGGAAGCCCGACGCCGTCTATACCAGAGGGACCGCAAGGAGGAGGGCAACATCGTCGTTTGCTTCGCACAGCTGGGAGCTTGCCAGGACGCCGCCGACCGACGCGCCGCCGCCATTCATCGTTGTCGACACGTCCTCACCGCCGCGGGTGAGTTCCCTTCGTCCCCGCCCGTTAGATCACGATCCGACGGTGTAGATTAGCCTGTCCTAGAGAATCGGTATTGACCAACTGCGTCACGCCACATGGCACGCACACGCGCCAGCTCACCGCGTCAGCACCGCGTGCTTAGCTGCGCCAATACCGCACGGCCACTTGTCGCTCACGTGGCCGCCCACCTGTAAATACTTTTAAATAGGCAGAAAATACTTTAATCTTGTAAAACTCATAGTAATTCGAATACTTGGCCAAAAATGTGTATAATATACCGTTGGATTCGTAAAATTGAGTAGAACACGGATCTGTATTAATATTGCTGGTTTACTGCAGTATTCTTGCAGTAGGATTTAAAGTTTAGATTAGAGTATTTTAATTCTAGAAAAATATCCGTAGATCCGTTTCCGTTGATTCTTGTTGCGTTGGCTTTGTATCTACGAGACCTTCTGTGGAAAATTGTTATAACCTGCTTAGAGTGTTCAGATCTGCTTCGAGGTAGATTGGAGGTGTAGATCTATTTATGAGCTTGTTTATTTAGGTATTAACCCAAAATACTTAAAATCTGTGGGAAATCGATACTAATGACATCCCCAACTCAACAACACCCCAGAATAAAACCCTTGGTCGAAATTGAATCCATCCTTGCATATTACCATGTTGCATGCATGCATATTCACCTTCGTGGCATTGTTTTGTGTAATTTGTGATTGGAACTTTGTCTGTGTTTCGTTAGATTGCTCGGAGTGTGCTGAGGAGTACTGTTGTGTAGAGTGCTGCTCGGATCAAGGAAAGTTACACCACTTGTTCATATTAATGTCGCAGTTTTTGACTATGCATGTTTTACTCTTCAAATCTTGTAGTATGCATGTGTAGGTTTTTAGTAGATTTTCTTAGTACTATTTTTGCAAGTGCGGTTTTGTAGTATGCCATGAGTAGATTTATACTTAGGAATTTCCATCCTAATAGGTTTCCCCTGTTTTTGCAAAGTATTGTTTGCTATGCTATATATATATCAAGTACCGTTGGAGGGTTGGAAAGACCCAAAAAATTTCTAAGTATAAGAGATCTCTCGAGCGAACATTTTCTTCACAAAACCCCCTTAAAAATAAAAACCAAGTTTTCTTCTGGGCGGAATGGTTGTCGGGTCAACGAGTGGAATTTTGGTGGAGGACGGCCGCTCAGGAATCAAAGAAGCCTACCATGTTTCAGAATTCAGAAGCTTCTAGTGCAACCACAATACATATGGGCTCTGTCTTGGCTTAGTACTTAGTGGGAAACCTCACCAGGGTACCAACATTTGGAGGTTCTTGGCACGGTTGGATCCATCTGGTAGAGGGGCTACTAAGGGAAGGCCTCGCCATGGTCTTGTCTGTAAAAGGACTTGACCATGGATTGTGGGGAAAGTGCACGACCTCTCGAGAGTATTGCAATCTGATCGATCAGCCAAGTTCACGGAAAAGAACACTTTGAGCATCTGAAGGATGGAGCCTCTGAAAGATCTTCCTCTCTCTCTTTTCCAAACTTAAAGTTTTATAAACCCCAAGGCGTGAGTAATATCGCCATTGGGTGGGATTTTGGGAACTTGGTGAGTAATATCCAAGTGTTAGGTTGGTTGGGCACTTGGTGAGTAATATCCTCGTGTTCCATTCGACCCTATTTTACTTAAGCAAATGTTTACAAAGTAGGGTAAAAATCTTTCTCTTTTCTTCTTACTTAGCGGAAATTGGCCTTATGCAAAAGAACCCCAAAGCCTACACTTAGCCTTGCATGTAGAGATAGTCTTATTCTTTCCTTGGTGTAATTTGCCAATACATTCAAAGTATTGACCCAACTTGTTGGCTGCACATCTTATGTGCAGAATCCGAAGACTGAAAGGTGCGTAGGGATCGCGGGTCTTCACACAACTAGCCTGAGGCGTTGATGGACTCAAGTTTTACTTAGTTTCCGCTGTTTTATTTGAGCTAGCTATAAGCTATGCAAGTTGTCATAAGTATACTCTGGATTATTCGTGTAATAATGACTTGTGTTTTACATGATATTCATCGACTGTGAAGTGCTAGCTATTGATCGAGGGACTAGCATGTTAATCACAGGGGCTTAGGATCCTTAACGATCCAAGGTCACAACAGATGGTATCAGAGCACAAAGTTGCCTGTAGGACGTGACCCCTAGGATTGGAAACCACCTTTACCTTTGTGTGTTTTTGCCTTCCATATTCTTCTAAGCTATTTATGCTCTTCTAGTAATTCTCTTCCTTATCACTTTGTGCCTAATTTTCATTCTCCTAACCTAAAGATGACGGCCTTCTACTACGACACCGCGGAAGATATCAAGTGCCTGCGCTTTGGGGAATGCCTTCTGGATATCATCAAGACGTTGGAGTTGCCCATGCCGTCAATCAAGGGGAGCGAGTTGAGGAAGATGCACAAGGAAGGATGCTGGGCGATTGAAGTCATCCAACCAGGGTGCAGCAAGTTTGAACCCAAGACGGAGGCCATTGTACTCAACATCACCAGCGACTCCAAGGAGAAAGGACTTAGCATCAGCATGAAGGAGCTCATTAGACGCCTTTGTGGACGCCACCATGAACAGGTTGAAGGCCACTACATCAAACTCTTTGGAAGACGTGATGAGAAGGGAGTTCCAATCGAGTTAACCCCAGAGGAAAGGAAGACATGCAAGCATCGAAGGATCCAATATTAAGACTTGGAGTCCCACATCAACGATCTTGAGAAGGGGAGCTGCCTTGAGATCATGAGGAATGACGAGCTATGCGCCCTAGTCACGGAGAAGGACGAGAAGATCGAAGAGCTGGAAGAAAGGATCAAGTCCCTAGGAGGGAAGCTCACCGCCCAAGACAAGAAGTTCGCTAATCAAGAGAAGAGGGTGCAGGATAAGAACAAGAGAATTAGGGAACAAAGTCTTGTGCTCGCAAAAAACGAGATGGAGTTTAAGAACTTTGCCACCATGTTGAAGGACCTGCGAGCAGCCAAGAGGAGCTTGGAGGAGAAGATCACACCCGTGACTATGGGGTGAAGCTTGATCAAGGAGCTGCAGAAGGAGAAGAAGGAACTTCAATAGAAGCTCGAAGCTACTACCCAGGAGCAGCAAGAGGTGAAGGAACTTCAAGAGAGGCTCGAATCTGCTACACCGGAGCCGCAGGAGGTGACGGAACTTCAGGAGAAGCTTGAAGCCACGACGAGGGACATGGAGTTATACAAGTCACTGCTGGAGAAGGAAGGCTTCACTATTGAGGATGAGGAAGTAGATGTTGAGTAGAGTAGATAGTTGGACCACCTTTATTTCTATAGTCAAACGTTGTTCGTGATTGTAATGAGTACCAAAACTATTTTGGTTTAGTTAAACTTGGTTGAGTTGTGTTAAACTATGTGCTATGTGTGCCTTGTGTTTCTCGTGTGCTTTTCTCGTGTTTACATAAGGGTAGGAGTTTTTTTCCTTAGGCTTTCTATCTATTTCTTAACTTGTTTCCCAAACCCAACAGATGGCGAGACGTGGGAACAATAACAACATGCCCCCAGAGATAGCACAACTTCTGAACTCCCAGAATCAGCTGATCCAACTCCTCACTCAAAACATGCAAAACAACAACAACAACCCGCCGCCTCCACCGCCCCAATAAGATTGCCTAACTCGGTTCTTGAGGTTGAACCCTCCTATTTTCTCAAGGAGTTCTGAGCCAATTGTGGCAGATGACTGGCTCTGCACCACCAACAAGAATTTAGACACCGTCCAAGTTGTTGGAGCTGACAGGGTGCGCTTTGCCGCACACCAACTTGAGGGACCAGCTGCTGAATGGTGGGATAATTACCAGGTCACCCACCCTGATATTGAAGCTATCACCTGGAACCAGTTTGAGGAGGCCTTTCGTACTCATCACGTAGCCGCTGGTGTCATGTCACTAAAGAGACGTGAGTTCCACGACTTGAAACAACTGCACCGCTCTGTCTCCGAGTATGGGGACCTTTTCAGCAAGCTGGCACGTTATGCACCTGATGATGTTTCTAGTGATGCCAATAGATAGGAGGAGTTCCTAAGGGGAATTAATGATGAGATATCCATTCATCTTATGGCTCTGAAGTTTGATAATGTGGCATCCCGCAAAACCACTACTAGAAAATCGCGTTGTTTTTGTGCATTGCATCATCATTACATCATCATGCATATTAATTTTACCTGAAACTATGTTGCGAAAGACTATGGTTTGCCGAAAACTAGCCCTCCTTCTATTTCAAACTAAACCCCGGGTGCTGCCGGATATTTTTGTTTGTCTAAAAACTAGTTACGAAATGTATTGCAAATTAAATAGAATGTTTATATTATTTTTAGTGGGGCAGTCGAACGGGCCGAATCGACCCGAACGACCACCCCAGGATTTTAAATCGGTCCAACCCGTAATCCTTTTTGCTACCAGACAACTTACCCAGCCCTCCTCTCCACCTCACCCCAACCAGTAGCAGCTCGCCACCTCAGCTCCCCTCTCTTCCCCTCCAATCAAAATCTGCCACATCACTCCCTCACCTCTCTCTCCCTCTCCCCCCTCTCTCTCTCCACACACACAGCCACACAGCCACACAACACCACACACGATCCATCCCCACCTGCCGCTGTCCCCCCGGCCCCACTCCCGCCCACAGCACGCCTCCCACGCCACGCCCCACCGCCTGGCCCCCTGGCCGCGGGACCCACCGACCCCAGCTCTCCCTGGCCCCGACGCGCCTCATCCCTCCTCTCGCCACGCTTCCCCGCCTACCCGCGCCACCTCCTCTTCCTCCTGGCCCGCCGCCGGTCCCGGCCGCGCCGACGCCGCCCCGCCTCCCGCATCTTCCCCGCCGGCGACCGTTTCCCCCGGCCGTGTCCCCCGCTGCTCGCCCAGCGCCCTGCCCTGACGTGCCTCCTAGCCTCCGGCGCTCTCCGGCCGCGGCACCTCGCCGGCCCGCCGCTGCTCCGCCCGCATCCACCCTCCTCCACCCTCTGCGCCGCGCACCGCCTGGCCCCGCAGCCTCCCCTCCCCGCGACCAGCCCCCCCGGCTCCGCCCCGAGCCCGCGCACCCCTTGCCCGACCCACGCCTCGCCGCCAGGTCCCCTCCCCGCTCCGGCAGAGCGTCGCCCGCCGCCGCCGCCAAGGCCACCTTCCCCTCTGGCCCTCCTCACCGCCGCCGTTCCCCCTCCGCTGCGCGAGCCCCGCCGCTCGGGCCGCCTCTTCCGCCCCGGCCGCTGCCCGTGCTCGCCCCGGCCGGCGCCTCCCGCCGGCGCCTGCTAGTGTCGCCGCTCCGCCCAGCCCGCCGTCCGCCGCCCTGTCCCTGCCGACAACCGCAGGCCGCGGTCTCGCTCTCCCGGCCGCCGGCCTCTGGTCCTCCAGCGACGCCCGTGGCCGCGCCGCGCGGGCCCCTAGGTTTCCTGCCGCCGCCATCTCGCGACCTCCTCTGTACGTTGGCTGCGTGTGGTTTCAGTCGATGTGGTCATCGGTGGACCACATTAGGTAAGTGGGTGTAGTGGCATGGTTGATCTGGAGTTGTTACGGTTAGGGTGAGATCGAACGCCGATCCAAACAACGGCGATAAACTGGTGGCACTGAGGTTCAAGTCCGACAACGACAAGCGAGATGGAATCCGAGGACGACATGACCTTCTTCATGGACACCAAGTTCTTCTTCCCAGATCCGAAGACCAACCCCGCTGAAGACCGAATCCTGGCGCGCCGAGTTCTTCGACCCCGAGGACCGATCCATCGGAACAACAAGACCTTCTTCCGCACCGATGCCGACAACATCGCACGCCAAGTTCTTCTTTCCGAACGCCAAGACCGACCGGTACGCGGTACCGACAAGAGCCTCGCAACGACAAGAACGACACCGACCAGGGCGGATCTGACGTGACCCCGACGCCAACCAAGTCCTTCTTCCCGGATGCGACAAGACCTACCTCCGTCACCCGAGAGCGTTCCGTCGAGACCGATTCGTCGAACCCTGAACCCCGAGACCGGACCCCGGACCCTGTCGAACCCCGGAACCCCAAGATCGTCGAGAACCCTAATGTGTGCCCCTTTTCCCGAGCCCCTATTTTATAAATGCTAAACATAAAAACCTGATGCATATTAAATTGTCATCTCGCATGCATATCATTGGTTTGGGGGCCTTATGCCGATTCACCCTATAATTAAATATGGGGCCCATATGCGGACAAGTCTAGTCTTATATTGGCCTCATTTAAATCTGTGTAGCGAACCGGTAACTTATCTTGCCCTGTTAATACAACATTTAAATTGCGGGGGTTCTAAACAACCTGAACCGTTTGATTAATTGTCGGGACCCCGGTTCCACTTAATATTGACCTAGTTGCATTGCACCTTGGCCATGTCATGCATCATACGTGCATCATGCCGATCTTCTGCCGTTGTATTAAATATTGCATCCGGTGTTTATTCTAGTGTTTTGCTTCTTCGCGGATAAGGCCGTTGAGTTGATGTGAGCTTCGCCCCGATCTTCGGTTGAACCTTCGGCAATGTTTTTCAGGCGAGCATCTCCCTCTTTCTACCTATCTTACTTTTATAGTATTTATTTCCTCCTGTTGATCTATTGCTATCTGTGTTGTGATGCTTTAGTTTCCGTACCCGTGATATCCCTTGCCGCCATATATAGCCTTGGCCACATCCTATTACCTGTTGTGTGGTAGATAGTTGGACCCGCGTGTCTTAGTCGCTTGCTCAATTGTTTTGTGCGTCGTCCAGTACCACAATTGTTGGAGAATTGCCGCATGTTGACGTTGGAGATGGTCATGGCTTTACTTTTCGCTCACCTTAAGTACTGTTTAACAACTAAAACTGAATTAAGCAGAGGCATCGGTGGGCGATAGGTAAGATTTGGTTTCCGACCGCCCACTTGTGTCCCGTAGGACCCGAGTTCTTGACACCTGTTCCGAGATCGAGCGCGCTAACCACAGGTGGGGAGATATGGGCCCCCCATTGATTATTACCTGATTTCAAGTATTGTACTGGGGGCCACAAACTAGTTTGAGGTTTTATTTACTATCCTGTACTTATGCCATGCTTTACTGCTTTAATTAAATTGTGCGATGTAGAGCACACTGTACTGTTTAGGATCGGGCCACGTTTCGCGGTGTCGACAGTCCCCGTTTGGGGATTTGCTGTCGTTCACAGCCGTTTGCCCAAACCCCAGTCCGTCTCGGAGACCGGCCGACTCCGTTGCGGGTGTCGACTTGGTGGGGTGGCCCCCACGTACTTGCTTTGGGTCTGGGAACGTCGTGACTTAGGCCCCGCCGACATACCGATGGGTGTATGTTAACTGATCTGGCAACAAGGGTCGAAGTGCCTGTGGATACTTTGGTGCACCCCTGCAGGGTTAAATCTTTTCGAGAAGCCGTGTCCGCGGTTATGGACGACTTGGAGCACAGTGCTTGATCATAGACAACTATAACTAAAGTTTACTGTTATAATTTGACTTGTATCCGATATGACTAGTAATCAGCTTCACCACAACGGAATGGCTGAATAAAAGTACCAACAACTGCTGGGTTTTTGGGTTATCTCATGCTAATTGAATCTGATTAGTAAGTGTTACTACTATAACGGAATGGTAACTAAAACTGCCCACTGCTTATTTTATCCGAATGATTATCTATACCTGACTAGTAATTGCTTCAACGATAACCGAATAGATAAAACTGCCAACGGTGTGAGTTCCTCGGTTGACTTCCTCGTTTGGTCTCGAGGGGGAAACACCAGGATGGGTTTGTTTGATGGTAGTATCAGGTCGATCCCGGATAGGTCTTTCTTACCCCTCTCTGATAGTCGCCAGTAGTATCGAGTCTCCATAGGTTGTTTAGTGCACGCTGCCGCTTCAGTCCACCATACCTTTGTAGGCGAGGACCGCCGAATTCTAGCCTCGCCGTGTACTGGCCTCAGTACTGACCGCTCTCTCTTTTTCCTTTGCCCTTTGTCGGCACCCCTTTTGTTTAAGCAGGTTTTGAGATCGACGTCGTTAGCAGGGTTACCCTTCCGGCTTGGCCTGGGCAGGGTTATGGACGCCATTGGTTATTCTTCAGGGCTCTTAGCCCCATTTGCATCTTGTCCGTAGTCGGACGCCCCACTGTTTTCAAGGTGATTTGGATCTTTGTATATTATATCTGTATTCTTGACTCTTTGATGTCGCTGTTGTATATATATCTGTTCTGTGGGTCCCATCGAGGACTGTTGTGTAATGTTATTACTTCGTTTTCCACCCGCACGAAAGTGCCTGGTGGGCACCTTTGAATCGTTTCTATGCGGGTTTGGCGGGTTTCGCTAAAACTTGCATAGGTCCGATTATGAGGGTGTTACAGAGTGGTATCAGAGCTCAGCAGTTGCGATACCCCACAAGTCCAGCCTGTAGGATAACCTAGCTAACGGCCGAAGTAGAGTGTCAAAACTATTTTGCAAAATCGGTTGGATAGTTCTGATTAGGTCTGATTTTACTCCTTACCCCTCTGCTATTCTCCTCTTACCTCTACGCGTTTTGAATCCGCTCTCTTCTCTTTCTTCGAGTCCAGGATTTCTCGTGGTTGGGTTCCTTCGTACCTTCAGGGTTTCGCTTCCTCCTTTGGTAACGGTGCTCTACCACCCGGTCTTCATGCTATCCGAGGAATCCTTCGTCTGGTGGCCTTATCTTGTTCCTCCTCGTGCCTTCCGGTGTTTTCCGACGCGACGACATCATCTACGCCAGATCCGATGCAGAGTCTGCATCACCCCTTTGTTTCCGAACCTCGGTTGTCGAGATCTTCAATCTAATTCCGAGGGTTCGTTGCATAACCTATCTGTTCGTGTACGGAGTAATGCTTTGAGTGCGGGGTGGAGTCGCGACCATACCACTACTCTGATCATTCGCTTATGTACATTGAATGGTGGATCGATGCAATCTACTCCTTCCATGGAAGTTAGAGGTGGCCTTACCTTTAATTTCGTCCGTTGTTTTCCGGAGTGTTCTCTTGATGATCAGGACAACGACCTCTTGTTAGTGGTGTCGCGAGGATCTACACGAAGCGAGAAGACGCAGATCGCCGACCTTCCTTCCGGAACCATGAGGCGGATCTCGAGGGCGAGATCCATTGTTAGTGGTGTCGAATTGTGGCATCCCGCAAAACCACTACTAGAAAATCGCGTTGTTTTTGTGCATTGCATCATCATTACATCATCATGCATATTAATTTTACCTGAAACTATGTTGCGAAAGACTATGGTTTGCCGAAAACTAGCCCTCCTTCTATTTCAAACTAAACCCTGGGTGCTGCCGGATATTTTTGTTTGTCTAAAAACTAGTTACGAAATGTATTGCAAATTAAATAGAATGTTTATATTATTTTTAGTGGGGCAGTCGAACGGGTCGAATCGACCCGAACGACCACCCCAGGATTTTAAATCGGTCCAACCCGTAATCCTTTTTTCTACCAGACAACTTACCCAGCCCTCCTCTCCACCTCACCCCAACCAGTAGCAGCTCGCCACCTCAGCTCCCCTCTCTTCCCCTCCAATCAAAATCTGCCACATCACTCCCTCACCTCTCTCTCCCTCTCCCCCCTCTCTCTCTCCACACACAGCCACACAGCCACACAGCCACACAACACCACACACGATCCATCCCCACCTGCCGCTGTCCCCCCGGCCCCACTCCCGCCCACAGCACGCCTCCCACGCCACGCCCCACCGCCTGGCCCCCTGGCCGCGGGACCCACCGACCCCAGCTCTCCCTGGCCCCGACGCGCCTCATCCCTCCTCTCGCCACGCTTCCCCGCCTACCCGCGCCACCTCCTCTTCCTCCTGGCCCGCCGCCGGTCCCGGCCGCGCCGACGCCGCCCCGCCTCCCGCATCTTCCCCGCCGGCGACCGTTTCCCCCGGCCGTGTCCCCCGCTGCTCGCCTAGCGCCCTGCCCCGACGTGCCTCCTAGCCTCCGGCGCTCTCCGGCCGCGGCACCTCGCCGGCCCGGCCGCTGCTCCGCCCGCATCCACCCTCCTCCACCCTCTGCGCCGCGCACCGCCTGGCCCCGCAGCCTCCCCTCCCCGCGACCAGCCCCTCCGGCTCCGCCCCGAGCCCGCGCACCCCTTCGCCGACCCACGCCTCGCCGCTAGGTCCCCTCCCCGCTCCGGCAGAGCGTCGCCCGCCGCCGCCGCCAAGGCCACCTTCCCCTCTGGCCCTCCTCACCGCCGCCGTTCCCCCTCCGCTGCGCGAGCCCTGCCGCTCGGGCCGCCTCTTCCGCCCTGGCCGCTGCCCGTGCTCGCCCCGGCCGGCGCCTCCCGCCGGCGCCTGCTAGTCTCGCCGCTCCGCCCAGCCCGCCGTCCGCCGCCCTGTCCCTGCCGACAACCGCAGGCCGCGGTCTCGCTCTCCCGGCCGCCGGCCTCTGGTCCTCCAGCGACACCCGTGGCCGCGCCGCGCGGGCCCCTAGGATTCCTGTCGCCGCCATCTCGCGACCTCCTCTGTACGTTGGCTGCGTGTGGTTTCAGTCGATGTGGTCATCGGTGGACCACATTAGGTAAGTGGGTGTAGTGGCATGGTTGATCTGGAGTTGTTACGGTTAGGGTGAGATCGAACGCCGATCCAAACAACGGCGATAAACTGGTGGCACTGAGGTTCAAGTCCGACAACGACAAGCGAGATGGAATCCGAGGACGACATGACCTTCTTCATGGACACCAAGTTCTTCTTCCCAGATCCGAAGACCAACCCCGCTGAAGACCGAATCCTGGCGCGCCGAGTTCTTCGACCCCGAGGACCGATCCATCGGAACAACAAGACCTTCTTCCGCACCGATGCCGACAACATCGCACGCCAAGTTCTTCTTTCCGAACGCCAAGACCGACCGGTACGCGGTACCGACAAGAGCCTCGCAACGACAAGAACGACACCGACCAGGGCGGATCTGACGTGACCCCGACGCCAACCAAGTCCTTCTTCCCGGATGCGACAAGACCTACCTCCGTCACCCGAGAGCGTTCCGTCGAGACCGATTCGTCGAACCCTGAACCCCGAGACCGGACCCCGGACCCTGTCGAACCCCGGAACCCCAAGATCGTCGAGAACCCTAATGTGTGCCCCTTTTCCCGAGCCCCTATTTTATAAATGCTAAACATAAAAACCTGATGCATATTAAATTGTCATCTCGCATGCATATCATTGGTTTGGGGGCCTTATGCCGATTCAACCTATAATTAAATATGGGGCCCATATGCGGACAAGTCTAGTCTTATATTGGCCTCATTTAAATCTGTGTAGCGAACCGGTAACTTATCTTGCCCTGTTAATACAACATTTAAATTGCGGGGGTTCTAAACAACCTGAACCGTTTGATTAATTGTCAGGACCCCGGTTCCACTTAATATTGACCTAGTTGCATTGCACCTTGGCCATGTCATGCATCATACGTGCATCATGCCGATCTTCTGCCGTTGTATTAAATATTGCATCCGGTGTTTATTCTAGTGTTTTGCTTCTTCGCGGATAAGGCCGTTGAGTTGATGTGAGCTTCGCCCCGATCTTCGGTTGAACCTTCGGCAATGTTTTTCAGGCGAGCATCTCCCTCTTTCTACCTATCTTACTTTTATAGTATTTATTTCCTCCTGTTGATCTATTGCTATCTGTGTTGCGATGCTTTAGTTTCCGTACCCGTGATATCCCTTGCCGCCATATATAGCCTTGGCCACATCCTATTACCTGTTGTGTGGTAGATAGTTGGACCCGCGTGTCTTAGTCGCTTGCTCAATTGTTTTGTGCGTCGTCCAGTACCACAATTGTTGGAGAATTGCCGCATGTTGACGTTGGAGATGGTCATGGCTTTACTTTTCGCTCACCTTAAGTACTGTTTAACAACTAAAACTGAATTAAGCAGAGGCATCGGTGGGCGATAGGAAAGATTTGGTTTCCGACCGCCCACTTGTGTCCCGTAGGACCCGAGTTCTTGACACCTGTTCCGAGATAGAGCGCGCTAACCACAGGTGGGGAGATATGGGCCCCCCATTGATTATTACCTGATTTCAAGTATTGTACTGGGGGCCACAAACTAGTTTGAGGTTTTATTTACTATCCTGTACTTATGCCATGCTTTACTGCTTTAATTAAATTGTGCGATGTATAGCACACTGTACTGTTTAGGATCGGGCCACGTTTCGCGGTGTCGACAGTCCCCGTTTGGGGATTTGCTGTCGTTCACAGCCGTTTGCCCAAACCCCAGTCCGTCTCGGAGACCGGCCGACTCCGTTGCGGGTGTCGACTTGGTGGGGTGGCCCCCACGTACTTGCTTTGGGTCTGGGAACGTCGTGACTTAGGCCCCGCCGACATACCGATGGGTGTATGTTAACTGATCTGGCAACAAGGGTCGAAGTGCCTGTGGATACTTTGGTGCACCCCTGCAGGGTTAAATCTTTTCGAGAAGCCGTGTCCGCGGTTATGGACGACTTGGAGCACAGTGCTTGATCATAGACAACTATAACTAAAGTTTACTGTTATAATTTGACTTGTATCCGATATGACTAGTAATCAGCTTCACCACAACGGAATGGCTAAATAAAAGTACCAACAACTGCTGGGTTTTTGGGTTATCTCATGCTAATTGAATCTGATTAGTAAGTGTTACTACTATAACGGAATGGTAACTAAAACTGCCCACTGCTTATTTTATCCGAATGATTATCTATACCTGACTAGTAATTGCTTCAACGATAACCGAATAGATAAAACTGCCAACGGTGTGAGTTCCTCGGTTGACTTCCTCGTTTGGTCTCGAGGGGGAAACACCAGGATGGGTTTGTTTGATGGTAGTATCAGGTCGATCCCGGATAGGTCTTTCTTACCCCTCTCTGATAGTCGCCAGTAGTATCGAGTCTCCATAGGTTGTTTAGTGCATGCTGCCGCTGCCGCTTCAGTCCACCATACCTTTGTAGGCGAGGACCGCCGAATTCTAGCCTCGCCGTGTACTGGCCTCAGTAGTGACCGCTCTCTCTTTTTCCTTTGCCCTTTGTCGGCACCCCTTTTGTTTAAGCAGGTTTTGAGATCGACGTCGTTAGCAGGGTTACCCTTCCGGCTTGGCCTAGGCAGGGTTATGGACGCCATTGGTTATTCTTCAGGGCTCTTAGCCCCATTTGCATCTTGTCCGTAGTCGGACGCCCCACTGTTTTCAAGGTGATTTGGATCTTTGTATATTATATCTGTATTCTTGACTCTTTGATGTCGCTGTTGTATATATATCTGTTCTGTGGGTCCCATCGAGGACTGTTGTGTAATGTTATTACTTCGTTTTCCACCCGCACGAAAGTGCCTGGTGGGCACCTTTGAATCGTTTCTATGCGGGTTTGGCGGGTTTCGCAAAAACTTGCATAGGTCCGATTCTGAGGGTGTTACAGATAACTATCAGGAACTTCTGGACAGGGCAGTTGTGGTTGAAGCAAAGCAAAGGAGTATAGAGAACCGCAAGAGAAAGTCCACCTCACACAAGCACAACTTAGCCCCATATCAGAAGCAACGCACATCGTCACCACCACCCCACAACCACAACGTCCACAACCACAATGGTCATCCTCATGGAGGACATAACCACAATGGCCATAAACACCGCAATAGAAATGGCAATGGGAAGGATCTAAGTGAGGTGACATGCTTCAAGTGTAACAAGACAAGGCATTATGCAACTACTTGCCCCGAAAAGATGAAGAATGGGAACGGCAACAGACACAACCATGGCAATGGCAATGGTAATGGAAATGGGAAGAAGCCGAATCCATTCGTCAAAGCCACGGTGAATCATGTCTTCGTGGAGGATGCTCGTGAGGCACCTGACTCCGTGATTGGTAAGTTCAAGCTTAACTCCACGCCCGCAGTTGTTCTTTTTGATACTGGTGCATTGCATTCATTCATATCAAGGGTATTTGTGGATAGAGCCAAGATACCTACGGAGACTATTAGTACTCCCCTAAGGGTAAGTTCTCCTGGAGGAGAAATAGTGGCAAACTCTGGATGCCGTGGGTTAGAACTAAGGATTGGGGCACACATCTTTCTGACAAGCCTAGTCGTTCTAGAGTCACAAGGTTTAGACATAATTTTGGGCATGAATTGGATGACCGAATATGAGGGAGTCATAGATTGTGCCAAAAGGACTATCGCCCTCACAACTCCGGATAAGAAGAGAATCCGCTTTAAATCGGCCTTTGCACTCAAAGGAAGTATGGTCAACTATCTTAAGGGGGTTAGCTTGGAGGGTGTGCCAATTGTGAAGGAGTATCTAGATGTGTTTCCGAAAGAATTGCTAGGGATGCCTCTTGACCGAGACATCGAGTTTCTCATTGACTTGATGCCTGGCACTGGACCGATAGCAAAGAGACCATACAAGATGGATGTTGATGAGTTAAAGGAACTTAAGAAAGAACTTAGAGAGCAATTGGACAAAGGCTTCATTCAACCAAGTGCGTCGTCTTGGGGAGCGCCTGTCTTATTCATGGAGAAGAAGGATACAACCAAGAGACTAGTCGTGGACTACGGTCGTTGAATGAAGTGACAATCAAGAACAAGTACCCTCTACCCAATATTAACGACCTGTTCGACCAATTAAAGGGAGCTAGTGTGTTCTCTAAGATTGATCTCCGATCAGGTTATTTCCAGTTAAAGATCCGAGAATAGGATGTACCCAAGACAGCCTTCACCACAAGATACAGATTGTATGAGTACACCATGATGTCGTTTGGCCTAACCAATGCCCCAGCATACTTCATGACCATGATGAACAAGGTGTTCATGGAGTACTTGGATAAGTTTATTGTGGTATTCATTGATGACATACTCATATATTCCAAGGACGAGAAGGAACATGAGAGGCATCTGCGCCTAATAAAGGAAAAGTTAAGGGAACACAAGTTGTATGCCAAGTTTAGCAAATGTGAATTCTGGTTAAAAGAAGTGGGATTCCTTGGTCACATTGTGTCAGCTCAAGGAGTTTCCGTGGACCCAAGTAAGGTAGCTTCCATGACAGAATGGGAGTCCCCTAAGAATGTGGGTGATATCAGGACTTTCTTAGGCCTTGCAGGATATTACCGAAGGTTCATTGAAAACTTTTCCAAGATAGGAAAGCCTATGACAGAATTGTTGAAGAAGGAAAAGAAGTTCCAATGGACCGAGGCATGTGAAGCAAGCTTTCAAGAATTGAAGAAGCGCCTAGTAACAGCACCAGTTTTGTGTCTCCCTGACATCCAAAAAGATTTCCAAGTCTATTGCGACGCTTCCCGACAAGGACTTGGTAGTGTACTGATGCAAGATGGAAAAGTAGTGTCTTACGCCTCTCGACAACTTAAGAACCATGAGAATAACTACCCCACACATGATTTGGATCTAGCATCAGTTGTGCATGCGCTCAAGGTATGGAGACATTACCTCATTGGCAAACATTGTGATGTGTTCACGGATCACAAGAGTCTTAAATATATCTTCACTCAAAAGGAGTTAAATATGAGGCAAAGGAGATGGCTTGAGCTCATCAAGGACTATGAATTGGACTTGTAGTACCATCCTAGAAAGGCCAATGTTGTGGCTGACGCCTTAAGCCGGAAGGTCTATGTAAATGGACTTACCGTGGGAGAACTTCCAAAGGATTTGTGTGAGCAGTTCAAGGATCTCAGGTTGGAAATAGTTCCGGAGGGGTACTTACCGACTATGGAGATAGTGCCAACGCTTCTGGACCAAATCAAAGAGGCCCAGAACAGGGACAAAGAGTTGGAAGAGATAAAAGCTAATATAAGCAAGGGTAAAGCAAAAGGGTTTCATACGGATGAACAAGGGATACTTTGGTATGAGAAGCGATTGTGCGTTCCCGATGATCCCGATATCAGGAAGTTAATTCTTCAGGAAGCTCACGATTCGCCTTACTCAATTCATCCTGGTAATACAAAGATGTACATGGATGTGAAGGATAGATTCTGGTGGAATAACTTGAAAAGAGAAATTGTTGAATACATCTCCTTGTGTGACGTGTGCAACAGAGTCAAGGCCGAACATCAAAAACCAGCAGGGCTGCTGCAGCCACTACCTGTGCCCGATTGGAAGTGGGACAAGGTAGGCATGGATTTTATCACAGGACTACCCCGGACTCGTTCTGGGTATGACTCCATTTGGGTAGTGGTAGATCACTTCACAAAGGTGGCCAACTTTATTCCCGTAAAGACCACCTATACAAGTGCTAAACTTGCCAAGATTTATATGTCAAGGATCATAAGTCTTCATGGTGTACCCAATGGGATTGTCTCTGATAGAGGTACCCAATTCACCTCGAAGTTTTGGCGACAGCTACACGAGTCTCTAGGGACACGACTGGAGTTTAGTACTGCCTTCCACCCTCAAACAGATGGACAAACAGAAAGAGTCAATCAGATCTTGGAAGACATGTTAAGAGCCTGTGCCCTAGACTATGGGTCTTGTTGGGATGATAGTTTGCCATATGCGGAATTCTCATACAATAACAGTTACCAAACTAGTATCAAGATGGCTCCATTTGAAGTTCTATATGGCAGAAAGTGTAGAACTCCGCTGCTATGGAGTGTAGTTGGAGAATGTAGTTTGTTTGGACCTAAACTGATCAAGGATGTCGAAGAAAAAGTAAGACAGATTCAAGACAGGTTAAAAGTATCCTAATCCAGACAAAATAGCTATGCTGATTCCAAGCGTAGGGATGTAACTTATGAAGTGGGAGACCGTGCATATCTCCGAGTTTCACCACTACGAGGAGTTAAGAGATTTGGAATCAAGGGTAAGTTGGCACCTCGATTCATAGGGCCCTATAGGATTTTGGCTCGTAGAGGGGAGGTTGCCTATCAGTTGGAATTGCCCGAAGTGTTGACTGTTCATGATGTATTCCATGTGTCACAACTAAAGAAGTGTCACCCGGAAATGGCTGAAACACCACTAAAAGATATGGTTCCGTTGGACGAGGTTCAACTGGAAAACGATCTCACCTATGAGGAAAAACCCACCAGGATTCTGGAAACAGCAGAGAGAATTACTCGTACCAAGACCATCAGGTTTTGCAAAGTTCAATGGAATCACCATTCCGAGGAAGAGGCCACGTGGGAACGTGAAGAAGACCTAAAGAAAGAACACCCACACCTACTTGCTAACCAACCTGAATCTCGGGGACGAGATTCTTCTTAAGGGGGGTAGGTTTGTAACATCCCAAATTTTACGATTCCAGATGTTACTAGAAGCATGCATCATATCTTTGCATCATGGCATCACACAATAAAATCCGCATCAAATACTTTTCCTAAACCCTACAGTCATATAAAGACAAAAAGGGTTAAACAAAATCTAACCTCCTAAACCCTTGCCAAAGTGTTATTTTATAACCCCATAGTAATCTCCTTCCTTTTACAAATTTTTAGAGACAAATTTCATTATTATTGGAGTCCATTAGCAAAAGTTATAAGACAAATAGGAAAACATAAAATAAAAAGATTAAACTACAAAAAAAAGGGGAGCCTAGCCTAACCGGGCCAGCCGAGCCGGCCCACCCCTATCTACCGCGCACCAGGCAAAGCGCAGCAGCAGCAGCTGCACAGGCCGGCCCAGCAAGCGCCGCCAGCCACTCAGCCTGCTCCTCTCGCCTCTCACTAACGTTGCGGCCCCACCTGTCATCCCCACCTCTTCGTGTTCATCCCCAACTCCTCCTGACCGACGCGATCCTACCAGAATCTGTTGATTCTGAGTCTAGTTCGACCCCTCCCGCATGCAAAATCCCCCATATAAGCCTCCCCATCGAGCCTCGGCCCTTTTCCCAAAAAATCGCAAACCCTAGAGCCGCCTGCGCCAAGATCGAACTCGCCGCCAGAGTTCCGCCTCGGGAGGTTGCTCCCTCGTTGACATCGAGCTCCTCTCCCTCCTTTTCTTACAAAATCGGAACCGCCTCTGACACCTGCGTCTCTGACCTATCTTTTCCCTCTCTACAGCGCAGTCAAGCGACGGGAATTGTACGTCGGAGCTCTGCCGGAGACAGAGGACGTCGGCGGAGCGCCACCGCGAACCGAGGAAGGGAAGCCCGACGCCATCTGTACCAGAGGGACCGCGAGGAGGAGGGCGACATCGTCTTCTGCTTCGCACAGCTGGGAGCTCGCCAGGACGTCGCCGAGCATCGCCGACCGACGCGCCGCCGCCGTTCATCATCGTCGACACGTCCTCATCGCCGCGAGTGAGTTCCCTCCGTCCCCGCCCGTTAGATCATGATCCGACGGTGTAGATTAGCCTGTCCTAGCGAATCGGTATCGACCAACCGCGTCACGCCGCGTGGCACGCAGACGCGTCAGCTCACCCCGTTAGCACCGCGTGCTTAGCTGGGCCAATACCGCGCGGCCACTTGTCGCTTACGTGGCCGCCCACCTGTAAATACTTTTAAATAGGCAGAAAATACTTTAATCTTGTAAAACTCATAGTAATTCGAATACTTGGCCAAAAATGCATATAATATACCATTAGATTCGCAAAATTGAGTAGAATAAGGATATGTATTAATTTTTCTGGTTTACTGCAGTATTCTTGCAGTAGGATTTACAGTTTAGATTAGAGTTTTTTAATTCTACAAAAATATCCGTAGATCCGTTTTAGTTGATTCTTGTTGCATTGGTTTTGTATCTACGAGACCTTCTGTGGAAAAAATTTATAACCTGCTTAGAGTGTTCAGATCTGCTTCGAGGTAGATTGGAGGTGTAGATCTATTTATGAGCTTGTTTATTTAGTTATTAACCCAAAATACTTACAATCTGTGGGAAATCGATACTAATGACATCCCCAACTCAACAACACCCTAGAATAAAACCCTTGATCGAAATTGAATCCATCCTTGCATATTACCATGTTGCATGCATGCATATTCACCTTAGTGGCATTGTTTTGTGCAATTTGTGATTGGAACTTTGTCTGTGTTTCGTTAGATTGCCCGGAGTGTGCTGAGGAGTACTGTTGTGTAGAGTGCTGCTCGGATCAAGGCAAGTTACACCACTTGTTCATATTAATGTCCCAGTTTTTTGACTATGCATGTTTTACTCTTCAAATCTTGTAGTATGCATGTGTAGGTTTTTAGTAGATTTTCTTAGTACTACTTTTGCAAGTGCGGTTTTGTAGTATGCCATGAGTATCTTTATACTTAGGAATTTCCATCCTAATAGGTTTCCCCTGTTTTTGCAAAGTATTGCTTACTATGCTATATATATATCAAGTACCGTTGGGGGGTTCGAAAGACCCAAAAAGTTTTTAAGTATAAGAGCTCTCTCGAGCGAACATTTTCTTCACAAAACCCCCTTCAAAATAAAAACTAAGTTTTCTTCTGGGTGGAATTGTTGTTGCGTCAACGAGTGGAATTTTGGTGGAGGACGGCCGCCCAGGAATCAAAGAAGTCTACCATGTTTCAGAATTCAGAAGCTTCCAGTGCAACCACAATACATATGGGCTCTGTCTTGGCTTAGTACTTAGTGGGAAACCTCACCAGGGTACCAACATTTGGAGGTTCTTGGCACGGTTGGATCCAGCTGGTAGAGGGGCTACTAAGGGAAGGCCTCGCCATGGTCTTGGTTGTAAAAGGACTTGACCATGGATTGTGGGGAAAGTGCATGACCTCTCGAGAGTATTGCAATCTGTTCGATCATCCGAGTTCACAGAAAAGAACACTTTGAGTATCTGAAGGATGGAGCCTCTGAAAGATCTTCCTCTCTCTTTTCCAAACGTAAAGTATTATAAACCCCAAGGCGTTAGTCATATGGCCATTGGGTGGGATTTTGGGAACTTGGTGAGTAATATCCAAGTGTTAGGTTGGTTGGGCACTTGGTGAGTAATATCCTCGTGTTCCATTCAACCCTATTTTACTTAAGCAAATGTTTACAAAGTTGGGTAAAAATCTTTCTCTTTTCTTCTTACTTAGCGGAAATTGGCCTTATGCAAAAGAACCCCAAAGCCTATACTTAGCCTTGCATGTAGAGATAGTCTTATTCTTTCCTTGGTGTAATTTGCCAATACATTCAAAGTATTGACCCAACTTGTTGGCTGCACGTCTTATCTGCAGAATCCGAAGACTGAAAGGTGCGTAGGGATCGCGGGTCTTCACACAACTAGCCTGAGGCATTGATGGACTCAAGTTTTACTTAGTTTCCGCTGTTTTATTTGAGCTAGCTATAAGCTTTGCAAGTTGTAATAAGTATACTCTGGATTATTCGTGTAATAATGACTTGTGTTTTACATGATATTCATCGACTGTGAAGTGCTAGCTATTGATCCAGGGACTAGCATGTAAATCAGAGGGGCTTAGGATCCTTAACGATCTAAGGTCACAACATACTACTACTACTACTACTACAATAACTACTACTACTACTGCTGCTGCTACTACTACTGCTACTACTACTACTACTACTGGTAATACTAAAGCCACTACCTCTACTACTACTACTAGTAGTAGTACTAGTACTGCTACTACTGTTGCTACTGCTGCTACTGTTGCTACTGCTACTATTGCTGCTACTCCTGCTACTACTACTTCTACTACTACTGGTACTGCTACTGCTGCTACTACTACTACTACTATTGCTACTACTGCTACTACTACTGCTACTACTACTACTACTGCTACTACTGCTGGTCCTACTGCTACTACTACTTTTGCTACTGCTCCTACTACTCCTGCTACTACTACTACTACTACTACTACTACTACTACTACTACTACTACTACTACTACTACTACTACTACTACTGCTACGACTGCTACTACTACTGCTGCTACTACTGCTGGTACTACTGCTGCTACTACTGCTGCTACTACTACTACTACTGCTACGACTACTACTACTACTGCTGCTACTACTACTGCTACTACTACTGCTACTACTACTCTTGCTACTACTCCAGCTACTACTACTCTTGCTACTACTACTGCTACTGCTACTCCTATTTCTACAACTACTGCTGCTAC
>OV702288.1:247484037-247494037 GCA_916181665.1 Avena sativa
CAGTAGCAGGAGTAGTAGCAGGAGTAGTAGCAGCAGTAGTAGTAGCACTAGTACTAGCAGCAGTAGTACCAACAGTAGTAGAAGCAGCAATAGTAGCAGTAGTAGTAGCAGTAGTAGTCGCAATAGTAGTAGCAGTAGTAGCAACAGTAGCAGCAGTAGTAACAGAAGTAGTAGTAGCAGCAGCAGTAGTAGTAATAGTAGTAGTAGTAGTAGAAGCGGAGTAGAAGTAGCAGTAGAAGTAGGAGTAGGAGTAGCAGTAGTAGTAGCAGTAGCAGTAGCAGTAGTAGCAGCAATAGTAGCAGTAGTAGTAGTAGCAGTAGTAGCAGTAGTAGCAGTAGTAGCAGTAGTAGTAGTAGCAGTTGTAGCAGTAGTAGCAGCAGTAGTTGCAGCAGTAGCAGCAACAGTAATAGTAGTAGCAGTAGCAGTAGCAGCAGCAGCAGTAGTAGTACTAGTACTAGCAGCAGTAGTACCAACAGTAGTAGAAGCAGCAATAGTAGCAGTAGTAGTAGCAGTAGTAGTCGCAGTAGTAGTAGCAGTAGTAGCAACAGTAGCAGCAGTAGTAGCAGAAGTAGTAGTAGCAGCAGCAGTAGTAGTAATAGTAGTAGTAGTAGTAGAAGCGGAGTAGAAGTAGCAGTAGAAGTAGGAGTAGCAGTAGCAGTAGTAGTAGCAGTAGCAGTAGCAGTAGTAGCAGCAGTAGTAGCAATAGTAGTAGTAGCAGTAGTAGTAGTAGAAGTAGTAGCAGTAGTAGTAGTAGTAGCAGTTGTAGCAGTAGTAGCAACAGTAGTTGCAGCAGTAGTTGCAGCAGTAGCAGCAACAGTAATAGTAGTAGCAGTAGCAGTAGTAGTAGTAGTAGCAGTAGTAGCAGCAGTAGCAGGAGTAGTAGCAGGAGTAGTAGTAGCAGTAGTAGTAGCACTAGCAGGATTAGTAGCAGTAGTAGTAGCAGTAGTAGTAGCAGTAGTAGTAGCACTAGTACTAGCAGCAGTAGTACCAACAGTAGTAGAAGCAGCAATAGTAGCAGTAGTAGCAGTAGTAGTAGCAGTAGTAGTCGTAGTAGTAGTAGCAGTAGTAGCAACAGTAGTAGCAGAAGTAGTAGTAGCAGCAGCAGTAGTAGTAATAGTAGTAGTAGTAGTAGTAGAAGCGGAGTAGAAGTAGTAGTAGAAGTAGGAGTAGCAGTAGCAGTAGTAGTAGCAGTAGCAGT
This sequence comes from Avena sativa, assembly GCA_916181665.1. Classification (NCBI taxonomy): domain Eukaryota; kingdom Viridiplantae; phylum Streptophyta; class Magnoliopsida; order Poales; family Poaceae; genus Avena; species Avena sativa. The sequence continues at coordinate 247,485,236 of OV702288.1, forward strand.
AGCAGTAGTAGCAGCAGTAGTAGCAATAGTAGTAGTAGCAGTAGTAGCACTAGTAGTAGTAGTAGTAGAAGTAGTAGCAGTAGTAGTAGTAGTAGCAGTTGTAGCAGTAGTAGCAGCAGTAGTTGCAGTAGTAGCAGCAACAGTAATAGTAGTAGCAGTAGCAGCAGCAGCAGCAGTAGTAGTAGTAGTAGTAGCAGTAGTAGTGGCAGTAGTAGTACGAGTAGTAGGAGAAGTAGCAGGAGTAGTAGCAGCAGTAGTAGTAGCAATTGCAGTAGCAGTAGTAGTAGGAGGAGAAGTAGCATGAGTAGTAGAATGAGTCGTAGTAGTAGTAGTAGTAGTAGTAGTAGTAGTAGTAGTAGTAGTAGTAGTAGTAGTAGTAGTAGTAGTAGTAGTAGTAGTAGCATGAGTAGCAACAGTAGTAGTAGGAGTAGTAAAAGGAGTAGTAGCAGAAGGAGTAGCAGAAGTAGGAGCAGTAGTAGTAGCAGCAGTACTAGGAGAAGTAAAAGAAGTAGTAGTAGCAGTTGTAGTAGCAATAGCAGTAGCAGTAGTAGTAGCAGGAGTAGTAGTAGCAGGAGTAGTAGCAGTATAAGTAGCAGTAGTTGTAGCAGGAGTAGTAGCAGTAGTAGCATTAGCAGTAGTAGTAGCAGCAGCAGTAGTAGTACTAGTAGCAGTAGCAACAGCAACAGCAGTAGCTGTAGTAGCAGCAGCAACAGTAGCAATATTAGTACCAGCAGTAGCAGTAGCAATAGCAGTAGTAGTAGCAGGAGTAGTAGCAGTAGTAGTAGCAGTAGCAGGAGTAGTAGCAGGAGTAGTAGTAGCAGTAGTTGTAGCACTAGTACTAGCAGCAGTAGTACCAACAGTAGTAGAAGCAGCAATAGTATCAGTAGTAGTAGCAGTAGTAGTCGCAATAGTAGTAGCAGTAGTAGCAACAGTAGCAGCAGTAGTAGCAGAAGTAGTAGTAGTAGTAGTAGTAATAGTAGTAGTAGTAGTAGTAGAAGCGGAGTAGCAGTAGCAGTAGAAGTAGGAGTAGCAGTAGCAGTAGTAGTAGCAGTAGCAGTAGTAGCAGCAGTAGTAGCAATAGTAGTAGTAGCAGTAGTAGCAGTAGTAGTAGTAGAAGTAATAGCAGTAGTAGTAGTAGTAGCAGTTGCAGCAGTAGTAGCAGCAGTAGTTGCAGCAGTAGAAGCAACAGTAATAGTAGTAGCAGTAGCAGTAGCAGCAGCAGCAGTAGTAGTAGTAGTAGCAGTAGCAGGAGTAGTAGCAGGAGTAGTAGTAGAAGTAGTAGTAGCACTAGCAGGAGTAGTAGCAGGAGTAGTAGTAGCAGTAGTAGTAGCACTAGTACTAGCAGCAGTAGTACCAACAGTAGTAGAAGCAGCAATAGTAGCAGTACTAGCAGTAGTAGTAGCAGTAAGTAGTCGCAGTAGTAGTAGCAGTAGTAGCAACAGTAGGAGCAGTAGTAGCAGAAGTAGTAGTAGCAGCAGCAGTAGTAGTAATAGTAGTAGTAGTAGTAGTCGTAGAAGCGGAGTAGAAGTAGGAGTAGAAGTAGGAGTAGCAGTAGCAGTAGTAGTAGCAGTAGCAGTAGCAGTAGTAGTAGCAGCAGTAGTAGCAATAGTAGTAGCAGTAGCAGTAGTAGTAGCAGCAGTAGGAGTAGTAGTAGTAGGAGTAGTAGAAGTAGTAGCAGTAGTAGTAGTAGTAGTAGCAGTTGTAGCGGTAGTAGCAGCAGTAGTTGCAGCAGTAGCAGCAACAGTAATAGTAGTAGCAGTAGCAGTAGGAGCACGAGTAGTAGTAGTAGTAGTAGTAGTAGTAGTAGCAGTAGTAGTAGCAGTACCAGTAGCAGTAATAGTAGTAGTAGTACCAGTAGCAGTAATAGTAGTAGTAGTAGTAGCATGAGTCGTAGTAGTAGTAGCAGTAGTAGTAGTAGCAGTAGTAGTAGCAGTAGTAGTACCAGTAGTAGGAGAACTAGCAGGAGTAGTAGCAGCAGTAGTAGTAGCAATTGCAGTAGCAGTAGTAGTAGGAGGAGAAGTAGCATGAGTAGTAGCATGAGTCGTAGTAGTAGTAGTAGTAGTAGCATGAGTAGCAACAGTAGTAGTAGGAGTAGTAAAAGGAGTAGTAGCAGTAGGAGTAGCAGAAGTAGGAGCAGTAGTAGTAGCAGCAGTACTAGGAGAAGTAAAAGAAGTAGTAGTAGCAGTTGTAGTAGCAATAGCAGTAGCAGTAGTAGTAGCAGGAGTAGTAGTAGCAGGAGTAGTAGCAGTATAAGTAGCAGTAGTTGTAGCAGGAGTAGTAGTAGCAGTAGTAGCATTAGCACCAGTAGCAGCAGCAGCAGTAGTAGTACTAGTAGCAGTAGCAGCAACAACAGCAGTAGCAGTAGTAGCAGCAGCAACAGTAGCAGTATTAGTACCAGCAGTAGCAGTAGCAATAGCAGTAGTAGTAGCAGGAGTAGTAGCAGTAGTAGTAGCAGTAGCAGGAGTAGTAGCAGGAGTAGTAGTAGCAGTAGTAGTAGCACTAGTACTAGCAGTAGTAGTACCAACAGTAGTAGAAGCAGCAATAGTAGCAGTAGTAGTAGCAGTAGTAGTCGCAATAGTAGTAGCAGTAGTAGCAACAGTAGCAGCAGTAGTAGCAGAAGTAGTAGTAGCAGCAGCAGTAGTAGTAATAGTAGTAGTAGTAGTAGTAGAAGCGGAGTAGCAGTAGCAGTAGAAGTAGGAGTAGCAGTAGCAGTAGTAGTAGCAGTAGCAGTAGTAGCAGCAGTAGTAGCAATAGTAGTAGTAGCAGTAGTAGAAGTAGTAGTAGTAGTAGAAGTAATAGAAGTAGTAGTAGTAGTAGTAGCAGTTGTAGCAATAGTAGCAGCAGTAGTTGCAGCAGTAGCAGCAACAGTAATAGTAGTAGCAGTAGCAGTAGCAGCAGCAGCAGTAGTAGTAGTAGTAGTAGCAGTAGCAGGAGTAGTAGCAGGAGTAGTAGTAGCAGTAGTAGTAGCACTAGCAGGAGTAGTAGCAGGAGTAGTAGTAGCAGTAGTAGTAGCACTAGTACTAGCAGCAGTAGTACCAACAGTAGTAGAAGCAGCAATAGTAGCAGTAGTAGCAGTAGTAGTAGCAGTAGTAGTCGCAGTAGTAGTAGCAGTAGCAGCAGTAGCAGTAGCAGTAGCAATAGTAGTAGTAGTAGCAGGAGTAGTAGCAGTAGTAGTAGCAGTAGCAGGAGTAGTAGCAGGAGTAGTAGTAGCAGTAGTAGTAGCACTAGTACTAGCAGCAGTAGTACCAACAGTAGTAGAAGCAGCAATAGTAGCAGTAGTAGCAGTAGTAGTAGCAGTAGTAGTCGCAGTAGTAGTAGCAGTAGTAGCAATAGTAGCAGCAGTAGTAGCAGAATTAGTAGTAGCAGCAGCAGTAGTAGTAATAGTAGTAGTAGTAGTAGTAGAAGCGGAGTAGAAGTAGCAGTAGAAGTAGGAGTAGCAGTAGCAATAGTAGTAGCAGTAGCAGTAGCAGTAGTAGCAGCAGTAGTAGCAATAGTAGTAGTAGCAGTAGTAGCAGTAGTAGTAGTAGTAGTAGTAGTAGTAGTAGTAGTAGAACTAGTAGCAGTAGTAGTAGTAGCAGTTGTAGCAGTAGTAGCAGTAGTAGTTGCAGCAGTAGCAGCAACAGTAATAGTAGCAGTAGTAGTAGCAGTAGCAGTAGTAGTAGCAGTAGCAGTAGCAGTAGTAGCAGCAGTAGTAGCAATAGTAGTAGCAGTAGTAGCAGTAGTAGTAGTAGTAGAAGTAGTAGCAGTAGTAGTAGTAGTAGCAGTTGTAGCAGTAGTGGCAACAGTAGTTGCAGCAGTAGCAGCAACAGTAATAGTAGTAGCAGTAGCAGTAGGAGCACGAGTAGTAGTAGTAGTAGTAGCAGTAGTAGTAGCAGTAGTAGTACCAGTAGTAGGAGAACTAGCAGGAGTAGTAGCAGCAGTAGTAGTAGCAATTGCAGTAGCAGTAGTAGTAGGAGGAGAAGTAGCATGAGTAGTAGGATGAGTCGTAGTAGTAGTAGTAGTAGCATGAGTAGCAACAGTAGTAGTAGGAGTAGTAAAAGGAGTAGTAGCAGAAGTAGGAGCAGTAGTAGTAGCAGCAGTACTAGGAGAAGTAAAAGAAGTAGTAGTAGCAGTTGTAGTAGCAATAGCAGTAGCAGGAGTAGTAGTAGCAGGAGTAGTAGCAGTATAAGTAGCAGTAGTTGTAGCAGGAGTAGTAGTAGCAGTAGTAGTAGATGTAGTAGTAGTAGCAGTAGCAGTAGCAGGAGTAGTAGCAGGAGTAGTAGCAGGAGTAGTAGTAGTAGTAGTATTAGCACTAGTAGTAGTAGCAGCAGCAGTACCAACAGTAGTAGAAGTAACAGTAGTAGCAGTAGTAGCAGTAGTAGCAGTAGTAGTAGTAGTAGCAGTAGTAGCAGCAGTAGCAGTAGTAGTAGCAGTAGCAGAAGTAGTAGTAATAGTAGTAGTAGTAGTAGTAGTAGCAGCGGAGTAGCAGTCGCAGTAGCAGTAGAAGTAGATATAGATGTAGCAGTACTAGTACCAGTAGTAGGAGTAGAAGTAGTAGTAGCAGTAGTAGCAGCAGTAGCAGCAGTAGTAGCAGCAGTAGCAGTAGAAGTAGTAGTAGAAGTAGTAGTAGTAGTAGCAGCAGGAGGAGTAGTAGCAGGAGTAGTAGTAGCAGTAGTAGTAGCACTAGCAGGAGTAGTAGCAGGAGTAGTAGTAGCAGTAGTAGTAGCACTAGTACTAGCAGCAGTAGTACCAATAGTCGTAGAAGCAGCAATAGTAGCAGTAGTAGCAGTAGTAGTAGCAGTAGTAGTCGCAGTAGTAGTAGCAGTAGTAGCAACAGTAGCAGCAGTAGTAGCAGAAGTAGTAGTAGCAGCAGCAGTAGTAGTAGTAGTAGTAGTAGTAGTAGTAGTAGTAGTAGTAGTAGTAGTAGAAGCGGAGTAGAAGTAGCAGTAGAAGTAGGAGTAGCAGTAGCAGTAGTAGTAGGAGTAGCAGTAGCAGTAGTAGCAGCAGTAGTAGCAATAGTAGTAGCAGTAGTAGCAGTAGTAGTAGTAGAAGTAGTAGCAGTAGTAGTAGTAGTAGCAGTTGTAGCAGTAGTAGCAGCAGTAGTTGCAGCAGTAGCAGCAACAGTAATAGTAGTAGCAGTAGCAGTAGGAGCACGAGTAGTAGTAGTAGTAGTAGCAGTAGTAGTAGCAGTAGTAGTACCAGTAGTAGGAGAACTAGCAGGAGTAGTAGCAGCAGTAGTAGTAGCAATTGAAGTAGCAGTAGTAGTAGGAGGAGAAGTAGCATGAGTAGTAGCATGAGTCGTAGTAGTAGTAGTAGTAGTAGTAGTAGTAGTAGCATGAGTAGCAACAGTAGTAGTAGGAGTAGTAAAAGGAGTAGTAGCAGTAGGAGTAGCAGAAGTAGGAGCAGTAGTAGTAGCAGCAGTACTAGGAGAAGTAAAAGAAGTAGTAGTAGCAGTTGTAGTAGAATAGCAGTAGCAGTAGTAGTAGCAGGAGTAGTAGTAGCAGGAGTAGTAGCAGTATAAGTAGCAGTAGTTGTAGCAGGAGTAGTAGTAGCAGTAGTAGCATTAGCACTAGTAGCAGCAGCAGCAGTAGTAGTACTAGTAGCAGTAGCAGCAGCAACAGCAGTAGCAGTAGTAGCAGCAGCAACAGTAGCAGTATTAGTACCAGCAGTAGCAGTAGCAATAGCAGTAGTAGTAGCAGGAGTAGTAGCAGTAGTAGTAGCAGTAGCAGGAGTAGTAGCAGGAGTAGTAGTAGCAGTAGTAGTAGCACTAGTACTAGCAGTAGTAGTACCAACAGTAGTAGAAGCAGCAATAGTAGCAGTAGTAGTAGCAGTAGTAGTCGCAATAGTAGTAGCAGTAGTAGCAACAGTAGCAGCAGTAGTAGCAGAAGTAGTAGTAGCAGCAGCAGTAGTAGTAATAGTAGTAGTAGTAGTAGTAGTAGAAGCGGAGTAGCAGTAGCAGTAGAAGTAGGAGTAGCAGTAGCAGTAGTAGTAGCAGTAGCAGTATTAGCAGCAGTAGTAGCAATAGTAGTAGTAGCAGTAGTAGAAGTAGTAGTAGTAGTAGAAGTAATAGCAGTAGTAGTAGTAGTAGTAGCAGTTGTAGCAGTAGTAGCAGCAGTAGTTGCAGCAGTAGCAGCAACAGTAATAGTAGTAGCAGTAGCAGTAGCAGCAGCAGCAGTAGTAGTAGTAGTAGTAGTAGCAGTAGCAGGAGTAGTAGCAGGAGTAGTAGTAGCAGTAGTAGTAGCACTAGCAGGAGTAGTAGCAGGAGTAGTAGTAGCAGTAGTAGTAGCACTAGTACTAGCAGCAGTAGTACCAACAGTAGTAGAAGCAGCAATAGTAGCAGTAGTAGCAGTAGTAGTAGCAGTAGTAGTCGTAGTAGTAGTAGCAGTAGCAGCAGTAGCAGTAGCAGTAGCAATAGTAGTAGTAGTAGCAGGAGTAGTAGCAGTAGTAGTAGCAGTAGCAGGAGTAGTAGCAGGAGTAGTAGTAGCAGTAGTAGTAGCACTAGTACTAGCAGCAGTAGTACCAACAGTAGTAGAAGCAGCAATAGTAGCAGTAGTAGCAGTAGTAGTAGCAGTAGTAGTCGCAGTAGTAGTAGCAGTAGTAGCAATAGTAGCAGCAGTAGTAGCAGAATTAGTAGTAGCAGCAGCAGTAGTAGTAATAGTAGTAGTAGTAGTAGTAGTAGTAGTAGTAGAAGCGGAGTAGAAGTAGCAGTAGAAGTAGGAGTAGCAGTAGCAGTAGTAGTAGCAGTAGCAGTAGCAGTAGTAGCAGCAGTAGTAGCAATAGTAGTAGTAGCAGTAGTAGCAATAGTAGTAGCAGTAGTAGCAGTAGTAGCAGTAGTAGCAGTAGTAGTAGTAGTAGTAGAAGTAGTAGCAGTAGTAGTAGTAGTAGCAGTTGTAGCAGTAGTAGCAACAGTAGTTGCAGCAGTAGCAGCAACAGTAATAGTAGTAGCAGTAGCAGTAGGAGCACGAGTAGTAGTAGTAGTAGTAGCAGTAGTAGTAGCAGTAGTAGTACCAGTAGTAGGAGAACTAGCAGGAGTAGTAGCAGCAGTAGTAGTAGCAATTGCAGTAGCAGTAATAGTAGGAGGAGAAGTAGCATGAGTAGTAGCATGAGTCGTAGTAGTAGTAGTAGTAGCATGAGTAGCAACAGTAGTAGTAGGAGTAGTAAAAGGAGTAGTAGCAGTAGGAGTAGCAGAAGTAGGAGCAGTAGTAGTAGCAGCAGTACTAGGAGAAGTAAAAGAAGTAGTAGTAGCAGTTGTAGTAGCAATAGCAGTAGCAGGAGTAGTAGTAGCAGGAGTAGTAGCAGTATAAGTAGCAGTAGTTGTAGCAGGAGTAGTAGTAGCAGTAGTAGCATTAGCAGTAGTAGTAGCAGCAGCAGTAGTAGTACTAGTAGCAGTAGCAGCAGCAACAGCAGTAGCAGTAGTAGCAGCAGCAACAGTAGCAGTATTAGTACCAGCAGTAGCAGTAGCAATAGCAGTAGTAGTAGCAGGAGTAGTAGCAGTAGTAGTAGCAGTAGCAGGAGTAGTAGCAGGAGTAGTAGTAGCAGTAGTAGTAGCAGTAGTAGTAGCACTAGTACTAGCAGTAGTAGTACCAACAGTAGTAGAAGCAGCAATAGTAGCAGTAGTAGTAGCAGTAGTAGTCGCAATAGTAGTAGCAGTAGTAGCAACAGTAGCAGCAGTAGTAGCAGAAGTAGTAGTAACAGCAGCAGTAGTAGTAATAGTAGTAGTAGTAGTAGTAGAAGCGGAGTAGCAGTAGCAGTAGAAGTAGGAGTAGCAGTAGCAGTAGTAGTAGCAGTAGCAGTAGTAGCAGCAGTAGTAGCAATAGTAGTAGTAGCAGTAGTAGAAGTAGTAGTAGTAGTATAAGTAATAGCAGTAGTAGTAGTAGTAGCAGTTGTAGCAGTAGTAGCAGCAGTAGTTGCAGCAGTAGCAGCAACAGTAATAGTAGTAGCAGTAGCAGTACAGCAGCAGCAGTAGTAGTAGTAGTAGTAGCAGTAGCAGGAGTAGTAGCAGGAGTAGTAGTAGCAGTAGTAGTAGCACTAGCAGGAGTAGTAGCAGGAGTAGTAGTAGCAGTAGTAGTAGCACTAGTACTAGCAGCAGTAGTACCAACAGTAGTAGAAGCAGCAATAGTAGCAGTAGTAGCAGTAGTAGTAGCAGTAGTAGTCGCAGTAGTAGTAGCACTATTAGTACCAGCAGTAGCAGTAGCAATAGTAGTAGCAGTAGCAGGAGTAGTAGCAGTAGTAGTAGCAGTAGCAGGAGTAGTAGCAGGAGTAGTAGTAGCAGTAGTAGTAGCACTAGTACTAGCAGCAGTAGTACCAACAGTAGTAGAAGCAGCAATAGTAGCAGTAGTAGCAGTAGTAGTAGCAGTAGTAGTCGCAGTAGTAGTAGCAGTAGTAGCAATAGTAGCAGCAGTAGTAGCAGAATTAGTAGTAGCAGCAGCAGTAGTAGTAATAGTAGTAGTAGTAGTAGTAGAAGCGGAGTAGAAGTAGCAGTAGAAGTAGGAGTAGCAGTAGCAGTAGTAGTAGCAGTAGCAGTAGCAGTAGTAGCAGCAGTAGTAGCAATAGTAGTAGTAGCAGTAGTAGCAGTAGTAGCAGTAGTAGTAGTAGTAGTAGTAGTAGAAGTAGTAGCAGTAGTAGTAGTAGTAGCAGTTGTAGCAGTAGTAGCAGTAGTAGTTGCAGCAGTAGCAGCAACAGTAATAGTAGTAGCAGTAGCAGTAGGAGCACGAGTAGTAGTAGTAGTAGTAGTAGTAGTAGTAGTACCAGTAGTAGGAGAACTAGCAGGAGTAGTAGCAGCAGTAGTAGTAGCAATTGCAGTAGCAGTAGTAGTAGGAGGAG
>OV702288.1:247501537-247509037 GCA_916181665.1 Avena sativa
GTAGTAGCAGTAGTAGCAGTAGTAGCAGGAGTAGTAGCAGGAGTAGTAGCAGTAGTAGTAGCAATAGTAGTAGCAGTAGTAGTAGATGTAGTAATAGTAGTAGTAGCAGTAGCAGTAGTAGTAGCAGTAGTAGTAGATGTAGTAATAGTAGTAGTAGCAGGAGCAGTAGTAGTAGCAGTAGTAGTAGTAGTAGTAGCAGTAGCAGTAGCAGTAGTAGTAGTAGCAGCAGTAGTAGTAGAAGTAGTTGTAGTAGCAGGAGTAGTAGTAGTAGTAGAAGTAGTTGTAGTAGCAGTAGTAGAACTAGTAGTAGTAGTAGTAGTAGCAGTTGTAGTAGCAGTAGTAGTAGTAGTAGAGTAGTAGTAGTAGTAGTAGTAGTACTAGTATTAGTAGTAGTAGAAGCAGTAGTAGCAGTAGTAGTAGCAATAGTAGTAGTAGTAGCAGCAGTAGCAGTAGCAGTAGTAGTAGAAGAAGTAGTAGCAGCAGCAGTAGCAGCAGTAGCAGCAGTAGCAGTAGTAGTAGCAGTAGTAGCAATAGTAGTAGCAGTATTAGCAGGAGTAGTAGCAGAAGTAGTACCAGGAGTGGTAGTAGCACTAGTAGTAGCAATAGTAGTAGCAGTAGTAGTAGATGTAGTAGTAGTAGAAGTAGCAGTAGCAGGAGTAGTAGCAGGAGTAGTAGCAGGAGTAGTAGTAGTAGTATTAGCACTAGTAGTAGTAGCAGCAGCAGTACCAACAGTAGTAGAAGTAACAGTAGTAGCAGTAGTAGCAGTAGTAGCAGTAGTAGTAGTAGTAGTAGCAGTAGTAGCAGCAGTAGCAGCAGTAGTAGCAGAAGTAGTAGCAGTAGCAGAAGTAGTAGTAATAGTAGTAGTAGTAGTAGCAGCGGAGTAGCAGTCGCAGTAGCAGTAGAAGTAGATATAGATGTAGCAGTACCAGTACCAGTAGTAGGAGTAGCAGTAGTAGTAGCAGTAGTAGCAGCAGTAGCAGCAGTAGTAGCAGCAGTAGCAGTAGAAGTAGTAGTAGAAGTAGTAGTAGCAGCAGCAGGAGTAGTAGCAGGAGTAGTAGTAGCAGTAGTAGTAGCACTAGCAGGAGTAGTAGCAGGAGTAGTAGTAGCAGTAGTAGTAGCACTAGTACTAGCAGCAGTAGTACCAACAGTAGTAGAAGCAGCAATAGTAGCAGTAGTAGCAGTAGTAGTAGCAGTAGTAGTCGCAGTAGTAGCAACAGTAGCAGCAGTAGTAGCAGAAGTAGTAGTAGCAGCAGCAGTAGTAGTAATAGTAGTAGTAGTAGTAGTAGTAGTAGTAGTAGTAGTAGTAGTAGTAGTAGTAGTAGTAGTAGAAGCGGAGTAGAAGTAGCAGTAGAAGTAGGAGTAGCAGTAGCAGTAGTAGTAGCAGTAGCAGTAGCAGTAGTAGCAGCAGTAGTAGCAGTAGTAGTAGCAGTAGTAGCAGTAGTAGTAGTAGTAGTAGTAGAAGTAGTAGCAGTAGTAGTAGTAGTAGCAGTTGTAGCAGTAGTAGCAGCAGTAGTTGCAGCAGTAGCAGCAACAGTAATAGTAGTAGCAGTAGCAGTAGGAGCACGAGTAGTAGTAGTAGTAGTAGCAGTAGTAGTAGCAGTAGTAGTACCAGTAGTAGGAGAACTAGCAGGAGTAGTAGCAGCAGTAGTAGTAGCAATTGCAGTAGCAGTAGTAGTAGGAGGAGAAGTAGCATGAGTAGTAGCATGAGTCGTAGTAGTAGTAGTAGTAGTAGCATGAGTAGCAACAGTAGTAGTAGGAGTAGTAAAAGGAGTAGTAGCAGTAGGAGTAGCAGAAGTAGGAGCAGTAGTAGTAGCAGCAGTACTAGGAGAAGTAAAAGAAGTAGTAGTAGCAGTTGTAGTAGCAATAGCAGTAGCAGTAGTAGTAGCAGGAGGAGTAGTAGCAGGAATAGTAGCAGTATAAGTAGCAGTAGTTGTAGCAGGAGTAGTAGTAGCAGTATTAGCATTAGCAGTAGTAGCAGCAGCAGTAGTAGTACTAGTAGCAGTAGCAGCAGCAACAGTAGTAGCAGTAGTAGCAGCAGGAGCAGCAGTAGTAGTAGTAGTAGAAGCAGTAGTAGTAGCAGGAGTAGTAGTAGCAGTAGTAGTTGTAGCTGTAGTAGTAGCAGGAGTAGTACCAGCAGTAGTAGTAGTAGTAGTAGCAGTAGCAGTAGTAGTAATAGTAGTAGTAGCAGCAGTAGTAGTAGCAATAGCAGTAGCAGTAGCAGTAGTAGAAGTAGCAGTAGCAGTATCAGTAGCAGTAGTAGTAGTAGTAGTAGTAGTAGCAGCAGTAGTAGGACCAGTAGTAGGAGTAGTAGCAGAAGTAGTAGTAGCAATAGCAGTAGCAGTAGTAGTAGTAGGAGAAGTAGCAGGAGTAGTAGCATGAGTCGTCGTCGTAGTAGTAGTAGTAGTAGTATAAGTAGTAGCAGTAGTAGTCGTAGCAGTAGCAGTATTAGGAGAAGTAGCAGGAGTAGTAGCATGAGTCGTAGTAGTAGTAGTAGTAGTAGTAGTAGTAGCAGCAGTAGTAGGAGCAGTAAAAGGAGTAGTAGCAGTAGCAGTAACAGAAGTAGGAGCAGTAGTAGTAGCAGCAGTAGTAGGAGAAGTAAAAGGAGTAGTAGCAGCAGTTGTAGTAGCAATAGCAGTAGCAGTAGTAGTAGTAGCAGGAGTAGTAGCAGGAGTAGTAGTAGCAGTACTAGTAGTAGTAGTTGTAGCAGGAGTAGTATCAGTAGTAGCAGTAGTAGTAGTAGCAGTAGTAGCATTAGAAGTAGTAGCAGCAGCAGCAGTAGTAGTACTAGTAGCAGTAGTAGCAGCAACAGTAGTAGCAGTAGTAGTAGCAGTAATAGTAGCAGGAGTAGTAGTAGCAGTAGTAGTAGCAGTAGTAGCAGTAGTAGCAGTAGTAGCAGGAGTAGTAGCCGGAGTAGTAGCAGTAGTAGTAGCAATAGTAGTAGCAGTAGTAGTAGATGTAGTAATAGTAGTAGTAGCAGTAGCAGTAGTAGTAGCAGTAGTAGTAGATGTAGTAATAGTAGTAGTAGCAGGAGCAGTAGTAGTAGCAGTAGTAGTAGTAGTAGTAGTAGTAGTAGTAGTAGTAGTAGTAGTAGTAGTAGTAGTAGCAGTAGTAGTAGCAGTAGCAGTAGCAGTAGTAGTAGTAGCAGCAGTAGTAGTAGAAGTAGTTGTAGTAGCAGGAGTAGTAGTAGTAGTAGAAGTAGTTGTAGTAGCAGTAGTAGAACTAGTAGTAGTAGTAGTAGTAGCAGTTGTAGTAGCAGTAGTAGCAGTAGTAGTAATAGTAGTAGTAGTAGTAGTAGTAGTAGTAGTAGTATTAGTATTAGTATTAGTAGTAGTAGAAGTAGTAGTAGCAGTAGTAGTAGCAGTAGTAGCAATAGTAGTAGTAGTAGCAGCAGTAGCAGTAGCAGTAGTAGTAGTAGCAGCAGTAGCAGCAGTAGCAGCAGTAGCAGTAGTAGTAGCAATAGTAGCAATAGTAGTAGCAGTATTAGCAGGAGTAGTAGCAGAAGTAGTACCAGGAGTGGTAGTAGCACTAGTAGTAGCAATAGTAGTAGCAGTAGTAGTAGATGTAGTAGTAGTAGCAGTAGCAGTAGCAGTAGCAGGAGTAGTAGCAGGAGTAGTAGCAGGAGTAGTAGTAGTAGTATTAGCACTAGTAGTAGTAGCAGCAGCAGTACCAACAGTAGTAGAAGTAGCAGTTGTAGCAGTAGTAGCAGTAGTAGTAGTAGTAGTAGCAGTAGTAGCAGCAGTAGTAGCAGAAGTAGTAGCAGTAGCAGAAGTAGTAGTAATAGTAGTAGTAGTAGTAGTAGTAGTAGTAGCAGCGGAGTAGCAGTCGCAGTAGCAGTAGAAGTAGATATAGATGTAGCAGTACCAGTACCAGTAGTAGGAGTAGCAGTAGTAGTAGCAGTAGTAGCAACAGTAGCAGCAGTAGTAGCAGCAGTAGCAGTAGAAGTAGTAGTAGAAGTAGTAGTAGCAGCAGCAGGAGTAGTAGCAGGAGTAGTAGTAGCAGTAGTAGTAGCACTAGCAGGAGTAGTAGCAGGAGTAGTAGTAGCAGTAGTAGTAGCACTAGTACTAGCAGCAGTAGTACCAACAGTAGTAGAAGCAGCAATAGTAGCAGTAGTAGCAGTAGTAGTAGCAGTAGTAGTCGCAGTAGTAGTAGCAGTAGTAGCAACAGTAGCAGCAGTAGTAGCAAAAGTAGTAGTAGCAGCAGCAGTAGTAGTAATAGTAGTAGTAGTAGTAGTAGTAGTAGTAGTAGTAGTAGTAGTAGTAGTAGTAGTAGTAGAAGCGGAGTAAAAGTAGCAGTAGAAGTAGGAGTAGCAGTAGCAGTAGTAGCAGCAGTAGCAGTAGCAGTAGTAGCAGCAGTAGTAGCAATAGTAGTAGTAGCAGTAGTAGCAGTAGTAGTAGTAGTAGTAGTAGTAGTAGTAGTAGTAGTAGAAGTAGTAGCAGTAGTAGTAGTAGCAGTTTGTAGCAGTAGTAGCAGCAGTAGTTGCAGCAGTAGCAGCAACAGTAATAGTAGTAGCAGTAGCAGTAGGAGCACGAGTAGTAGTAGTAGTAGTAGTAGTAGCAGTAGTAGTAGCAGTAGTAGGAGAACTAGCAGGAGTAGTAGCAGCAGTAGTAGTAGCAATTGCAGTAGCAGTAGTAGTAGGAGGAGAAGTAGCATGAGTAGTAGCATGAGCCGTAGTAGTAGTAGCATGAGTAGCAACAGTAGTAGTAGGAGTAGTAAAAGGAGTAGTAGCAGTAGGAGTAGCAGAAGTAGGAGCAGTAGTAGTAGCAGCAGTACTAGGAGAAGTAAAAGAAGTAGTAGTAGCAGTTGTAGTAGCAATAGCAGTAGCAGTAGTAGTAGCAGGAGGAGTAGTAGCAGGAATAGTAGCAGTATAAGTAGCAGTAGTTGTAGCAGGAGTAGTAGTAGCAGTAGTAGCATTAGCAGTAGTAGCAGCAGCAGTAGTAGTACTAGTAGCAGTAGCAGCAGCAACAGTAGTAGCAGTAGTAGTAGCAGCAGCAGCAGTAGTAGTAGTAGTAGAAGCAGTAGTAGTAGCAGGAGTAGTACCAGCAGTAGTAGTTTTAGCTGTAGTAGTAGCAGGAGTAGTACCAGCAGTAGTAGTAGTAGTAGTAGCAGTAGCAGTAGCAGAAGTAGGAGCAGTAGTAGTAGCAGCAGTAGTAGGAGAAGTAAAAGGAGTAGTAGCAGCAGTTGTAGTAGTAATAGCAGTAGCAGTAGTAGTAGCAGGAGTAGTAGTAGCAGGAGTAGTAGCAGGAGTAGTAGTAGCAGTACTAGTAGTAGTAGTTGTAGCAGGAGTAGTATCAGTAGTAGCAGTAGTAGTAGTAGCAGTAGTAGCATTAGAAGTAGTAGCAGCAGCAGCAGTAGTAGTACTAGTAGCAGTAGTAGCAGCAACAGTAGTAGCAGTAGTAGTAGCAGTAGTAGTAGCAGTAATAGTAGCAGGAGTAGTAGTAGCAGTAGTAGTAGCAGTAGTAGCAGTAGTAGCAGGAGTAGTAGCAGGAGTAGTAGCAGTAGTAGTAGCAATAGTAGTAGCAGTAGTAGTAGATGTAGTAATAGTAGTAGTAGCAGTAGTAGTAGCAGTAGTAGTAGATGTAGTAATAGTAGTAGTAGAAGTAGCAGTAGTAGTAGCAGTAGTAGTAGTAGTAGTAGTAGCAGTAGTAGTAGCAGTAGCAGTAGTAGTAGTAGCAGTAGCAGTAGCAGGAGTAGTAGCAGGAGTAGTAGTAGTTGTAGTAGTACCAGTAGTAGTAGTAGTAGCAATAGAAGTAATGGTAGCAGTTCCAGTAGCAGTAGTAGCAGTAGCTGTAGAAGTAGCAATAGTAGCAGCAGTAGTAGTAGAAGTAGTTGTAGTAGCAGCAGTAGTAGTAGAAGTAGTTGTAGTAGCAGTAGTAGAACTAGTAGTAGTAGTAGTAGTAGCAGTTGTAGTAGCAGTAGCAGTAGCAGTAGTAGTAGTAGCAGTAGCAGTAGCAGGAGTAGTAGCAGGAGTAGTAGTAGTTGTAGTAGTAGCACTAGTACTAGTAGTAGTAGTACCAGCAGTAGTAGTAGTAGCAATAGAAGTAATGGTAGCAGTTCCAGTAGCAGTAGTAGCAGTAGCTGTAGAAGTAGCAGTAGTAGCAGCAGTAGTAGTAGAAGTAGTTGTAGTAGCAGCAGTAGTAGAAGTAGTTGTAGTAGCAGTAGTAGAACTAGTAGTAGTAGTAGTAGTAGCAGTTGTAGTAGCAGTAGTAGTAGCAGCAGCAGTAGTAGTAGTAGTAGTAGTAGTAGTAGTAGTAGTAGTAGTAGTAGTAGTATTAGTATTAGTAGTAGTAGAAGCAGTAGTAGCAGTAGTAGTAGCAGTAGTAGCAATAGTAGTAGTAGTAGCAGCAGTAGCAGTAGCAGTAGTAGTAGAAGAAGTAGTAGCAGCAGTAGCAGCAATAGCAGCAGTAGCAGTAGTAGTAGCAATAGTAGTAGCAGTATTAGCAGGAGTAGTAGCAGAAGTAGTACCAGGAGTGGTAGTAGCACTAGTAGTAGCAATAGTAGTAGCAGTAGTAGTAGATGTAGTAGTAGTAGCAGTAGCAGTAGCAGGAGTAGTAGCAGGAGTAGTAGCAGGAGTAGTAGTAGTAGTAGTATTAGCACTAGTAGTAGTAGCAGCAGCAGTACCAACAGTAGTAGAAGTAGCAGTAGTAGCAGTAGTAGCAGTAGTAGCAGCAGTAGTAGCAGAAGTAGTAGCAGTAGCAGAAGTAGTAGTAATAGTAGTAGTAGTAGTAGTAGCAGTGGAGTAGCAGTCGCAGTAGCAGTAGAAGTAGATATAGATGTAGCAGTAGCAGTACCAGTAGTAGCAGTAGCAGTAGTAGTAGCAGTAGTAGCAGCAGTAGTAGCAGCAGTAGCAGTAGAAGTAGTAGTAGCAGCAGTAGCAGCAATAGTAGTAGCAGTATTAGCAGGAGTAGTAGCAGAAGTAGTACCAGGAGTGGTAGTAGCATTAGTAGTAGCAATAGTAGTAGCAGTAGCACTATTAGTACCAGCAGTAGCAGTAGCAATAGTAGTAGCAGTAGCAGGAGTAGTAGCAGTAGTAGCAGTAGCAGGAGTAGTAGCAGGAGTAGTAGTAGAAGTAGTAGCAGTAGTAGCAGTAGTAGTAGCAGTTGTAGCAGTAGTAGCAGCAGTAGTTGCAGCAGTAGCAGCAACAGTAATAGTAGTAGCAGTAGCAGTAGCAGCAGCAGCAGTAGTAGTAGTAGTAGTAGCAGTAGTAGTAGCAATAGTAGTACCAGTAGTAGGAGAAGTAGCAGGAGTAGTAGCAGCAGTAGTAGTAGCAATTGCAGTAGCAGTAGTAGTAGGAGGAGAAGTAGCATGAGTAGTAGCATGAGTCGTAGTAGTAGTAGTAGTAGTAGTAGTAGTAGTAGTAGTAGCATGAGTAGCAGCAGTAGTAGTAGGAGTAGTAAAAGGAGTAGTAGTAGTAGGAGTAGCAGAAGTAGGAGCAGTAGTAGTAGCAGCAGTACTAGGAGAAGTAAAAGAAGTAGTAGTAGCAGTTGTACTAGCAATAGCAGT
>OV702288.1:247521537-247531537 GCA_916181665.1 Avena sativa
AGCAGTAGCAGTAGCAGCAGCAGCAGTAGCAGCAGCAGCAGTAGTAGTAGTAGTAGTAGTAGCAGTAGTAGTAGTAGTAGTACCAGTAGTAGGAGAAGTAGCAGGAGTAGTAGCACCAGTAGTAGTAGCAATTGCAGTAGCAGTAGTAGTAGGAGGAGAAGTAGCATGAGTAGTAGCATGAGTCGTAGTAGTAGTAGCATGAGTAGCAGCAGTAGTAGTAGGAGTAGTAAAAGGAGTAGTAGTAGTAGGAGTAGCAGAAGTAGGAGCACTAGTAGTAGCAGCAGTACTAGGAGAAGTAAAAGAAGTAGTAGTAGCAGTTGTAGTTGCAATAGCAGTAGCAGTAGTAGTAGCAGGAGTAGCAGGAGTAGTAGCAGTATAAGTAGCAGTAGTTGTAGCAGGAGTAGTAGTAGCAGTAGTAGCATTAGCAGTAGTAGCAGCAGCAGCAGTAGTAGTACTAGTAGTAGTAGCAGCAGCAACAGTAGTAGTAGTAGTAGCAGCAGCAGCAGCAGCAGTAGTAGTAGTAGTAGTAGTAGTAGAAGCAATAGTAGTAGCAGTAGTAGTTGTAGCTGTAGTAGTAGCAGGAGTAGTACCAGCAGTAGTAGTAGTAGTAGTAGTAGTAGTAGTAGAAGCAATAGTAATAGCAGTAGCAGTAGTAGTAATAGTAGTAGTAGCAGCAGTAGTAGTAGCAATAGCAGTAGTAGTAGCAGTAGTAGAAGTAGCAGTATCAGTAGCAGTAGTAGTAGTAGTAGCAGCAGAAGTAGTAGGAGCAGTAGTAGGAGTAGTAGCAGAAGTAGTAGTAGCAATAGCAGTAGCAGTAGCAGTAGTAGGAGAAGTAGCAGGAGTAGTAGCATGCGTCATAGTAGTAGTAGTAGTATAAGTAGTAGCAGTAGTAGTCGTAGCAGTAGCAGTATTAGGAGAAGTAGCAAGAATAGTAGCATGAGTCGTAGTAGTAGTAGTAGTAGTAGTAGTAGTAGTAGCAGCAGTAGTAGGAGCAGTAAAAGGAGTAGTAGCAGTAGCAGTAGCAGAAGTAGGAGCAGTAGTAGTAGCAGCAGTAGTAGGAGAAGTAAAAGGAGTAGTAGCAGCAGTTGTAGTAGCAATAGAGATAGCAGTAGTAGTAGAAGGACTAGTAGCAAGAGTAGTAGTAGCAGTACTAGTAGGAGTAGTTGTAGCAGGAGTAGTATCAGTAGTAGCAGTAGTAGTAGTAGCAGTAGTAGCATTAGAAGTAGTAGTAGCAGCAGCAGTAGTAGTACTAGTAGCAGTAGTAGCAGTAGTAGCAGTAATAGTAGCAGGAGTAGTAGTAGCAGTAGTAGTAACAGTAGTAGCAGGAGTAGTAGCAGGAGTAGTAGCAGTAGTAGTAGAAGAAGTAGTAGTAGCAGTAGTAGTAGCACTAGTAGCAATAGTAGTAGTAGCAGCAGTAGCAGTAGCAGTAGTAGTAGAAGTAGTAGTAGCAGCAGTAGCAGCAATAGCAGAAGTGGCAGCAGTAGTAGCAATAGTAGTAGCAGTATTAGCAGGAGTAGTAGCAGAAGTAGTACCAGGAGTGGTAGTAGCAGTAGTAGTAGCAATAGTAGTAGTAGTAGTAGTAGTAGTACATGTAGTAATAGTAGTAGCAGTAGCAGTAGTAGTAGCAGTAGTAGTAGTAGTAGTAGTAGTAGCAGTAGTAGTAGCAATAGCAGTAGCAGTAGTAGTAGTAGCAGTAGCAGTAGCAGGAGTAGTAGCAGGAGTAGTAGTAGTTGTAGTAGTAGCACTAGTACTAGCAGCAGTAGTTCCAGCAGTAGTAGTAGTAGCAATAGAAGTAATGGTAGCAGTTCCAGTAGCAGTAGTAGCAGCAGTAGTAGTAGAAGTAGTAGTAGTAGTAGTAGTAGTAGGAGGAGGAGTAGAACTAGTAGTACTAGTAGTAGTAGCAGTAGTAGTAGCAGTTGTAGTAGCAGTAGTAGTAGCAGTAGTAGTAGTAGTAGTAGTAGTAGTAGTAGTAGTAGAAGCAGTAGTAGCAGTAGTAGTAGCAGTAGTAGCAATAGTAGTAGTAGTAGCAGCAGTAGCAGTAGCAGTAGTAGTAGAAGAAGTAGTAGCAGCTGTAGCAGCAATAGCAGCTATAGCAGTAGTAGCAGCAATAGTAGCAATAGTAGTATCAGTATTAGCAGGAGTAGTAGCAGAAGTAGTACCAGGAGTGGTAGTAGCACTAGTAGTAGCAATAGTAGTAGCAGTAGTAGTAGATGTAGTACTAGTAGCAGTAGTAGTAGCAGTAGTAGGAGTAGTAGCAGGAGTAGTAGTAGTAGTAGTAGTAGCACTAGTAGTAGTAGCAGCAGCAGTACCAATAGTAGTAGAAGTAGCAGTAGTAGCAGTAGTAGCAGTAGTAGCAGCAGTAGCAGTAGTAGTAGCAGAAATAGTAGCACTAGCAGAAGTAGTAGTAATAGTAGGAGTAGTCGTAGTAGCAACGGAGTAGCAGTAGCAGTAGCAGTGGAAGTAGATGTAGCAGTAGCAGTAGCAGTACCAGTAGTAGCAGTAGCAGTAGTAGTAGCAGTACCAGTAGCAGTAGTACCAGCAGTAGCAGCATTAGTAGCAGCAGTAGCAGTAGAAGTAGTAGTAGAAGTAGTAGTAGCAGCAGTAGCAGCAATAGCAGCAGTAGCAGCAGTAGCAGCAGTAGTAGCAATAGTAGTAGCAGTATTAGCAGGAGTAGTAGCAGAAGTAGTACCAGGAGTGGTAGTAGCATTAGTAGTAGCAATAGTAGTAGCAGTAGCAGTATTAGTACCAGCAGTAGCAGTGGCAATAGCGGTAGCAGTAGCAGGAGTAGTAGCAGTAGTAGTAGCAGTAGCAGGAGTAGTAGTAGCAGTAGTAGTAGCACTAGTACTAGCAGCAGTAGTACCAACAGTAGTAGAAGCAGCAATAGTAGCAGTAGTAGTAGCAGTAGTAGTCGCAGTAGTAGTAGCAGTAGTAGCAACAGTAGCAGCAGTAGTAGCAGAAGTAGTAGTAGCAGCAGCAGTAGTAGTAATAGTAGTAGTAGTAGTAGTAGTAGTAGAAGCGGAGTAGCAGTAGCAGTAGAAGTAGCAGTAGCAGTAGCAGTAGTAGTAGCAGTAGCAGTAGCAGTAGTAGCAGCAGTAGTAGCAGTAGTAGCAGTAGCAGTTGTAGCAGTAGTAGCAGCAGTAGTTGCAGCAGTAGCAGCAGCAGTAGTTGCAGTAGCAGTAGCAGTAGCAGCAGCAGTAGTAGTGGTAGTAGTAGTAGTAGTAGTAGTAGTAGTAGTAGCAGTAGTAGTACCAGTAGTAGGAGAAGTAGCAGGAGTAGTAGCAGCAGTAGTAGTAGCAATTGCAGTAGCAGTAGTAGTAGGAGGAGAAGTAGCATGAGTAGTAGCATGAGTCGTAGTAGTAGTAGTAGTAGTAGCATGAGTAGTAGCAGCAGTAGTAGTAGTAGTAGTAAAAGGAGTAGTAGCAGTAGGAGTAGCAGAAGTAGGAGCAGTAGTAGTAGCTGCAGTACTAGGAGAAGTAAAAGGAGTAGTAGTAGCAGTTGTAGTCGCAATAGCAGTAGCAGTCGTAGTAGCAGGAGTAGTAGTAGCAGGAGTAGTAGCAGTATAAGTAGCAGTAGTTTTAGCACGAGTAGTAGCAATAGTAGTAGTAGCAATAGTAGCATTAGCAGTAGTAGCAGCAGCAGTAGTAGTACTAGTAGCAGTTGCAGCAGCAACAGTAGTAGCAGTAGTAGCAGCAGCAGTAGTAGCAGTAGTAGAAGCAGTAGCAGTAGCAGTTGTAGCAGCAGTAGCAGTAGTAGTTGTAGCTGTAGTAGTAGCAGCAGCAGTAGTAGCAATAGCAGTAGTAGTAGCAGTAGTAG
The DNA here is from genome assembly GCA_916181665.1 of Avena sativa. NCBI lineage: Eukaryota > Viridiplantae > Streptophyta > Magnoliopsida > Poales > Poaceae > Avena > Avena sativa. The sequence continues at coordinate 247,525,351 of OV702288.1, forward strand.
AAGTAGAAGTAGCAGTAGCAGTATCAGTAGCAGTAGCAGTAGTAGTAGTAGTAGTAGTAGTAGTAGTAGTAGCAGTAGTAGTAGGAGCAGTAGTAGGAGTAGTAGCAGAAGCAGTAGTAGCAATAACAGTAGCAGTAGCAGTAATAGAAGTAGCAGGAGTAGTAGCATGAGTCGTAGTAGTAGTAGTAGTAGTAGTAGTAGTAGTAGTAGTAGTAGTAGTAGTAGTAGTAGTAGTAGTAGTAGTAGCAGTAGTAGTCGTAGCAGTAGCAGTAGCAGTAGTAGGAGAAGTAGCAGGAGTAGTAGCATGAGTCGTAGTAGTAGTAGTAGTAGTAGCAGCAGTAGTAGGAGCAGTAAAAGGAGTAGTAGCAGTAGCAGTAGCAGAAGTAGGAGCAGTAGTAGTAGCAGCAGTAGTAGGAGAAGTAAAAGGAGTAGTAGCAGCAGTTGTAGTAGCAATAGCAGTAGCAGTAGTAGTAGCAGGAGTAGTAGTAGCAGGAGTAGTAGCAGGAGTAGTAGTAGCAGTACTAGTAGCAGGAGTAGTAGTAGTAGTAGCAGTAGTAGTAGTAGTAGTAGTAGCATTAGAAGTAGTAGTAGCAGCAGCAGTAGTAGTACTAGTAGAAGTAGTAGCAGCAATAGTAGTCGCAGTAGTAGTAGCAGTAATAGTAGTAGCAGTAGTAGTAGCAGTAGTAGCAGTAGTAGCAGGAGTAGTAGCAGGAGTAGTAGCAGTAGTAGCAGTAGTAGTAGCAGTAGTAGTAGAAGAAGTAGTAGTAGCAGTAGTAGTAGCACTAGTAGCAATAGTAGTAGTAGCAGTAGTAGTAGAAGTAGTAGTAGCAGCAGTAGCAGGAATAGCAAAAGTGGCAGCAGTAGTCGCAATAGTAGTAGCAGTATTAGCAGGAGTAGTAGCAGAAGTAGTACCAGGAGTGGTAGTAGCAGTAGTAGTAGCAATAGTAGTAGCAGTAGTAGATGTGGTAATAGTAGCAGTAGCAGTAGCAGTAGTAGTAGCAGTAGTAGTAGTAGTAGTAGTAGTAGTAGCAGTAGTAGTAGCAATAGCAGTAGCAGTAGTAGTAGTAGTAGCAGTAGCAGTAGCAGGAGTAGTAGCAGGAGTAGTAGTAGCTGTAGTAGTAGCACTAGTAGTAGCAGCAGTAGTACCAGCAGTAGTAGTAGTAGCAATAGAAGTAATGGTAGCAGTTCTAGTAGCAGTAGTAGCAGTAGCTGTAGAAGTAGCAGTAGTAGCAGCAGTAGTAGCAGTAGTAGTAGTAGTAGTAGTAGTAGTAGTAGTAGTAGTAGTAGTAGAACTAGTAGTAGTAGCAGTTGTAGTAGCAGTAGTTGTAGAAGTAGTAGTAGTAGTAGTAGTAGTAGTAGTAGTAGTAGTAGTAGAAGCAGTAGTAGCAGTAGTAGTAGCAGTAGTAGCAATAGTAGTAGTAGTAGCAGCAGTAGCATTAGCAGTAGTAGTAGAAGAAGTAGTAGCAGCAGTAGCAGTAGTAGGAGCAATAGTAACAATAGTAGTAGCAGTAGCAATAGAAGTAGATGTAGATGTAGCAGTAGCAGTAGCAGTACCAGTAGTAGTAGCAATAGCAGTAGCAGTAGTAGCAGCAGTAGCAGCAGTAGTAGAAGCAGTAGCAGTAGCAGTAGTAGTAGAAGTAGTAGTAGCAGCAGTAGCAGCAATAGCAGCAGTAGCAGCAGTAGTAGCAATAGTAGTAGCAGTATTAGCAGGAGTAGTAGCAGAAGTAGTACCAGGAGTGGTAGTAGCATTAGTAGTAGCAATAGTAGTAGGAGTAGCAGTAGCAGTATTAGTACCAGCAGTAGCAGTAGAAATAGCAGTAGCAGTAGCAGGAGTAGTAGCAGTAGTAGTAGCAGTAGCAGGAGTAGTAGCAGGAGTAGTAGCAGGAGTAGTAGTAGCAGTAGTAGTAGCACTAGTACTAGCAGCAGTAGTACCAACAGTAGTAGAAGCAGCAATAGTAGCAGTAGTAGCAGTAGTAGTAGCAGTAGTAGTCGAAGTAGTAGTAGTAGTAGTAGCAACAGTAGCAGCAGTAGTAGCAGAAGTAGTAGTAGCAGCAGCAGTAGTAGTAATAGTAGTAGTAATAGTAGTAGTAGTAGTAGTAGAAGCGGAGTAGCAGTAGCAGTAGAAGTAGCAGTAGCAGTAGTAGTAGCAGTAGCAGTAGCAGTAGTAGCAGCAGTAGTAGCAATAGTAGTAGTAGCAGTAGTAGCAGTAGTAGTAGTAGTAGAATCAGTAGTAGTAGTAGTAGCAGTAGTAGTAGTAGTAGTAGTAGTAGTAGTAGTAGCAGCAGTAGTAGGAGCAGTAGTAGGAGTAGTAGCAGAAGTAGTAGTAGCAATAGCAGTAGCAGTAGCAGTACTAGAAGTAGCAGGAGTAGTAGCATGAGTCGTATTAGTAGTAGTAGTATAAGTAGTAGAAGTAGTAGTCGTAGCAGTAGCAGTAGCAGTAGTAGGAGAAGTAGTAGGAGTAGTAGCATGAATCGTAGTAGTAGTAGTAGTAGTAGTAGCAGTAAAAGGAGTAGTAGCAGTAGAAGTAGCAGAAGTAGGAGAAGTAGTAGTAGCAGCAGTAGTAGGAGAAGAAAAAGGAGTAGTAGCAGCAGTTGTAGTAGCAATAGCAGTAGCATTAGTAGTAGCAGGAGTAGTAGTAGCAGGAGTAGTAGCAGGAGTAGTAGTAGCAGAACTAGTAGCAGTAGTTGTAGCAGGAGTAGTAGCAGTGGTAGCAGTAGTAGTAGTAGCAGTAGTAGCATTAGAAGTAGTAGCAGCAGCAGAGGTAGTAGTACTAGTAGCAGTAGTAGCAGGAACAGTAGTAGCAGTAGTAGTAGCAGTAATAGTAGCAGGAGTAGTAGTAGCAGTAGTAGTAGCAGGAGTAGTAGCAGGAGTAGTAGCAGTAGTAGTAGTAGTAGTAGCAGTAGTAGTAGAAGAAGTAGTAGTAGCAGTAGTAGTAGCAGTAGTAGCAATAGTAGTAGTAGCAGCAGTAGCAGTAGCAGTAGTAGTAGAAGTAGTAGTAGCAGCAGTAGCAGCAATAGCAGAAGTGGCAGCAGTAGTAGCAATAGTAGTAGCAGTATTAGCAGGAGTAGTAGCAGAAGTAGTACCAGGAGTGGTAGTAGCAGTAGTAGTAGTAGCAATAGTAGTAGCAGTAGTAGTAGATGTAGTAATAGTAGTATTAGCAGTAGCAGTAGTAGTAGCAGTAGTACTAGTAGAAGTAGTAGTAGCAATAGCAGTAGCAGTAGTAGTACTAGTAGTAGAAGTAGCAGTAGCAGGAGTAGTAGTAGCTGTAGTAGTAGCACTAGTAGTAGCAGCAGTAGTACCAGCAGTAGTAGTAGTAGCAATAGAAGTAATGGTAGTAGTTCCAGTAGCAGTAGTAGCAGTAGCTGTAGAAGTAGCAGTAGTAGCAGCAGTAGCAGCAATAGCAGCAGTAGCAGCAGTAGCAGCAGTAGTAGCAATAGTAGTAGCAGTATTAGCAGGAGTAGTAGCAGAAGTAGTACCAGGAGTGGTAGTAGCATTAGTAGTAGCAATAGTAGTAGCAGTAGCAGTATTAGTACCAGCAGTAGCAGTAGCAATAGCAGTAGCAGTAGCAGGAGTAGTAGCCGGAGTAGTAGTAGGAGTAGTAGCAGGAGTAGTAGTAGCAGTAGTAGTAGCACTAGTACTAGCAGCAGTAGTACCAACAGTAGTAGAAGCAGCAATAGTAGCAGTAGTAGCAGTAGTAGTAGCAGTAGTAGTCGAAGTAGTAGTAGCAGTAGTAGCAACGGTAGCAGCAGTAGTAGCAGAAGTAGTAGTAGCAGCAGCAGTAGTAGTAATAGTAGTAGTAGTAGTAGTAGTAGTAGTAGTAGTAGTAGAAGCGGAGTAGCAGTAGCAGTAGAAGTAGTAGTAGCAGTAGTAGTAGCAGTAGCAGTAGTAGCAGTAGTAGTAGTAGTAGTAGTAGTAGTAGTAGTAGAATCAGTAGCAGTAGCAGTAGCAGTAGTAGTAGAAGAAGTAGTAGCAGCAGTAGCAGCAATAGCAGCAGTAGCAGTAGTAGCAGCAATAGTAGCAATAGTAGTAGCACTATTAGCAGGAGTAGTAGCAGAAGTAGTACCAGGAGTGGTAGTAGCACTAGTAGTAGCAATAGTAGTCGCAGTAGTAGTAGATGTAGTAGTAGTAGTAGTAGCAGGAATAGTAGCAATAGCAGTAGCAGTAGCTGGAGTAGTAGCAGGAGTAGTAGCAGGAGTAGTAGTAGTAGTAGCACTAGTAGTAGTAGCAGCAGCAGTACCCACAGTAGTAGAAGTAGCAGTAGTAGCAGTAGTAGCAGTAGTAGTAGTAGTAGTAGTAGTAGTAGCAGAAGTAGCAGCAGTAGTAGCAGAAGTAGTAGCAGTAGCAGAAGTAGTAGTAATAGTAGTAGTAGTGGTAGTAGCAGCGGAGTAGCAGTAGCAGTAGCAGTAGCAGTAGAAGTAGAAGTAGATGTAGATGTAGATGTAGCAGTAGCAGTACCAGTAGTAGCAGTAGCAGTAGTAGTAGCAGCAGTAGTACTAGTAGTAGCAGCAGTAGCAGTAGAGGAAGTAGTAGCAGTAGCAGCAGTAGTAGTAGTAATAGCAGTTGTAGCGGAAGTAGCAGCAGTAGTTGCAGCAGTGGCAGCAACAGTAGTAGTAGTAGCAGTAGTAGCAGTAGTACTGGTAGTAGTAGTAGCAGTAGTAGTAGTAGCAGCAGTAGCAGGAATTGTAGCAATAGCAGTAGCAGTAGCAGGAGTAGTAGCAGGAGTAGTAGTAGCAGTAGTAGTAGCACTAGTAGTAGTAGCAGCGGTAGTACCAGCAGTAGTAGAAGCAGCAGTAGTAGCAGTAGTAGTAGCAGTAGTAGCAGTAGTAGTAGTAGCAGTAGTAGCAGCAGTAGCAGCCGTAGTAGCAGAAGTAGTAACAGTAGCAGCAGTAGTAGTAATAGTAGTAGTAGTAGTAGTAGTAGTAGTAGTAGTAGCAGTAGCAGTAGCAGTAGCAGTAGAAGTAGAAGTAGAAGTAGATGTAGCAGTAGCAGTAGCAGTACCAGTAGTAGTAGCAGAAGCAGTAGATGTAGTAATTGTAGTAGTAGCAGTAGCAGTAGTAGTAGCAGTAGTAGTAGTAGTAGTACTACTAGAAGTAGTAGTAGCAATAGCAGTATCAGTAGTAGTATTAGTAGTAGCAGTAGCAGTAGCAGGAGTAGTAGCAGGAGTAGTAGTAGCTGTAGTAGTAGCACTAGTAGTAGCAGCAGTAGTACAAGCAGTAGTAGTAGTAGCAATAGAAGTAATGGTAGCAGTTCCAGTAGCAGTAGTAGCAGTAGCTGTAGAAGTAGCAGTAGTAGCAGTAGCAGTAGTAGTAGCAGTAGCAGTAGCAGTAGCAGTAGTAGTAGTAGTAGTAGTAGTAGTAGTAGTAGTAGTAGTAGTAGTAGTAGTAGTAGTAGTAGTAGTAGTAGAAGCAGTAGTAGAAGTAGTAGTAGCAGTAGTAGCAATAGTAGTAGTAGTAGCAGCAGTAGCAGTAGCAGTAGTAGTAGAAGAAGTAGTAGCAGCAGTAGCAGCAATAGCAGCAGTAGCAGTAGTAGCAGCAATAGTAGCAATAGTAGTAGCAGTATTAGCAGGAGTACTAGCAGAAGTAGTACCAGGAGTGGTAGTAGAAGTAGTAGTAGCAACAGTAGTAGCAGTAGTAGTAGATGTAGTAGTAGTAGCAGTAGCAGTAGCAGGAATAGTAGCAATAGCAGTAGCAGTAGCTGGAGTAGTAGCAGGAGTAGTAGCAGGAGTAGTAGTAGCTCTAGTAGTAGCAGCAGTAGTAGAAGTAGTAGCAGCAGTAGTAGTAGCAGAAGTAGTAGTAATAGTAGTAGTAGTGGTAGTAGCAGCGGAGTAGCACTAGCAATAGCAGTAGCAGTAGCAGTAGCAGTAGCAGTAGAAGTAGATGTAGATGTAGATGTAGATGTAGATGTAGATGTAGCAGTAGCAGTACCAGTAGTAGCAGTAGCAGTAGTAGTAGCAATAGTAGTAGCAATAGTAGTAGCAGTAGTAGTAGATGTAGTAGTAGTAGCAGTAGCAGTAGCAGTAGCAGGAATAGTAGCAATAGCAGTAGCAGTAGCAGGAGTAGTAGTAGTAGCACTAGTAGTAGTAGCAGCAGCAGTACCAACAGTAGTAGAAGTAGAAGTAGTAGCAGTAGTAGCAGTAGTAGCAGAAGTAGTAGTAATAGTAGTAGTAGTAGTAGCAGTAGCAGTAGCA
>OV702288.1:247536537-247541537 GCA_916181665.1 Avena sativa
GAAGTAGATGTAGATGTAGCAGTAGCAGTAGCAGTACCAGTAGTAGCAGTAGCAGTAGTAGTAGCAGTAGCAGTAGCAGTAGTAGCAACAGTAGCAGCAGTGGTAGCAGCAGTAGCAGTAGCAGTAGTAGCAGAAGTAGTAGTAGCAGCAATAGCAGCAGTAGCAGCAGTAGCAGCAGTAGTAGCAATAGTAGTAGCAGTATTAGCAGGAGTAGTACCAGAAGTAGTACCAGGAGTGGTAGTAGCATTAGTAGTAGCAATAGTAGTAGCAGTAGCAGTAGCAGTATTAGTACCAGCAGTAGCAGTAGCAATAGCAGTAGCAGTAGCAGGAGTAGTAGCAGTAGTAGTAGCAGTAGCAGGAGTAGTAGCAGGAGTAGTAGCAGGAGTAGTAGTAGCAGTAGTAGTAGCACTAGTACTAGCAGCAGTAGTACCAACAGTAGTAGAAGCAGCAATAGTAGCAGTAGTAGTAGTAGTAGCAGTAGTAGTAGTCGAAGTAGTAGTAGCAGTAGTAGCAACAGTAGCAGCAGTAGTAGCAGAAGTAGTAGTAGCAGCAGCAGTAGTAGTAATAGTAGTAGTAGTAGTAGTAGTGGTAGAAGCGGAGTAGCAGTAGCAGTAGAAGTAGCACTAGCAGTAGTAGTAGCAGTAGCAGTAGTAGCAGCAGTAGTAGCAATAGTAGTAGTAGCAGTAGTAGCAGTAGTAGTAGTAGTAGAATCAGTAGCAGTAGCAGTAGCAGTAGTAGTAGCAGCAGCAGTAGTAGGAGCAGTAGTAGGAGTAGTAGCAGAAGTAGTAGTAGCAATAGAAGTAGCAGTAGCAGTACTAGAAGTAGCAGGAGTAGTAGCATGAGTCGTAGTAGTAGTAGTAGTAGTATAAGTAGTAGCAGTAGTAGTCGTAGCAGTAGCAGTAGCAGTAGTAGGAGAAGTAGCTGGAGTAGTAGCATGAGTCGTAGTAGTAGTAGTAGTAGCAGCAGTAGTAGGAGCAGTAAAAGGAGTAGTAGCAGTAGAAGTAGCAGAAGTAGGAGAAGTAGTAGTAGCAGCAGTAGTAGGAGAAGAGAAAGGAGTAGTAGTAGCAGTTGTAGTAGCAATAGTAGTAGCATTAGTAGTAGCAGGAGTAGTAGTAGCAGGAGTAGTAGCAGGAGTAGTAGTAGCAGAACTAGTAGCAGTAGTTGTAGCAGGAGTAGTAGCAGTAGTAGCAGTAGTAGTAGTAGCAGTAGTAGCATTAGAAGTAGTAGCAGCAGCAGAGGTAGTAGTACTAGTAGCAGTAGTAGCAGGAACAGTAGTAGCAGTAGTAGTAGTAATAGTAGCAGGAGTAGTAGTAGCAGTAGTAGTAGCAAGAGTAGTAGCAGGAGTAGTAGCAGTAGTAGCAGTAGTAGTAGCAGTAGTAGTAGAAGAAGTAGTAGTAGCAGTAGTAGTAGCACTAGTAGCAATAGTAGTAGTAGCAGCAGTAGCAGTAGCAGTAGTAGTAGCAGCAGTAGCAGCAATAGCAGAAGTGGCAGCAGTAGTAGCAATCGTAGTAGCAGTATTAGCAGGAGTAGTAGCAGAAGTAGTACCAGGAGTGGTAGTAGCAGTAGTAGTAGCAATAGTATTAGCAGTAGTAGTAGATGTAGTAATAGTAGTAGTAGCAGTAGCAGTAGTAGTAGCAGTAGTACTAGTAGAAGTAGTAGTAGCAATAGCAGTAGTAGTACTAGTAGTAGCAGTAGCAGTAGCAGGAGTAGTAGTAGCTGTAGTAGTAGCACTAGTAGTAGCAGCAGTAGTACCAGCAGTAGTAGTAGTAGCAATAGAAGTAATGGTAGCAGTTCCAGTAGCAGTAGTAGCTGTAGCTGTAGAAGTAGCGGTAGCAGCAGTAGTAGCAGTAGTAGTAGAAGTAGTAGTAGTAGTAGAACTAGTAGTAGTAGTAGTAGCAGTTGTAGTAGCAGTAGTAGTAGTAGTAGTAGTAGTAGTAGTAGTAGTAGTAGTAGTAGTAGTAGTAGTAGTAGTAGTAGTAGTAGGAGCAATAGCAGAAGTGGCAGCAGTAGTAGCAATAATAGTAGCAGTATTAGTAGGAGTAGTAGCAGAAGTAGTACCAGGAGTGGTAGTAGCAGTAGTAGTAGCAATAGTAGTAGCAGTAGTAGATGTAGTAATAGTAGCAGTAGCAGTAGCAGTAGTAGTAGCAGTAGTAGTAGTAGTAGCAGTAGTAGTAGCAGTAGCAGTAGCAGTAGTAGTAGAAGTAGTAGTAGCAGCAATAGCAGCAGTAGCAGCAGTAGTAGCAATAGTAGTAGCAGTATTAGCAGGAGTAGTAGCAAAAGTAGTACCAGGAGTGGTAGTAGCATTAGTAGTAGCAATAGTAGTAGCAGTAGCAGTAGCAGTATTAGTACCAGCAGTAGCAGTAGCAATAGCAGTAGCATTAGTAGTAGCAGGAGTAGTAGTAGCAGGAGTAGTAGCAGGACTAGTAGTAGCAGAACTAGTAGCAGTAGTTGTAGCAGGAGTAGTAGCAGTAGTAGTAGCAGTAGTAGTAGTAGCAGTAGTAGCATTAGAAGTAGTAGCAGCAGCAGAGGTAGTAGTACTAGTAGCAGTAGTAGCCGGAACAGTAGTAGCAGTAGTAGTAGCATTAATAGTAGCAGGAGTAGTAGTAGCAGTAGTAGTAGCAGGAGTAGTAGCAGGAGTAGTAGCAGTAGTAGCAGTAGTAGTAGCAGTAGTAGTAGAAGAAGTAGTAGTAGCAGTAGTAGTAGCACTAGTAGCAATAGTAGTAGTAGCAGCAGTAGCAGTAGCAGTAGTAGTAGAAGTAGTAGTAGCAGCAGTAGCAGCAATAGCAGAAGTGGCAGCAGTAGTAGCAATAGTAGTAGCAGTATTAGCAGGAGTAGTAGCAGAAGTAGTACCAGGAGTGGTAGTAGCAGTAGTAGTAGCAATAGTAGTAGCAGTAGTAGTAGATGTAGTAATAGTAGTAGTAGCAGTAGCAGTAGTAGTAGCAGTAGTACTAGTAGAAGTAGTAGTAGCAATAGCAGTAGTAGTACTAGTAGTAGCAGTAGCAGTAGCAGGAGTAGTAGTAGCTGTAGTAGTAGCACTAGTAGTAGCAGCAGTAGTACCAGCAGTAGTAGTAGTAGCAATAGAAGTAATGGTAGCAGTTCCAGTAGCAGTAGTAGCTGTAGCTGTAGAAGTAGCAGTAGCAGCAGTAGTAGCAGTAGTAGTAGAAGTAGTAGTAGTAGAACTAGTAGTAGTAGTAGTAGCAGTTGTAGTAGCAGTAGTAGTAGCAGTAGTAGTAGTAGTAGTAGTAGTAGTAGTAGTCGGAGTAGTAGTAGTAGTAGAAGCAGTAGTAGCAGTAGTAGTAGCAGTAGTAGCAATAGTAGTTGTAGTAGCAGCAGTAGTAGTAGTAGTAGAAGAAGTAGTAGCAGCAGTAGCAGCAATAGCAGCAGTAGCAGTAGTAGCAGCAATAGTAGCAATATTAGTAGCACTATTAGCAGGAGTAGTAGCAGAAGTAGTACTAGGAGTGGTAGTAGCACTAGTAGTAGCAATAGTAGTAGCAGTAGTAGTAGATGTAGTAGTAGTAGAAGTAGCAGTAGCAGTAGCAGGAATAGTAGCAATAGCAGTAGCAGTAGCTGGAGTAGTAGCAGGAGTAGTAGCAGGAGTAGTAGTAGTAGTAGCACTAGTAGTAGTAGCAGCAGCAGTACCAACAGTAGTAGAAGTAGCAGTAGTAGCAGTAGTAGCAGTAGTAGCAGTAGTAGTAGTAGTAGTAGCAGTAGTAGCAGCAGTAGCAGCAGTAGTAGCAGAAGTAGTAGCAGTAGCAGAAGTAGTAGTAATAGTAGTTGTAGTGGTAGTAGCAGCGGAGTAGCAGTAGCAGTAGCAGTAGCAGTAGAAGTAGATGTAGATGTAGATGTAGCAGTAGCAGTACCAGTAGTAGCAGTAGCAGTAGTAGTAGCAGTAGCAGTAGCAGTAGTAGCAGCAGTAGCAGTAGAGGAAGTAGTAGCAGTAGCAACAGTAGTAGTAGTAATAGTAGTTGTAGCAGTTGTAGCAGTAGTAGCAGTAGTAGCAGCAGTAGTTGCAGCAGTGGGAGCAACAGTAGTAGTAGTAGCAGCAGTAGTAGCAGTAGTAGTAGTAGCAGCAGTAGCAGGAATTGTAGCAATAGCAGTAGCAGTAGCAGGAGTAGTAGCAGGAGTAGTAGCAGGAGTAGTAGTAGCAGTAGTAGTAGCACTAGTAGTAGTAGCAGCGGTAGTACCAGCAGTAGTAGAAGCAGCAGTAGTAGCAGTAGTAGTAGCAGGAACAGTAGTAGCAGTAGTAGTAGCAGTAATAGTAGCAGGAGTAGTAGTAGCAGTAGTAGTAGCAGGAGTAGTAGCAGGAGTAGTAGCAGTAGTAGCAGTAGTAGTAGCAGTAGTAGTAGAAGAAGTAGTAGTAGCAGTAGTAGTAGCACTAGTAGCAATAGTAGTAGTAGCAGCAGTAGCAGTAGCAGTAGTAGTAGAAGTAGTAGTAGCAGCAGTAGCAGCAATAGCAGAAGTGGCAGCAGTAGTAGCAATAGTAGTAGCAGTATTAGCAGGAGTAGTAGCAGAAGTAGTACCAGGAATGGTAGTAGCAGTAGTAGTAGTAGCAATAGTAGTAGCAGTAGTAGTAGATGTAGTAATAGTAGTAGTAACAGTAGCAGTAGTACTAGTAGAAGTAGTAGTAGCAATAGCAGTAGTAGTACTAGTAGTAGCAGTAGCAGTAGCAGGAGTAGTAGTAGCTGTAGTAGTAGCACTAGTAGTAGCAGCAGTAGTACCAGCAGTAGTAGTAGTAGCAATAGAAGTAATGGTAGCAGTTCCAGTAGCAGTAGTAGCTGTAGCTGTAGAAGTAGCAGTAGCAGCAGTAGTAGCAGTAGTAGTAGAAGTAGTAGTAGTAGTAGAACTAGTAGTAGTAGTAGTAGTAGCAGTTGTAGTAGCAGTAGTAGTAGTAGTAGTAGTAGTAGGAGTAGGAGTAGTAGTAGTAGTAGTAGTAGAAGCAGTAGTAGCAGTAGTAGTAGCAGTAGTAGCAATAGTAGTTGTAGTAGCAACAGTAGCAGTAG
>OV702288.1:247551537-247556537 GCA_916181665.1 Avena sativa
CAGTAGCAGCAGTAGTAGCAATAGTAGCAGTAGCAGTAGTAGTAGAAGTAGTAGTAGCAGCAGTAGCAGCAGTAGCAGCAATAGCAGCAGTAACAGCAGTAGCAGTAGTAGTAGCAATAGTAGTAGCAGTATTAGCAGGAGTAGTAGCAGAAGTAGTAGTAGTAGCAGGAGTAGTAGTAGCAGGAGTAGTACCAACAGTAGTAGTAGCAGCAGCAGTAGTAGTACTAGTAGCAGTAGCAGCAGCAACAGTAGTAGTAGTAGCAGTAGTAGTAGTAGTAGAAGCAGTAGTAGTAGCAGGAGTAGTAGTAGCAGGAGTAGTACCAGCAGTAGTAGTAGTAGCAGCAGCAGTAGTAGTAGTAATAGTAGTAGTAGCAGTTGTAGTAGCAGTTAGTAGTAGCAGTAATAGTAGTAGCAGGAGTAGTAGAAGCAGTTGTAGTAGCAATAGCAGTAGCAGCAGTAGTAGCAGGAGTAGTAGTAGCAGGAGTAGTAGCAGGAGTAGTAGTAGCAGTTAGTAGCAGTAGTTCTAGCAGGAGTAGTAGTCGCAGTAGTAGTAGTAGTAGCAGTAGCAGGAATAGTAGCAATAGCAGTAGCAGTAGCAGGAGTAGTAGCAGGAGTAGTAGTAGTTGTAGTAGTAGCACTAGTACTAGTAGCAGCGGTAGTACCAGCAGTAGTAGAAGCAGCAATAGTAGCAGTAGTAGTAGCAGTAGTAGCAGTATTTGTAGTAGTAGCAGCAGTAGCAGCCGTAGTAGCAGAAGTAGTAGCAGTAGCAGCAGTAGTAGTAATAGTAGTAGTAGTAGTAGCAGTAGCAGTAGCAGTAGCAGTAGAAGTAGAAGTAGAAGTAGAAGTAGAAGTAGAAGTAGAAGTAGATGTAGCAGTAGCACTAGCAGTACCAGTAGTAGTAGCAGTAGTAGAAGCAGTAGTAGCAGCAGTAGTACCAGTAGTAGCAGCAGTAGCGGTAGTAGAAGTAGTAGCAGTAGTAGTAGCAGTTGTAGCAGTAGTAACAGCAGCAGTTGCAGCAGTAGTAGAACCAGTAGTAGTACTAGTAGTTGCAGTTGTAGTAGCAGTAGCAGTAGTAGCAGCAGTAGTAGTAGTAGTAGCAGTAGTAGCAGCAGTAGCAGCAGTAGTAGCAATAGTAGCAGTAGCAGTAGTAGTAGAAGTAGTAGTAGCAGCAGTAGCAGCAGTAGCAGCAATAGCAGCAGTAACAGCAGTAGCAGTAGTAGTAGCAATAGTAGTAGCAGTATTAGCAGGAGTAGTAGCAGAAGTAGTAGTAGTAGCAGGAGTAGTAGTAGCAGGAGTAGTACCAACAGTAGTAGTAGCAGCAGCAGTAGTAGTACTAGTAGCAGTAGCAGCAGCAACAGTAGTAGTAGTAGCAGTAGTAGTAGTAGTAGTAGAAGCAGTAGTAGTAGCAGGAGTAGTAGTAGCAGGAGTAGTACCAGCAGTAGTAGTAGTAGCAGCAGCAGTAGTAGTAGTAATAGTAGTAGTAGTAGCAGCAGTAGTAGGAGTAGCAGTAGCAATAGTAGCAGCGGAGTAGCCGTAGCAGTAGTAGCAGTAGCAGTAGCAGTAGTAGCAGCGGAGTAGTAGTAGTAGTAGTAGTAGTAGTAGTAGAAGTAGTAGTAGTAGTAGAACCAGTAGTAGTAGTAGTTGCAGTTGTAGTAGCAGTAGCAGTAGTTGCAGCAGTAGTAGTAGTAGCAGTAGTAGCAGCAGTAGCAGCAGTAGTAGCAACAATAGCAGTAGCAGTAGTAGTAGAAGTAGTAGTAGCAGCAATAGCAGCAGTAGCAGTAGTAGTAGCAATAGTAGTAGCAGTATTAGCAGGAGTAGTAGCAGAAGTAGTAGTAGTAGCAGGAGTAGTAGTAGCAGGACTAGTACCAGCAGTAGTAGTAGCAGCAGCAGTAGTAGTACTAGTAGCAGTAGCAGCAGCAACAGTAGTAGCAGCAGCAGCAGTAGTAGTAGTAGTAGAAGCAGTAGTAGTAGCAGGAGTAGTAGTAGCAGGAGTAGTACCAGCAGTAGTAGTAGTAGCAGCAGCAGTAGTAGTAGTAATAGTAGTAGTAGCAGCAGTAGTAGTAGTAGCAATAGCAGTAGCAGTAGCAGTAGCAGTTGTAGAAGTAGCAGTAGCAGTATCAGTATCAGTAGCAGTAGCAGTAGTAGTAGCAGTAGTAGCTGCAGTAGTAGAAGCAGTAGCAGGAGTAGTAGCAGCAGTAGTAGTAGCAATAGCAGTAGCAGTAGCAGTAGTAGGAGAAGTAGCAGGAGTAGTAGCATGAGTCGTAGTAGTAGTAGTAGAAGTATCAGTAGTAGCAGTAGTAGCAGTTGCAGTAGCAGTAGCAGTAGTAGGAGAAGTAGGAGGAGTAGTAGCATGAGTCGTAGTAGTAGTAGTAGCAGCAGTAGTAGTAGTAGTAGTAGTAGTAGTAGTAGTAGTAGTAGTAGTAGTAGTAGTAGTAGTAGTAGTAGTAGTAGTAGTAGTAGTAGTAGCATGAGTAGTAGCAACAGTAGTAGGAGCAGTAAAAGGAGTAGTAGCAGTAGCAGAAGTAGGAGCAGTAGTAGTAGCAGCAGTAGGAGAAGTAAAAGGAGTAGTAGCAGCAGTTGTAGTAGCAATAGCAGTAGCAGCAGTAGTAGCAGGAGTAGTAGTAGCAGGAGTAGTAGCAGGAGTAGTAGTAGCAGTTAGTAGCAGTAGTTCTAGCAGGAGTAGTAGTCGCAGTAGTAGTAGTAGTAGCAGTAGCAGGAATAGTAGCAATAGCAGTAGCAGTAGCAGGAGTAGTAGCAGGAGTAGTAGTAGTTGTAGTAGTAGCACTAGTACTAGTAGCAGCGGTAGTACCAGCAGTAGTAGAAGCAGCAATAGTAGCAGTAGTAGCAGCAGTAGTAGCAGTATTTGTAGTAGTAGCAGCAGTAGCAGAAGTAGTAGCAGTAGCAGCAGTAGTAGTAATAGTAGTAGTAGTAGTAGCAGTAGCAGTAGCAGTAGCAGTAGCAGTAGAAGTAGAAGTAGAAGTAGAAGTAGAAGTAGAAGTAGATGTAGCAGTAGCACTAGCAGTACCAGTAGTAGTAGCAGTAGTAGAAGCAGTAGTAGCAGCAGTAGTACCAGTAGTAGCAGCAGTAGCGGTAGTAGAAGTAGTAGCAGTAGTAGTAGCAGTTGTAGCAGTAGTAACAGCAGCAGTTGCAGCAGTAGTAGAACCAGTAGTAGTACTAGTAGTTGCAGTTGTAGTAGCAGTAGCAGTAGTAGCAGCAGTAGTAGTAGTAGTAGCAGTAGTAGCAGCAGTAGCAGCAGTAGTAGCAATAGTAGCAGTAGCAGTAGTAGTAGAAGTAGTAGTAGCAGCAGTAGCAGCAGTAGCAGCAATAGCAGCAGTAACAGCAGTAGCAGTAGTAGTAGCAATAGTAGTAGCAGTATTAGCAGGAGTAGTAGCAGAAGTAGTAGTAGTAGCAGGAGTAGTAGTAGCAGGAGTAGTACCAGCAGTAGTAGTAGCAGCAGCAGTAGTAGTACTAGTAGCAGTAGCAGCAGCAACAGTAGTAGTAGTAGGAGTAGTAGTAGTAGTAGAAGCAGTAGTAGTAGCAGGAGTAGTAGTAGCAGGAGTAGTACCAGCAGTAGTAGTAGTAGCAGCAGCAGTAGTAGTAGTAATAGTAGTAGTAGCAGCAGTAGTAGGAGTAGCAGTAGCAATAGTAGCAGCGGAGTAGCCGTAGCAGTAGTAGCAGTAGCAGTAGTAGCAGCGGAGTAGTAGTAGTAGTAGTAGTAGTAGTAGAAGTAGTAGTAGTAGTAGAACCAGTAGTAGTAGTAGTTGCAGTTGTAGTAGCAGTAGCAGTAGTTGCAGCAGTAGTAGTAGTAGCAGTAGTAGCAGCAGTAGCAGCAGTAGTAGCAACAATAGCAGTAGCAGTAGTAGTAGAAGTAGTAGTAGCAGAAGTAGCAGCAGTAGCAGCAATAGCAGCAGTAGCAGTAGTAGTAGCAATAGTAGTAGCAGTATTAGCAGGAGTAGTAGCAGAAGTAGTAGTAGTAGCAGGAGTAGTAGTAGCAGGACTAGTACCAGCAGTAGTAGTAGCAGCAGCAGTAGTAGTACTAGTAGCAGTAGCAGCAGCAACAGTAGTAGCAGCTGCAGCAGTAGTAGTAGTAGTAGAAGCAGTAGTAGTAGCAGGAGTAGTAGTAGCAGGAGTAGTACCAGCAGTAGTAGTAGTAGCAGCAGCAGTAGTAGTAGTAATAGTAGTAGTAGCAGCAGTAGTAGTAGTAGCAATAGCAGTAGCAGTAGCAGTAGCAGTTGTAGAAGTAGCAGTAGCAGTATCAGTAGCAGTAGCAGTAGCAGTAGTAGTAGCAGTAGTAGCTGCAGTAGTAGAAGCAGTAGCAGGAGTAGTAGCAGCAGTAGTAGTAGCAATAGCAGTAGCAGTAGCAGTAGTAGGAGAAGTAGCAGGAGTAGTAGCATGAGTCGTAGTAGTAGTAGTAGAAGTATCAGTAGTAGCAGTAGTAGCAGTTGCAGTAGCAGTAGCAGTAGTAGGAGAAGTAGCAGGAGTAGTAGCATGAGTCGTAGTAGTAGTAGTAGCAGCAGCAGCAGTAGTAGTAGTAGTAGTAGTAGTAGTAGTAGTAGTAGTAGTAGTAGTAGTAGTAGTAGTAGTAGTAGTAGTAGCATGAGTAGTAGCAACAGTAGTAGGAGCAGTAAAAGGAGTAGTAGCAGTAGCAGAAGTAGGAGCAGTAGTAGTAGCAGCAGTAGGAGAAGTAAAAGGAGTAGTAGCAGCAGTTGTAGTAGCAATAGCAGTAGCAGCAGTAGTAGCAGGAGTAGTAGTAGCAGGAGTAGTAGCAGGAGTAGTAGTAGCAGTTAGTAGCAGTAGTTCTAGCAGGAGTAGTAGTTGCAGTAGTAGTAGTAGCAGTAGCAGGAATAGTAGCAATAGCAGTAGCAGTAGCAGGAGTAGTAGCAGGAGTAGTAGTAGCAGTAGTAGTAGCACTAGTAGTAGTAGCAGCGGTAGTACCAGCAGTAGTAGAAGCAGCAGTAGTAGCAGTAGTAGTAGCAGTAGTAGCAGTATTTGTAGTAGTA
>OV702288.1:247574037-247579037 GCA_916181665.1 Avena sativa
GTAGTAGTAGAACCAGTAGTAGTAGTAGTAGTTGCAGTTGTAGTAGCAGTAGCAGTAGTTGCAGCAGTAGTAGTAGTAGCAGTAGTAGCAGCAGTAGCAGCAGTAGCAGCAGTAGTAGCAACAGTAGCAGTAGCAGTAGTAGTAGAAGTAGTAGTAGCAGAAGTAGCAGCAGTAGCAGCAATAGCAGCAGTAGCAGTAGTAGTAGCAATAGTAGTAGCAGTATTAGCAGGAGTAGTAGCAGAAGTAGTAGTAGTAGCAGGAGTAGTAGTAGCAGGACTAGTACCAGCAGTAGTAGTACTAGTAGCAGTAGCAGCAACAACAGTAGTAGCAGCAGCAGCAGTAGTAGTAGTAGAAGCAGTAGTAGTAGCAGGAGTAGTAGTAGCAGGAGTAGTACCAGCAGTAGTAGTAGCAGCAGCAGTAGTAGTAGTAATAGTAGTAGTAGCAGCAGTAGTAGTAGTAGCAATAGCAGTAGCAGTAGCAGTAGTAGAAGTAGCAGTAGTAGTATCAGTAGCAGTAGCAGTAGCAGTAGTAGTAGCAGTAGTAGTTGTAGTAGTAGAAGCAGTAGCAGGAGTAGTAGCAGCAGTAGTAGTAGCAATAGCAGTAGCAGTAGCAGTAGTAGGAGAAGTAGCAGGAGTAGTAGCATGAGTCGTAGTAGTAGTAGAAGTATCAGCAGTAGCAGTAGTAGCAGTTGCAGTAGCAGTAGCAGTAGTAGGGGAAGTAGCAGGAGTAGTAGCATGAGTCGTAGTAGTAGTAGTAGCAGCAGTAGTAGTAGTAGTAGTAGTAGTAGTAGTAGTAGTAGCATGAGTAGTAGCAGCAGTAGTAGGAGCAGTAAAAGGAGTAGTAGCAGTAGCAGAAGTAGGAGCAGTAGTAGTAGCAGCAGTAGGAGAAGTAAAAGGAGTAGTAGCAGCAGTTGTAGTAGCAATAGCAGTAGCAGCAGTAGTAGCAGGAGTAGTAGTAGCAGGAGTAGTAGCAGGAGTAGTAGTAGCAGTTAGTAGCAGTAGTTCTAGCAGGAGTAGTAGTTGCAGTAGTAGTAGTAGTAGCAGTAGCAGGAATAGTAGAAATAGCAGTAGCAGTAGCAGGAGTAGTAGCAGGAGTAGTAGTAGCAGTAGTAGTAGCACTAGTAGTAGTAGCAGCGGTAGTACCAGCAGTAGTAGAAGCAGCAGTAGTAGCAGTAGTAGTAGTAGTAGTAGCAGTATTTGTAGTAGTAGAAGCAGTAGCAGCCGTAGTAGCAGAAGTAGTAGCAGTAGCAGCAGTAGTAGTAATAGTAGTAGTAGTAGTAGTAGT
Source organism: Avena sativa (assembly GCA_916181665.1). NCBI lineage: Eukaryota > Viridiplantae > Streptophyta > Magnoliopsida > Poales > Poaceae > Avena > Avena sativa. Next base: position 247,575,322 of record OV702288.1, read on the forward strand.
ACTAGTAGTAGCAGTAGCAGTAGCAGTAGCAGTAGCAGTAGCAGTAGCAGTAGCAGTAGCAGTAGAAGTAGAAGTAGAAGTAGAAGTAGATGTAGCAGTAGCAGTAGCAGTACCAGTAGTAGTAGCAGTAGTAGAAGCAGTAGTAGCAGCAGTAGTACCAGTAGTAGCAGCAGTAGCAGTAGTAGAAGTAGTAGTAGTAGTAGTAGTAGTAGCAGTTGTAGCAGTAGTAACAGCAGCAGTTGCAGCAGTAGCAGCAACAGTAGTAGTAGTAGTAGCAGCAGTAGTAGCAGTAGTAGTAGTAGTAGCAGCAGTAGTAGTACAGTAGGAGTAGCAGTTGTAGCAGCGGAGTAGCCGTAGCAGTAGTAGCAGCGGAGTAGTAGTAGTAGTAGTAGTAGTAGTAGAAGTAGTAGTAGCAGTAGTAGAACCAGTAGTAGTAGTAGTAGTAGTTGCAGTTGTAGTTGTAGTAGCAGTAGTAGCAGCAGTAGTAGTAGTAGTAGTAGCAGCAGTAGCAGCAGTAGTAGCAAAAGTAGCAGTAGCAGTAGTAGTAGAAGTAGTAGTAGCAGCAGTAGCAGCAGTAGCAGCAGTAGTAGTAGCAATAGTAGTAGCAGTATTAGCAGGAGTAGTAGCAGAAGTAGTACCAGGAGTGGTAGTAGCATTAGTAGTAGTAGCAGTAGCAGTAGCAGTAGCAGTAGTAGTAGTAGCAGCAGCAGCAGCAGTAGTAGTAGTAGTAGTAGTAGTAGAAGTAGCAGTAGTAGTAGTAGTAGTAGTAGTAGTAGCAGTTGTAGCAGTAGTAGCAGCAGTAGTTGTAGCAGTAGCAGCAACAGTAATAGTAGTAGTAGTAGCTGTAGCAGCAGTAGCAGCAGCAGTAGTAGTAGTAGTAGCAGTAGTAGCAGTAGCAGTAGTAGTAGTAGTAGTAGTAGTAGTACCAGTAGTAGGAGAAGTAGCAGGAGTAGTAGCAGCAGTAGTAGTAACAATTGCAGTAGCAGTAGCAGTAGTAGGAGAAGTAGCATGAGTAGTAGCATGAGTCGTAGTAGTAGTAGTAGTAGTAGTAGTAGCAGTAGTAGTAGTAGTAGCATGAGTGGTAGCAGCAGTAGTAGGAGCAGTAAAAGGAGTAGTAGCAGTAGCAGAAGTAGGAGCAGTAGTAGTAGCAGCAGTAGTAGGAGAAGTAAAAGGAGTAGTAGCAGCAGTTGTAGCAATAGCAGTAGCAGCAGTAGTAGCAGGAGTAGTAGTAGCAGGAGTAGTAGTAGCAGTTAGTAGCAGTAGTTCTAGCAGGAGTAGTAGTTGCAGTAGTAGTAGTAGTAGCAGTAGCAGGAATAGTAGCAATAGCAGTAGCAGTAGCAGGAGTAGTAGCAGGAGTAGTAGCTGGAGTAATAGTACCAGTAGTAGTAGCACTAGTAGTAGTAGCAGCGGTAGTACCAGCAGTAGTAGAAGCAGCAGTAGTAGCAGTAGTAGTAGCAGTAGCAGCAGTATTAGTAGTAGTAGCAGCAGTAGCAGCCGTAGTAGCAGAAGTAGTAGCAGTAGCAGCAGTAGTAGTAATAGTAGTAGTAGTAGTAGTAGTAGCAGTAGCAGTAGAAGTAGAAGTAGAAGTAGAAGTAGATGTAGCAGTAGCAGTAGTAGAAGCAGTAGTAGCAGTAGTAGTACCAGTAGTAGCAGCAGTAGTAGAAGTAGTAGCAGTTGTAGTCATAGCAGTTGTAGCAGTAGTAACAGCAGCAGTTGCAGCAGTAGCAGCAACAGTAGTAGTAGTAGCAGCAGTAGTAGCAGTAGTAGTAGTAGCAGCAGCAGTAGTAGTAGCAGTAGCAGTAGCAGTAGTAGCAGCGGAGTAGCCGTAGCAGTAGTAGCAGTAGCAGTAGCAGCAGCGGAGTAGTAGTAGTAGTAGTAGTAGAAGTAGTAGTAGTAGTAGTAGTAGTAGAACCAGTAGTAGTAGTAGTAGTTGCAGTTGTAGTTGTAGTAGAAGTAGTAGCAGCAGCAGTAGTAGTAGTAGCAGTAGTAGCAGCAGTAGCAGCAGTAGTAGCAACAGTAGCAGTAGCAGTAGTAGTAGAAGTAGTAGTAGCAGCAGTAGCAGCAGTAGCAGCAGTAGCAGCAATAGCAGCAGTAATAGCAGTAGCAGTAGTAGTAGCAATAGTAGTGGCAGTATTAGCAGGAGTAGTAGCAGAAGTAGTACCAGGAGTGGTAGTAGCATTAGTAGTAGCAATAGTAGTAGCAGTAGTAGATGTAGTTGTAGTAGCAGTAGCAGTAGCAATAGTAGTACCAGCAGTAGCAGTAGCATTAGCAGTAGCAGTAGCAGGAGTAGTAACAGTAGTAGCAGTAGCAGGAGTAGTAGTAGCAGTAGTAGTAGCACTAGTACTAGCAGTAGTAGTAGAAGCAGCAATAGTAGTAGTAGTAGCAGTAGTAGTAGTAGCAGTAGTAGACGCAGTAGCATTAGTAGCAACAGTAGCAGCAATAGTAGCAGAAGTAGTAGTAGCAGCAGCAGTAGTAGTAATAGTAGTAGTAGTAGTAGAAGCGGAGTAGTAGTAGCAGTAGCAGTAGCAGTAGTAGTAGCAGTAGCAGTTGTAGCAGCAGTAGTAGCAATAGTAGTAGTAGCAGTAGTAGTAGTAGTAGTAGTAGAAGTAGTAGCAGTAGTAGTAGTAGGAGTAGTAGTAGTAGCAGTAGTAGCAGCAGTAGTTGCAGCAGTAGCAGCAACAGTAATAGTAGTAGCAGTAGCTGTAGCAGCAGTAGCAGCAGCAGCAGTAGTAGTAGTAGTAGTAGTAGCAGTAGTAGCAGTAGTAGCAGTAGTAGTAGTAGTAGTACCAGTAGTAGGAGAAGTAGCAGGAGTAGTAGCAGCAGTAGTAGTAACAATTGCAGTAGCAGTAGCAGTAGTAGGAGAAGTAGCATGAGTAGTAGCATGAGTCGTAGTAGTAGTAGTAGTAGTAGTAGTAGTAGTAGCATGAGTAGCAGCAGCAGTAGTAGGAGCAGTAAAAGGAGTAGTAGCAGTAGCAATAGCAGAAGTAGGAGCACTAGTAGGAGCAGCAGTACTAGGAGAAGTAAAAGGAGTAGTAGCAGCAGTTGTAGTAGCAATAGCAGTAGCAGTAGTAGTAGTAGCAGGAGTAGCAGTAGCAGGAGTAGTAGCACTATGAGTAGGAGTAGTTGTAGCAGCAGCAGTAGCAGTAGCAGGAGCAACAGTAGTAGCAGTAGTAGCAGCAGCACCAGTAGTAGTAGTAGTAGTAGTAGTAGTAGTAGTAGTAGTAGTAGTAGTAGTAGTAGTAGTAGTAGTAGAAGCAGTAGTAGTAGCAGTATGAGTAGCAGTAGTAGTAGCAGTATGATTAGCAGTAGTTGTAGCAGGAGTAGTAGCAGTAGTAGTAGTAGCAGTAGTAGCATTAGCAGTAGTAGTAGTAGCAGCAGTAGTAGTACTAGTAGCAGTAGCAACAGCAACAGTAGTAGCAGTAGTAGCAGCAGCAGCAGTAGTAGTAGTAGAAGCAGTAGTAGTAGCAGGAGTAGTAGTAGCAGGAGTAGTACCAGCAGTAGTAGTAGTAGTAGCAGCAGCAGTAGTAGTAATAGTAGTAGTAGCAGCAGTAGTAGTAGCAATAGCAGTAGCATTAGCAGTAGTAGAAGTAGAAGTAGCAGTATCAGTAGCAGTAGCAGTAGCAGTAGTAGTAGCAGTAGTAGATGCAGTAGTAGAAGCAGTAGCAGGAGTAGTAGCAGCAGTAGTAGTAGCAATAGCAGTAGCAGTAGCAGTGGTA
>OV702288.1:247589037-247609037 GCA_916181665.1 Avena sativa
TCAGAAAGTTTTACCCTGCAGGGGTGCACAAATAGCAACACACACTCGATATGCCTCGGAAAAACCAAATCAAAACCCAACGAGGCAGTCACGACAAAGCAATCACAGGATTCAGAAATATTTCAGGGGGCCACCCCATTAAGCTACCCGCGACGAAGTTGGCCGACTCCGAGACGGACTCAAGGTTTGCGCCAATGGCTGTGAACGACTGGGAACCCGAAAATGTGACTGGGCTTGTCGACACCGTGAAAACACTCCGCTTCCCTAAACCGTATAGTGTGCAGTACCTCGCACAATTTAAATAAAGCAGTAAAGCATGGCATAAGTACAGGATAGTAAATAAAACCTCAAACTAGTTTGTGGCCCCAAGAAATAAGAATGAATCAAGCTCTGGCTTAGGGGGGTTCATAAGCCTCCCGGATGTGGATAGCGCGAATATTCAAGGAACAGGAATCAAGTACTCGGGGTCCTACGGGACACAAGTGAGCCTGAAAAACCAAATAGCAAATATGGCTCACCGATGCCACTTTCATTAGTTATCCCATTACTACTCAGGTTAAGTTGTTTAGGTACCTCGTTATCCATCAGACACTCACATACCCTACACATGCTGTTCTACGACTCGCATGGCTCAAACAACTCCTGTAGTAATGGCTCATAGGGTGGAGGAACAAGCTTCGGTGGGGTTTAAAATTAAAAGCTATGCAATACTTGGGATTCAATTTAATGCAATGGCGACTCAATGATGCAAGAATAAGAAAGAGGCAATAGGTACTATATGTATGCAAGCATGTGGTAGTGCTTGCCTGGCAGCTCAGTTGAAGCAAGTGATGGATCTGGGTAGTGCTCCTGGTTCTCTTGATATATCCCCTGCTCAGCGTCTATTCGAAGAAGAACCAAACAAACAAGGGCCAACATAAATAAAGTGCACAAGCATATGTATAAATGCATCAAGCAAACAATCATGCCATGATGAATGATGCACAATTGGCATGGCAATAAAGTAGCATGGCATGGGTGAGGTGTGGAATACAAGAATAAACCATTTTATGGGGATTTATTCACATTTTATACTCATTTAAGTTGCTGTACCCATTATATTTATATGATGCATGCTTCAAATCAAACCATGGAATGCATAAACAGAAAGGTCTCGTCGAGCTAATCATTTTAGACATATCATTTATTAAATTTGGAGTTATAAAACAAAAGTTATTAATTATTTAAGACAAAAGGGCATTTCATTGTAATTTAAATAAACTTGGAATTTTGAATCTTCAAAATATATTTTGGATTGCATATTTGAATTCCTCATATTTTTCTGATTTGAAAACCTATATTATTTGTATTATTTGGATTAATATTTGAAAAGATATTTAAAAACAGAAAAAGATTTGAATTTGAAATAATTAGAAAAGATTTGAATTTAAAACAGAAACAGATAAATACTTTTGTTACTCAGCTCTAGGCTAGCCACAGTCACTGACAGATGGGGCCGTGCTGACTGGACAGAACTGCGCGCGAAAAGCTTTTTACACCGCAGCCGCTGCCAGACACTGAGGCCGACAGGTGGGGCTAGCGGCCATGGGGTCCACGCGGCAGTGGGCGAAAGACAGGCACTGACGGATGGGGCCAAGGTGGAGCGCGGGTTGAGGGTTATAAAAAGGCAGGGGGGTTTTCTGGAAGAACCTCGCGGCAGCTGACTAGTGGGTCAGGTGGACCGCGGGTCGATGCAGAAAAAGATGCAGGGGGGTTTACGCAAAACGGCACAGCCGTACTGTTTCTCTTCCTGCCGCGATCGACAGATCGGTGCGCGGCGCGGGCGGAGAGGGGACTTGAACCTGGGACGTGCGACACGCGCTGGGGGGGGGGGCGAGCCAGTGCGGTGGCTCGTGGGTTGGTGCTAGAGAGGTGGGCGCGGCCTAGATGAGGGTTACGCGAAGAACAGAGCGCAGACGGCGACGACCCTGCCATGCACAGAGGGCGTTCGTCGCCGGGATCCGCTCGTCTAGGCAGAGAGAAATGGCGGGAGGGTGTCAGCGAGGTGCAGCAGCTCACCGGGAGGCTGTCGGTGGCGGTGGTTCGGCTCGAGGCGCAGGCGATCGACGTCGAGGCAGAGGCCGGGCGGTCTAGGGTTTGCGTCGGGCTCGCGCTGGTACTAGTGGCTCCGGTGCTCCTCTTCGACGACGGCGTGTTCCAGGCGACGCAGGGGAGCCTCCTGGTACTCTCCAACCACTCCACGGACTGCCTGCGTGTTCGGAACGGCGGGGTGCGTGGAGGCCGAGGGTGCCGGCGATGGTGTAGGCGGCGACGGTGGAGAAGAGGGGGGAGGAAGCAGGGCTCCTCGGCCAGATCTGGAGAGGCAGAGGGGTTCCGTGGTGGTGGTAAAGCAGAGAGGGGAGAGGTGGCATGGTGGGGCCAGCTAGGGTTTGGCTAGGTGGCATGGTGGGGCCAGCTAAGAGGGACTCGGCAAGGAGAGACCAAGGGAGGTTAGGTGTAGAGAGGGGCTAGGGTTTTAGCTAGGGTAGGGTATGGGGTTATGGTGATGAAGGGGTAAGGTTAGATGGTTAGGTGATGGGGAGGATCTAGGATAGATGATTAGAGAGAGGGGTGATGGATTAGGGCTTAAGGAGCTTGCATGCTCCACACTTGAACAAGCAAGAAAGGTGGTAAAAGAGAAAGGGAGGGATGTGGTAAGGTGGTTTAAGCATGATCAAATAAGATCAAGCCAAAAGAAAAGATAGAGGTAGAGATGATCCACTCCAAGAACAAATAAAATCCAAATGACAAGCAAAAGGTGGTGCTTGCATGGGCCATGCAAAATATTTAATGCCATGTTGATACTTGTGAAAACAATATTATTTCATGGCATTATTATTATGCATCCCAAATTATGGAGTAAGGCCCAAGCAAAGGAATTTAGAAAGAATTCCAAGTGGAGTATATGGGGATGATCACATTGGATTATATTTGGGACTTGCTAGTGTGTATATGCCACTGGGTATTAATAAGCCCACAAAAATATCCCAACATGATGATAACCCCAAAAACACACATATGGAAGCTAGGAAAAAGGTTCCACTCACAAGGCATGCAAAGGTGGCCATGTGGCTCTCATGTTTCAATACTGTGAAAACAACATGATGCTAAGATGAGAGCATGTGGAATAGAATTGGATCCATCCCAACCCACAGGAGCTAGAGGTAAAACCAATAAGTGCCAAGCTCATATTAGGTTGGATGGTGGAATTATAAGGTGGTGAAAGAAAAGGTGGTGGAGTTAATACAAGATATGCCCCCAACTCAACTTGGGCATTTAAACAATATATCAAGAACCAAATACAATATCAAGAGGCAAATACAATTAATGATGCCTATGAGATAAGAACCAAATGAAAAGGATTTTATATGATGCTCAGATGCAAGGTGACATGATGACATGAGCATGATATGCTGATGATGCAACATTTATATATTTGAAGTAGCCATTATATTACTAGGTCAAGTAGCATTACAATTGTTAGACAATTGGGCTGCTACAACTCTCCCCCACTAAACAAGAATCTCGCCGCGAGATTCTAGGATGAAGAAGAAGACTCAAACAGGGTAGGATACTTGGCACGGAGTTCATCTTCGCGTTCCCAAGTGGCTTCATCAACGGAATGGTGCGACCACTGCACCTTGCAGAACTTGATGGACTTGTTGCGAGTCCTTCTTTCTGCGACTTCAAGGATTTTTGTGGGGTGTTCTTGATAAGACAGGTCTTCTTGGAGATTGATAAGCTCATGGTCCACGGTCCTGCCGGGATCCTTGAAGCACTTCTTGAGCTGGGAGATGTGGAAAACATCATGGACCTTGAGTTTTTCCGGGAGCTCAAGAGCATAAGCAACTTCTCCTCTTCTTCCACGAACTTTGAAAGGACCGATGTATCTAGGAGCCAGCTTCCCTTTGATACCAAAGCGGTGCGTGCCTCTCATGGGAGTGACACGCAGGTAAACGAGATCACCAGGGACATACTCCATGTCCGTGTGCTTTCTGTCATAATTGCTCTTCTGGCGACTTTGAGCAATCCTTAGATTTTCAAGAATGATGTGAACCTTCTCCTCCGCTTGAGTCACAATGTCAGGGCCAAACAAAATTCTTTCTCCTGCACCCGACCAACCAATCGGAGTTCTGCATTTGCAACCATAGAGAGCCTCAAATGGTGCCATCTTTAGACTTTTCTGGAAGCTGTTGTTGTAAGAGAATTCAGCATAAGGAAGACATTCTTCCCACTTCATGCCAAAAGAGATGACGCAAGCACGAAGCATATCCTCCAGAATCGGATTGATCCTTTCAACTTGTCCTTGCGACTGCGGGTGGTAAGCTGTGCTGAAGTTCAACTTTGTTCCCAAAGCATTTTGGAAACTCTCCCAGAACTTGGAGGTGAAGATGCTTCCACGCTCTGAACTGATCTCAAGCGGAACCCCATACAGAGAGACAATTCTGTTGATATAGAGCTCCGCCAACTGAATTGCAGAAATGGTTTCCTTGACGGGGAAGAAGTGAGCCACTTTAGAAAGCCTGTCAATGACAACAAAGATTGCATTGTTGCCCTTCTGCGACCTAGGAAAACCAGTGATGAAGTCCATCTCTACTTTCTCCCATTTCCATTCCGGGGGTTTCAATGGCTGTAGAAGACCGGAAGGTTTCTGATGGACAGCTTTCACTCTGCGGCAGACATCACACTCCGAGACATACTTGGCACAATATCGTTTCAAACCAGGCCACCAATATTGTGTTTTCAAATCCATGTACATCTTTGTGCTGCCAGGGTGGATAGAAAGAACAGAATCATGCGCCTCCTTGAGAATTTGCTCTCTTAAACCCGGGTAGTTCGGAACAAACATCCGGTGTTCAAAGAAAAGCGTGCCTTGATCATCGACGTGGAAGGACTCATACTTCGGAAGCTGAATCCTGGAGATGATCTTTCTTGAGTACGGATCACCAAGCTGAGAAGAGCGAACCTTTTCTTCCAAGAGAGGTGTTGCTAGAAGGTTCAGGAGATACCCTTGTTCCACAATTTCCAGGTTGAGCTGACGGAATTCCTCGCACATGAGAGGCTGTTGTTCTTCCATCATGAGGTTGTTGACATAAGCTTTGCGGCTGAGAGATTCTGCCATGACATTTGCTTTGCCCGGAGTGTAGTTGATGGTCAAATCGAAGTCATTAATTGCTTCAATCCATCTCCTTTGCCGAAGGTTGAGATCAGGCTGTGTAAAGATATACTTCAGACTCTTGTGATCAGAAAAGATCTCACAACGGTTTCCAAGCAAGTAGTTCCTCCATACTTTCAAAGCAAAGACAACTGCTGCGAGCTCGAGGTCATGTGTAGGATAGTTGTTCAAATGCGTCTTCAACTGACGAGAGGCATAAGCAACAACTTGTTTTTCTTGCATGAGGACCGCACCCAATCCATGCAAAGAGGCGTCACAGAATATCTGAAACGGCTTGCATGTATCCGGAGGAACCAAGTTTGGTGTGGAAGTGAGCTTCTCTTTGAGTGTCTCAAAGCTTGCTTGACATGCAGGAGTCCAAAGATATTTCTTGCCTTTCTTGAGGAGATCGGTAAGAGGCTTCGCTATCTTCGAAAAGTTCTGAACGAAGCGACGGCAATAACTAGCCAAACCAAGGAAACTCCGCACTTCTTTGACATTAACAGGAGGAAGCCATTCAACAATTGTCTTCACAGTTTCCGGGTTGACTGCAATGCCCTTGGCAGAGATGACGTGACCAAGATAGGTTACTTGAGGCAGCCAAAACTCACACTTGGAGAACTTTGCATAAGGGCGGTTCTCACGAAGCTTGCTTAGGACACACCGAAGGTGTTCTTCATGTTCTTCCTTTGACTTAGAATAGACTAGGATGTCATCCAGATAGACCACAACGAACTTATCAAGATACTCCATGAAAACCGAGTTCATGAGCCTCGAGAAGGTGGCAGGTGCGTTGGTGAGACCGAAAGACATAACCGTGTACTCATACAGACCATAGCGGGTGGTGAAAGCTGTCTTCGGAACATCTTCCTTGCGAATCTTGATTTGGTGATAACCACTCCTCAAGTCCAGCTTAGAGAAAACCACAGCTCCAGCTAGCTGATCAAAGAGATCATTAATCCGCGGAAGGGGATACTTATTCTTGATGGTTTTAGCATTGAGAGCCCGATAGTCAACACAAAGTCTATCAGTCTGGTCTCGCTTCTTCACAAAGAGGGTTGGGCTACCCCAAGAAGAAGTACTATGCTGAATAAAACCCAACTTCTCTTGTTCATCAAGCTGCCGTTTGAGTTCAGCCAACTCAGCAGGACCCATTTTATAAGGCCGCTTGGAGATAGGAGCGGTACCAGGTTCAAGCTCAATCACAAACTCAACCTCACGATCCGGAGGCATACCTGGCAACTCTTCAGAAAAGACATCTGGGAACTCACAGACCACCGGAACACTCTGAATAACTTCCATAGCATCAACATTCAGAGCCGCCAAAGAGAAAAGCTGGATAGCAGGAGTCAGACTTGGAGAATAGACTATATGGCCTTCAGGAATCTTCAGAGAAACCGAGCGTTCAACACAATCAATCACAGCTGCATTTGCTGTCAACCAATCCATGCCCAAGATGACATCAATGTCAGAATTGCCCAGAATGATTAAGGAAGCCGAGAACGAAGAGCCACCAATCTCAATTTGATTGCCATGGCTGATTTTAGAAGCTGCCATTGTTGCTCTAGGAGAAAGGACAATTAACCGCTTAAGGAGAGGATCCATAGCTAACCCATTCTCATCTGCAAACTTGGTTGACACAAAAGAATGCTATGCACCAGAATCAAACAAAACTCGTGCAGGGACTGAGTTAACGGATAGCATACCCATCACAACTCCAGGTGCATGCTCAGCTTGAGCGGCGTTGACACAGTTGGCACGAGCAACATTAGACCCGGGCTTGGTGTTGATGTTGAGAGCCCGAGGTGGTGGTGCACGAACCAAAGGAGAGCTTGCCGCAGATCTTGGAGGTGGTGGAGGAAGAGCCTTGTTCTTCAACGGACAGTTCCAGCTTTGATGCCCAAAGTCTCCACACGTGTAACAAGCACCAGGTGGATGTGGAGCAACGTAGCCAGGGACTCCGCCAGGCGCTCCAGGGTAGTGGTGGTTGTAGCCCCTGGGAGCAGCAGTGAGGAAGTTTGGTGGCCTTGCCGCGTAGCTTGAAGGTCTTGGTGGAGTCGGGAGCGACGGTGGGGTGTTAGGAACCCAGACACGACGCTTAGAAGGAGCTGACATAGCTAAAGAGCTTGCTGCATCACGACTGTGTTTCTTTGACTCCTCAAACACTTGCCTACTTGCCTCTTCCTGCAGAGCTGTATGCTAAAGTTCCAGAAAAGACGCCGGCCTTGCATGTGTGATTGCATACTTGATCGATGCATTGAGCCCTTGCCTGAACCTCTTTTGCTTCTTCTTGTCATCAGAGATCTCATCGCCACCATAACGAGAAAGGTTCATGAAGTTCCTGATGTAGGTGTTGACATTATCATTGCCCTGCTTGAGGTTGAGAAACACTTCCTTCATCCTCTCCATGACAATTTCTGACAGATACTGCTCCTTGAAAGCTCCAGTGAACTGTCCCCAAGTAGGCTGAAAACCAGTGCAGTTTGCCTTCAGGTAATTCTCCCACCAGAGAGCTGCATCTCCCTTCAGAAGGTGAGTAGCACACTTTACCCATTCTTGCTCAGGAACATCAGCAGTTATCAGCAGCCTTGACATCTCACGCAACCAATCATCCGCATCAAGTGGTTGGTCAGAAACATCAAACTGGCGGGGGTTGAACTTCAGGAAGCTTTTGATGTCTCCTCGATTCTGAGGTGGAGGTAGCGGAACAAACTCATTCCTCCTGACACTTTCCTCGAAACGCTGCTGGTTCTGCTGCATAGCCGCCAAGGCATTGGCGATGCTTGACAACGCTGCCCCCAGCTCAGGTTGTATGTCCTCCTCAGAACGGCGTGGTGGTGCCATCCTGTGATTAATATAAAACACAAGTCAGTACTATGATGGAGAATAATAATAATCCACAATAGTACCAAAATGGAATTAATCAAGATTAAAGGATACAATTTACTAAGATGATATTAAAATATCAACGAAGTTCAAAGCACCTAGAAGATATTAAGCATATCGCACACGACTGAAAAGGAGTGTGGTACACAAATATATCAAAGAAAAATTTTCCACAAATTTCGGCATTAAAATACCAATAGATGCGCAAAATCACTTAACGAATCAAGATTAGTGACTCTACCAACTCAATATACAAGAGCGAATGACAAGAGTAGTGGTATGGTCGCGACTCCATCCCGCACTCAAATCATTACTCCGCACATGAATAAGTAAAACACATATCCCAACACTTTCTTCTCAAGATGATCCTACAGATTAGAGACTACGGAAATGAACACCCCAAACAAGATGACGTCGGATAACAAAGAGTAAGACAGATCGCGTCGGTATACAACGAATCAGATAGATCGCGTCGGTTTGCAAAAGCCTGTCGGTATGGAATGTACCAACAGTTGATAACCAAAAGGCCGATAAAGATAACAACTTGGATGCAACAGATAAACAAGGAATTACACACACACACACAAACACACAACCTATGGTACTACGGAAACCCAGAACACGTGAATCCTAGTTTGAATTTAAGAAGAGGATTGAAAACGTTACACTTCCTTACCAGAAAAGGGTGGATGGGTGGGTAAGAAGAAAAATGGAAGCAGTCCTACTCTCACGTTTTGTTTTTCCCTAGTATACATAACTACCAAAAATATTTGCTAGACAGACAACGACCATTTGGCTGAGACCCTGAAGGGCGGGATGGCTCTGATACCAATTGTAACTACCTCGGTGAATTACGCTCCTAGTACAAGCCTGGATGAGCAAAAATGGTTGAAATAGTATGGTGGGGCCCAAATGCCACTCACAGGTAGACCTTTCGGCCGTCCCAACCATTTCCAAACATCGGGACAAGAACGGGCGGCGTAATCGGCAGGCGAAGGGATCAACTACATACACAAATGAGTATGTATGCAAGCCACCATACAATAGTACACCAGAGCCATTCCATCTAAAAAGAAAGGAAATATAGCAACGCCATACGGCAAGATCCAAATATCCTAGATAGATATAATAGTTTAGGATATCTCCTCATACATCAAACAACAGAGTATCAAGCGGAAGCGGAAGACAAAATCCGAGTACGGATAAGAAGCAAATCGGCATAAGATGCCCCATAAATAAGCACATCCCGCCCACAGATCTCACGGATCCCCGTTCCCAGAATCTCTACACCGAATGATCGTTGCCCACATTGTCCGTCTCTTCCACCCAGTATCCATCTTGCGAGTGTACCTGTCCATCTGAACCAATAATTTATCGTGTGAGACCCTAGGGGTACTCAGCAAGTCTTTATGCCGCTAAAGGGGACACAACCTGGGGGACGCAATTGCAGCAAAAGATAAACCCTAGCAATTCTATAGATACTCGCTAACCATCCGCCTACTCCAGAGATAGACGGATGTCCGTGAATTAATAACAACAGTTATAACAGTAATAACGATAATATCCACAGATCCATCCTCCTCCTCGCTTACCGACGAGGAAGCGGACGAACACCCCCCCCCCCCCCCCCGTCCGTTGGCAGTTTTATTAACCATTCCGTGAGTATTGTACTATTTACTAGTCAGGTACCTAGTCTAGTCAGATTAAAAGCGATACTTTAGTTAAGCTTGTCTATGATCGAGAAACTGTGCTCCAAGTCGTCCATAACCGCGGACACGGCTTTCAGAAAGTTTTACCCTGCAGGGGTGCACAAATAGCAACACACACTCGATATGCCTCGAAAAAGCAAATCAAAACCCAACGAGGCAGTCACGACAAAGCAATCACAGGATTCAGAAATATTTCAGGGGGCCACCCCATTAAGCTACCCGCGACGAAGTTGGCCGACTCCGAGACGGACTCAAGGTTTGCGCCAATGGCTGTGAACGACTGGGAACCCGAAAATGTGACTAGGCTTGTCGACACCGCGAAAACACTCCGCTTCCCTAAACCGTACAGTGTGCAGTACCTCGCACAATTTAAATAAAGCAGTAAAGCATGGCATAAGTATAGGATAGTAAATAAAACCTCAAACTAGTTCGTGGCCCCAAGAAATAAGAATGAATCAAGCTCTGGCTCAGGGGGGTTCATAAGCCTCCCGGATGTGGATAGCGCGAATATTCAAGGAACAGGAATCTAGTACTCGGGGTCCTACGGGACACAAGTGAGCCTGAAAAACCAAATAGCAAATATGGCTCACCGATGCCACTTTCATTAGTTATCCCATTACTACTCAGGTTAAGTTGTTTAGGTACCTCGTTATCCATCAGACACTCACATACCCTACACATGCTGTTCTACGACTCGCATGGCTCAAACAACTCCTGTAGTAATGGCTCATAGGGTGGAGGAACAAGCTTCGGTGGGGTTTAAAATTAAAAGCTATGCAATACTTGGGATTCAATTTAATGCAATCGCGACTCAATGATGCAAGAATAAGAAAGAGGCAATAGGTACTATATGTATGCAAGCATGTGGTAGTGCTTGCCTGGCAGCTCAGTTGAAGCAAGTGATGGATCTGGGTAGTGCTCCTGGTTCTCTTGATATATCCCCTGCTCAGCGTCTTTTCGAAGAAGAACCAAACAAACAAGGGCCAACATAAATAAAGTGCACAAGCATATGTATAAATGCATCAAGCAAACAATCATGCCATGATGAATGATGCACAATTGGCATGGCAATAAAGTAGCATGGCATGGGTGAGGTGTGGAATCCAAGAATAAACCATTTTATGGGGTTTTATTCACATTTTATACTCATTTAAGTTGCTGTACCCATTATATTTATATGATGCATGCTTCAAATCAAACCATGGAATGCATAAACAGAAAGGTCTCGTCGAGCTAATCATTTTAGACATATCATTTATTAAATTTGGATTTATAAAACAAAAGTTATTAATTATTTAAGACAAGAGGGCATTTCATTGTAATTTAAATAAACTTGGAATTTTAAATGTTCAAAATATATTTTGGATTGCATATTTGAATTCCTCATATTTTTCTGATTTGAAAACCTATATTATTTGTATTATTTGGATTAATATTTGAAAAGATATTTAAAAACAGAAAAAGATTTGAATTTGAAATAATTAGAAAAGATTTGAATTTAAAACAGAAACAGATAAATACTTTTGTTACTCAGCTCTAGGCTAGCCACAGTCACTGACAGATGGGGCCGTGCTGACTGGACAGAACTGCACGTGAAAAGCTTTTTACACCGCAGCCGCTGCCAGACACTGAGGCCGACAGGTTGGGCTAGCGGCCACGGGGTCCACGCGGCAGTGGGCGAAAGACAGGCACTGACGGATGGGGCCAAGGTGGAGCGCGGGTTGAGGGTTATAAAAAGGCAGGGGGGTTTTCTGGAAGAACCTCGCGGCGGCTGACTAGTGGGTCAGGTGGACCGCGGGTCGATGCAGAAAAAGATGCAGGGGGGTTTACGCAAAACGGCACAGCCGTACTGTTTCTCTTCCTGCCGCGATCGACAGATCGGTGCGCGGCGCGGGCGGAGCGGGGACTCGAACCTGGGACGTGCGGCACGCGCTGGGGGGGGCGAGCCAGTGCGGTGGCTCGTGGGTTGGTGCTAGAGAGGTGGGCGCGGCCTAGATGAGGGTTACGCGAAGAACAGAGCGCAGACGGCGACGACCCTGCCGTGCACAGAGGGCGTTCGTCGCCGGGATCCGCTCGTCTAGGCAGAGAGAAACGGCGGGAGGGTGTCAGCGAGGTGCAGCAGCTCACCGGGAGGCTGTCGGTGGCGGTGGTTTGGCTCGAGGCGCAGGCGATCGACGTCGAGGCAGAGGCCGGGCGGTCTAGGGTTTGCGTCGGGCTCGCGCTGGTACTAGTGGCTCCGGTGCTCCTCTTCGACGACGGCGTGTTCCAGGCGACGCAGGGGAGCCTCCTGGTACTCTCCAACCACTCCACGGACTGCCTGCGCGTCCGGAACGGCGGGTGCGTGGAGGCCGAGGGTGCCGGCGATGGTGTAGGCGGCGACGGTGGAGAAGAGGGGGGAGGAAGCAGGGATCCTCGGCCAGATCTGGAGAGGCAGAGGGGTTCCGTGGTGGTGGTAAAGCAGAGAGGGGAGAGGAGGTGTCGTGGGGAGGGTAGATGGAAAAGATGGCTCGGTGCCACCTTTCTCTACGCCTCTCCTCACGTGCTCTGGTCGGGCAGGAGGCAGGGCAGGGCGAGGGGCAGGTAGATGGGGACGTCTAGGTGGGGCCAGGGTGAGGCCAAGGGCAGGGGCATGCTCGGGTTTGAGGGGCCCCTAGGGCAGAGAGAGAGCAAGAGAGGGAGAGGGGTAGGCTCGGGTTTAGGGTTGGTACTAGGGTTGGGGGTGTAGCTAGGTGGCCAGCTAGGTTTTGGCTAGGTGGCATGGTGGGGCCAGCTAAGAGGGACTCGGCAAGGAGAGACCAAGGGAGGTTAGGTGTAGAGAGGGGCTAGGGTTTTAGCTAGGGTAGGGTATGGGGTTATGGTGATGAAGGGGTAAGGTTAGATGGTTAGGTGATGGGGAGGATCTAGGATAGATGATTAGAGAGAGGGGTGATGGATTAGGGCTTAAGGAGCTTGCATGCTCCACACTTGAACAAGCAAGAAAGGTGGTAAAAGAGAAAGGGAGGGATGTGGTAAGGTGGTTTAAGCATGATCAAATAAGATCAAGCCAAAAGAAAAGATAGAGGTAGAGATGATCCACTCCAAGAACAAATAAAATCCAAATGACAAGCAAAAGGTGGTGCTTGCATGGGCCATGCAAAATATTTAATGCCATGTTGATACTTGTGAAAACAATATTATTTCATGGCATTATTATTATGCATCCCAAATTATGGAGTAAGGCCCAAGCAAAGGAATTTAGAAAGAATTCCAAGTGGAGTATATGGGGATGATCACATTGGATTATATTTGGGACTTGCTAGTGTGTATATGCCACTGGGTATTAATAAGCCCACAAAAATATCCCAACATGATGATAACCCCAAAAACACACATATGGAAGCTAGGAAAAAGGTTCCACTCACAAGGCATGCAAAGGTGGCCATGTGGCTCTCATGTTTCAATATTGTGAAAACAACATGATGCTAAGATGAGAGCATGTGGAATAGAATTGGATCCATCCCAACCCACAGGAGCTAGAGGTAAAACCAATAAGTGCCAAGCTCATATTTGGTTGGATGGTGGAATTATAAGGTGGTGAAAGAAAAGGTGGTGGAGTTAATACAAGATATGCCCCCAACTCAACTTGGGCATTTAAACAATATATCAAGAACCAAATACAATATCAAGAGGCAAATACAATTAATGATGCCTATGAGATAAGAACCAAATGAAAAGGATTTTATATGATGCTCAGATGCAAGGTGACATGATGACATGAGCATGATATGCTCATGATGCAACATTTATATATTTGAAGTAGCCATTATATTACTAGGTCAAGTAGCATTAGAAGTAGTAGTAGAAGTAGTAGTAGCAGCAGTAGCAGCAGTAGTAGCAATAGTAGTAGCAGTATTAGTAGGAGTAGTAGCAGAAGTAGTACCAGGAGTGGTAGTAGCAGTAGTAGTAGCAGTAGTAGTAGCAGTAGTAGTAGTAGTAGCAGTAGTAGTAGCAATAGCAGTAGCAGTAGAAGTAGCAGGAGTAGTAGTAGTCGCAGTAGTAGTAGTAGGAGTAGTAGTACCAGTAGTAGTAGCAGCTGTAGTACCAGCAGTAGTAGTAGTAGTAGCAGCAGCAGTAGTAGAAATAGTAGTAGTAGTAGCAGTAGTAGTAGCAATAGCAGTAGCAGTAGCACTAGCAGTAGAAGCAGCAGTTGTAGCAGTAGTAGCAGTAGTAGTAGCAGTAGCAGTAGCAGTAGTAGCAGTAGTAGTAGTAGTAGTAGCAGTAGTAGCAGTAGTAGCAGCAGTAGCAGCAGTAGTAGCAGAAGTAGTAGCAGTAGCAACAGTAGTAGTAGTAGCAGCGGAGTAGCAGTAGTAGTAGAAGTAGAAGTAGAAGTAGATGTAGCAGTAGCAGTAGCAGTACCAGTAGTAGCATTAGCAGTAGTAGTAGCAGTAGCAGTAGTAGCAGCAGTAGTAGCAGCAGTAGTACCAGTAGTAGCAGCAGTAGCGGTAGTAGAGGTAGTAGCAGTAGTACCAGTAGTAGTAGTAGTAGTAGTAGTAGTAGTAGCAGTAGTAGCAGTAGTAGTAGCAGTAGTAGTAGCAGTTGTAGCAGTAGTAGCAGCAATAGTTGTAGCAGTAGCAGCAACAGTAGTAGTAGTAGTAGTAGCAGTAGTAGCAGCAGTAGTAGCAGTAGTAGTAGTAGTAGTAGTAGTAGCAGAAGTAGTAGCAGTAGCAGTAGCAGTAGTAGCAGCGGAGTAGCCGTAGCAGTAGTAGCAATAGAAGTAATGGTAGCAGTAGTAGCAGTAGCTGTAGAAGTAGCAGTAGTAGCAGCAGCAGTAGTAGTAGTAGTAGTAGTAGTAGTAGTAGAAGTAGTAGTAGCAGTAGTAGAACCAGTAGTAGTAGTAGTAGTAGTAGCAGTAGTAGTAGTAGCTGCAGTAGTAGTAGTAGTAGTAGCAGCAGTAGCAGCAGTAGTAGCAATAGTAGCCGAAGTAGCAGTAGTAGTAGTAGTAGTAGTAGTAGTAGTAGTAG
Organism: Avena sativa; assembly: GCA_916181665.1. Lineage (NCBI taxonomy): Eukaryota > Viridiplantae > Streptophyta > Magnoliopsida > Poales > Poaceae > Avena > Avena sativa. The sequence goes on from OV702288.1 coordinate 247,603,827, forward strand.
AAGTAGTAGTAGAAGCAGTAGCAGCAATAGCAGTAGCAGCAGCAGCAGTAGTAGTAGAAGTAGTAGTAGAAGCAGTAGCAGTAGCAGCAGTAGTAGCAATAGTAGTAGCATTAGCAGTAACATTAGCAGTAGTAGATGTAGTTGTAGTAGCAGTGGCAGTAGCAGTAGTAGTACCAGCAGTAGCAGTACCAGTAGCAGTAGCAATAGCAGTAGCAGTAGCAGTAGCAGTAGCAGTAGCAGGAGTAGTAATAGCAGTAGTAGGAGTAGTAGCAGGAGTAGTAGCAGGAGTAGTAGTAGCAGTAGTAGTAGTAGCACTAGTACTAGCAGCAGTAGTACCAACAGTAGTAGAAGATCCAATAGTAGTTGTAGTAGCAGTAGTAGTCGGAGTAGTAGTAGCAGTAGTAGCAGCAGTAGCAACAGTAGTAGCAGAAGTAGTAGTAGCAGCAGCAGTAGTAGTAATAGTAGTAGTAGTAGTAGTAGTAGTAGAAGCGGAGTAGCAGTAGTAGTAGCAGTAGCAGTAGTAGCAGCAGTAGTACCAGTAGTAGTAGCAGTACTAGCAACAGTAGTAGTAGCAGTAGTAGCAGTAGTAGTAGTAGAAGAAGTTGTAGCAGTAGCAGTAGCAGTAGCAGCAGCAGTAGCAGCAACAGTAATAGTAGTAGCAGTAGCAGTAGCAGTAGCAGCAGCAACAGTAGTAGTAGTAGTAGTAGTAGTAGTAGTAGTAGGAGTAGTAGTAGTAGTAGTAGTAGCAGTAGTAGTAGTAGTAGTAGCAGTAGTAGCAGTAGCAGTATCAGTAGCAGTAGCAGTAGCAGTAGTAGTAGCAGTAGTAGTACCAGTAGTAGGAGAAGTAGCAGCAGTAGTAGCAGCAGTAGTAGTAGCAATAGCAGTAGCAGTACCAGTAGTAGGAGAAGTAGCATGAGTAGTAGCATGAGTCGTAGTAGTAGTAGTAGTAGTAGTAGTAGTAGTAGTAGTAGTAGTAGCATGAGTAGTAGCAGCAGTTGTAGCACCAGTAAAAGGAGTAGTAGCAGTAGCAGTAGCAGAAGTAGGAGCAGTAGTAGTAGCAGCAGTAGTTGGAGAAGTAAAAGGAGTAGTAGCGGTAATTGTAGTAGCAATAGCAGTAGTAGTAGTAGCAGGAGTAGTAGTAGGAGGAGGAGAAGTAGCAGTATGAGTAGCAATAGTAGTAGCAGTAGTAGTAGTACTAGTAGAAGTAGCAGCAACAACAGTAGTAGCAGCAGTAGTAGTAGTAGTAGTAGAAGCAGTAGTAGTAGCAGTAGTAGTAGCAGGAGTAGTAGTAGTAGTAGTAGTAGTAGTAGTACCTGTAGTAGTAGCAGGAGTAGTAGCAGCAGTAGCACTAGCAGTAGCAGCAGTAGTAACAGTAGTAGTAGAAGTAGTAGTAACAGTAGCAGCAATAGCAGCAGTTGTAGCAATAGTAGTAGCAGTATTAGCAGGAGTAGTAGCAGAAGTAGTACCAGGAGTTGTAGTAGCAGTAGTAGTAGTAGTAGTAGATGTAGTAATAGCAGTATTAGCAGTATTAGCAGTAGTAGTAGTACCAGTATTAGCAGGAGTAGTATCAGTAGCAGTAGTAGTAGCAATAGTAGTAGCAGTAGTAGTAGATGTAGTAATAGTAGCAGTTGCAGTAGCAGTAGTAGTAACAGTAGTAGTAGTAGCAGTAGTAGTAGCAATAGCAGTAGCAGTAGAAGTAGCAGGAGTAGTAGTAGTCGCAGTAGCAGTAGCAGGAGTAGTAGTAGGAGTAGTAGTACCAGTAGTAGTAGCAGCAGTAATACCAGCAGTAGTAGTAGTAGTAGCAACAGCAGCAGTAGTAGAAATAGTAGTAGTAGAAGCAGTAGTAGTAGCAATAGCAGTAGCAGTAGCAGTAGTAGAAGTAGCAGTAGCAGTATCAAAAGCAGTAGCAGTAGCAGTAGTAGTAGTAGTAGTAGTAGTAGTAGCAGTAGTAGGAGCAGTAGCCTGAGTAATAGCATGAGTGGTAGTACTAGTAGTAGTAGTAGTAGTAGTAGCATAGTAGCAGTAGTAGTCGTAGCAGTAGCAGTAGCAGTAGCAGTAGTAGGAGAAGTAGCAGGAGTAGTAGCATGAGTCGTAGTAGAAGTAGTAGTAGCATGAGTAGTAGCAGCAGTAGGAGATGCAGTAGAAGGAGTAGTAGCAGTAGCAGTAGCAGAAGTAGGAGCAGTAGTAGTAGCAGTAGTAGTAGCAGTAGCAGTAGCAGTAGCAGTAGTAGCAGTAGTAGCAGCAGTAGCAGCAGTAGTAGCAGAAGTAGTAGCAGTAGCAGCAGTAGTAGTAGTAGCAGCGGAGTAGCAGTAGTAGTAGCAGTAGAAGTAGAAGTAGATGTAGCAGTAGCAGTAGCAGTACCAGTAGTAGCAGTAGCAGTAGTAGTAGCAGTAGTAGTAGTAGCAGCAGTAGTAGCAGCAGTAGTACCAGTAGTAGCAGCAGTAGTGGTAGTAGAAGTAGTAGTAGTAGTAGAAGCAGTAGTAGTAGCAGTAGTAGTAGCAGGAGTAGTAGTAGTAGTAGTAGTAGTAGTTGTAGTAGTAGCAGGAGTAGTAGCAGTAGTAGCACAAGTAGTAGCAGCAGTAGTAACAGTAGTAGTAGAAGTAGTAGTAACAGTAGTAGTAGCACTAGTAGTAGAAGCAGTAGTAGTAGCAGTAGTAGCAATAATAGTAGTAGTAGTAGCAGCAGTAGCACTAGCAGTAGCAGTAGTAGTAGAAGTAGTAGTAGTAGTAGCAGCAGTAGCAGCAGTAGCAGCAATAGCAGCAGTTGTAGCAATAGTAGTAGCAGTATTAGCAGGAGTAGTAGCAGAAGTAGTACCAGGAGTGGTAGTAGCAGTAGTAGTAGATGAAGTAATAGTAGTAGTTGCAGTAGCAGTAGTAGTAACAGTAGTAGTAGTAGTAGCAGTAGTAGTAGCAATAGCAGTAGCAGTAGAAGTAGCAGGAGTAGTAGTAGTCGCAGTAGCAGTAGCAGGAGTAGTAGTAGGAGTAGTAGTACCAGTAGTAGTAGCAGCAGTAGTACCAGCAGTAGTAGTAGTAGTAGTAGCAGCAGCAGTAGTAGAAATAGTAGTAGTAGCAGCAGTAGTAGTAGCAATAGCAGTAGCAGTAGTAGAAGTAGCAGTAGTAGTATCAAAAGCAGTAGCAGTAGCAGTAGTAGTAGTAGTAGCAGTAGTAGGAGCAGTAGCATGAGTAGTAGCATGAGTGGTAGTACTAGTAGTAGTAGTAGTAGTAGTAGCAGTAGTAGCAGTAGTAGTCGTAGCAGTAGCAGTAGCAGTAGTAGTAGCAGTAGTAGGAGAAGTAGCAGGAGTAGTAGCATGAGTCGTTGTCGTAGTAGTAGTAGTAGCATGAGTAGTAGCAGCAGTAGGAGATGCAGTAGAAGGAGTAGTAGCATTAGCAGTAGCAGAAGTAGGAGCAGTAGTAGTAGCAGTAGTAGTAGCAGTAGCAGTAGCAGTAGTAGCAGTAGTAGTAGTAGCAGTAGTAGCAGCAGTAGCAGTAGTAGTAGAAGAAGTAGTAGTAGCAGCGGAGTAGCAGTAGTAGTAGCAGTAGAAGTAGAAGTAGATGTAGCAGTAGCAGTAGCAGTACCGGTAGTAGCAGTAGTAGCAATAGTAGTAGTAGTAGCAGCAGTAGCACTAGCAGTAGCAGTAGTAGTAGAAGTAGTAGTAGCAGCAGTAGCAGCAGTAGCAGCAATAGCAGCAGTTGTAGCAATAGTAGTAGAAGTATTAGCAGGAGTAGTAGCAGAAGTAGTACCGGGAGTGGTAGTAGCAGTAGTAGTAGCAATAGTAGTAGCAGTAGTAGTAGATGAAGTAATAGTAGCAGTTGCAGTAGCAGTAGTAGTAACAGTAGTAGTAGTAGCAGTAGTAGTAGCAATAGCAGTAGCAGTAGAAGTAGCAGGAGTAGTAGTAGTCGCAGTAGCAGTAGAAGGAGTAGTAGTAGGAGTAGTAGTACCAGTAGTAGTAGCAACAGTAGTAGTAGTAGTAGTAGCAGCAGCAGTAGTAGAAATAGTAGTAGTAGCAGCAGTAGTAGTAGCAATAGCAGTAGCAGTAGCAGTAGTAGAAGTAGCAGTAGCAGTATCAAAAGCAGTAGCAGTAGCAGTAGTAGTAGTAGTAGTAGCAGTAGTAGGAGCAGTAGCATGAGTAGTAGCATGAGTGGTAGTACTAGTAGTAGTAGTAGTAGCAGTAGTAGCAGTAGTAGTCGTAGCAGTAGCAGTAGCAGTAGTAGTAGCAGTAGTAGGAGAAGTAGCAGGAGTAGTAGCATGAGTCGTTGTCGTAGTAGTAGTAGTAGTAGTAGCATGAGTAGTAGCAGCAGTAGGAGATGCAGTAGAAGGAGTAGTAGCATTAGCAGTAGCAGAAGTAGGAGCAGTAGTAGTAGCAGTAGTAGTAGCAGTAGCAGTAGCAGTAGTAGCAGTAGTAGTAGTAGCAGTAGTAGCAGTAGTAGCAGCAGTAGCAGTAGTAGTAGCAGAAGTAGTAGCAGTAGCAGCAGTAGTAGTAGTAGTAGCAGCAGTAGTAGCAGTAGAAGTAGAAGTAGATGTAGCAGTAGCAGTAGCAGTACCGGTAGTAGCAGTAGCAGTAGTAGTAGCAGTAGCAGTAGTAGTAGCAGTAGCAGTAGTAGCAGCAGTAGTAGCAGCAGTAGTACCAGTAGTAGCAGCAGTAGTGGTAGTAGAAGTAGTACCAGTAGTAGTAGTAGTAGTAGTAGTAGTAGTAGTAGCAGTTGTAGCAGTAGTAGCAGCAATAGTTGTAGCAGTAGCAGCAACAGTAGTAGTAGTAGCAGTAGTAGCAGTAGTAGTAGTAGTAGTAGTAGCAGTAGTAGTAGCAGTAGCAGTAGCAGTAGTAGCAGCAGAGTAGCCGTAGCAGTAGTAATAATAGAAGTAATGGTAGCAGTAGTAGCAGTAGTTGTAGAAGTAGCAGTAGTAGCAGCAGCAGCAGCAGCAGCAGTAGTAGTAGTAGTAGTAGTAGTAGTAGTAGTAGTAGAAGTAGTAGTAGTAGTAGTAGAACCAGTAGTAGTAGTAGTAGTAGTAGTAGTAGTAGTAGTAGTAGTAGTAGTAGTAGTAGTAGTAGTAGTAGTAGTAGCAGTAGTAGTAGTAGCAGCAGTAGTATTAGTAGTAGGAGTAGCAGCAGTAGCAGCAGCAGCAGCAATAGTAGCAGAAGTAGTAGTAGCAGTAGTAGTAGAAGTAGTAGTAGAAGCAGTAGCAGCAATAGGAGTAGCAGCAGCAGCAGTAGTA
>OV702288.1:247619037-247636537 GCA_916181665.1 Avena sativa
AGTAGTAGTAGTAGCAGCAGTAGCAGTAGCAATAGTAGTAGAAGTAGTAGTAGCAGCAGTAGCAACAATAGCAGCAGTAGCAGCAGCAGTAGCAATAGTAGTAGCAGTATTAGCAAGAGTAGTAGCAGAAGTAGTACCAGGAGTGGTAGTAGCAGTAGTAGTAGCAATAGTAGTAGCAGTAGTAGTAGATGTAGTAATAGTAGCAGTAGCAGTAGCAGCAGCAGCAGTAGTAGAAGTAGTAGTAGTAGAAGTAGTAGTAGCAATAGCAGTAGCAGTAGCAGTAGCAGGAGTAGTAGTAGTAGCAGTAGCAGTAGCAGTAGCAGGAGTAGTAGCAGGAGTAGTAGTAGCAGTAGTAGTAGCAGTAGCAGTAGTAGTAGTAGTAATAGTAGTAATAGTAGTAGTAGCAGGAGTAGTAGCAGTAGTAGCAGAAGTAGTAGCAGCAGTAGTACCAGCAGTAGTACCAGCAGTAGTAGCAGTAGTAGTAGTAGTAGCAGTAGTAGTAGAAGTAGTAGTAGTAGCAGTAGTAGTAGCAGTAGTAGCAATAGTAGTAGTAGTAGTAGTAGTAGCATTAGTAGCAGTAGCAGTAGTAGTAGAAGTAGTAGTTGCAGCAGTAGCAGCAACAGCAGCAGTAGTAGCAATAGTAGTAGCAGTATTAGCAGGAGTAGTAGCAGAAGTAGTACCAGGAGTGGTAGTAGCAGTAGTAGTAGCAATAGTAGTAGAAGTAGTAGTAGATGTAGTACTAGTAGAAGTAGTAGTAGTAGTACCAGTAGTAGTAGTAGCAGTAGTAGTAGCAATAGCAGTAGCAGTAGCAGTAGTAGTAGCAGTAGCAGGAGTAGTACAAGTAGTAGTAGCAGTAGCAGGAGTAGTAGCAGGAGTAGTAGCGGGAATAGTAGTAGTAGTAGTAGCACTAGTAGTAGCAGAAGTTGTACTAGCAGTAGTAGATGCAGCAGTAGTAGTAGTAGTAGTAGTAGTAGTAGTAGTAGTAGTAGTAGTAGTAGTAGTAGTAGTAGTAGCAGCAGTTGTAGTAGCAATAGCAGTAGTAGTAGTAGCAGGAGTAGTAGTAGCAGGAGCAGTAGCATGAGTAGTAGGAGTAGTAGTAGTAGTAGTAGTAGTAGTAGGAGTAGTAGCAGTAGTAGCAGTACTAGTACTAGTAGTAGCAGTAGCAGTAGTAGTAGTAGTAGTAGTAGTAGTAGCAGCAGCAGTAGTAGCAGTAGTAGCACTAGTAGTAGAAGTAGTAGTAGCAGTAGTAGTAGCAGGAGTAGTAGTAGAAGTAGTAGTAGCTGTAGTAGTAACAGGAGTAGTAGCAGAAGTAGTACCAGCAGTAGTAGCAGTAGTAGTAGCAGTAGTAGTAGAAGCAGTAGTAGTAGCAGTAGTAGTAGTTGTAGTAGTAGCAATAGTAGTAGTAGTAGCAGCAGTAGCAGTAGCAGTAGTAGTAGAAGTAGTAGTTGCAGCTGTAGCAGCAATAGCAGCAACAGTAGCAATAGTAGTAGCAGTATTAGCAGGAGTAGTACCAGGAGTGGTAGTAGCAGTAGTAGTAGCAATAGTAGTAGCAGTAGTAGTAGATGTAGTAGTAGATGTAGTAGTAGTAGTACCAGTACTAGTAGTAGTAGCAGTAGTAGTAGCAATAGCAGTAGTAGTAGCAGTAGCAGTAGCAGTAGTAGCAGTAGTAGCAGGAGTAGTAGCAGGAGTAGTAGCAGGAGTAGTAGTAGCAGCAGTAGAAGCAGCAACAGTAGTAGTAGGAGTAGTAGTAGTAGCAGTAGAAGTAGCAGTAGGAGTAGTAGTAGCAGCCGTAGTAGTAGTAGTAGTAGTAGTAGTAGTAGTAGTAGTAGTAGTAGGAGGAGGAGGAGGAGGAGTAGTAGTAGTTGTAGTAGCAGTAGAAGTAGCACTAGCAGTAGAAGAAGTAGCAGTAGTAGTAGTAGTAGTAGTAGTAGTAGTAGTAGAAGTAGTAGCAGTAGTAGTAGCATAAGTAGGAGCAGTAGTAGTAGCAGCAGTAGTAGGAGCAGTAGCAGGAGTAGTAGCAGCAGCTGTAGTAGCAATAGCAGTAGCAGTAGTAGTAGCAGGAGTAGTAGTAGCAGGAGTAGTAGCAGGAGTAGTAGTAGTAGTAGTAGTAGTAGTAGTAGCAGTAGTAGTAGCAGTAGTAGTAGCAGGAGTAGGAGCAGGAGTAGCAGTAGTAGTAGTAGCAGTAGTAGCAGTAGCAGTAGTAGCAGTAGTAGTAGTAGTAGTAGTAGTAGTAGTAGTAGTAGTAGTAGCAATAGCAGTAGCAGTAGTAGTAGCAGGAGTAGTAGCAGGAGTAGTAGTAGTAGTAGTAGCAGGAGTAGTAGCAGGAGTAGTAGCAGTAGCAGTAGCAGGAGTAGTAGTAGTAGTAGCAGTAGTAGCAGTAGCAGTAGTAGTAGTAGGAGTAGTAGAAGTAGTAGTAGTAGCAGCAGTAGCAGCAGTGTAACTACCTCGGTGAATTACGCTCCTAGTTACAAGCCAGGATGAGCAGAAATGGTTGAAATAGTACGGTGGGGCCCAAATGCCACTCACAGGTAGACCTTTCGGCCGTCCCAACCATTTCCACACATCGGGACAAGAACGGGCGGCGTAATCGGTAGGCGAAGGGATCAACTACATACACAAATGAGTATGTATGCAAGCCACCATACAACAGTACATCAGAGCCACTCCATCTAAAAAGAAAGGAAATATAGCAACGCCATACGGCAAGATCCAAATATCCTAGATAGATATAATAGTTTAGGATATCTCCTCAAACATCAATCAACAGAGTAACAAGCGGAAGCGGAAGACAAAATCCGAGTACGGATAAGAAGCAAATCGGCATAAGATGCCCCATAAATAAGTAGATCCCGCCCACAGATCTCACGGATCCCCGTTCCCGGAATCTCTACACCGAATGATCGTTGCCCACATCGTCCGTCTCTTCCACCCAGTATCCATCTTGAGAGTGTACCTGTTCATCTGAAGCAATATTTTATCGTGTGAGACCCTAGGGGTACTCAGCAAGTCTTTATGCCTCTAAAGGGGACACAGCCTGGGGTGACGCAATTGCAGCAAAAGATAAACCCTAGCAATTCTATAGATACTCGATAACCATCCGCCTAACCAGAGATAGACGGATGTCCGTGAATTAATAACAACAGTTATAACAGTTATAACGGTAATGTCCACAGATCCATCATCCTCCTCGCTTACCGACGAGGAAGCGGACGAACAACCCCCCCATCCGTTGGCAGTTTTATTATCCATTCCGTGAATGTTGCACTATTTACTAGTCAGGTACCTAGTCTAGTCAAATTAAAAGCGGTACTTTAGTTATGCTTGTCTATGATCGAGAAACTGTGCTCCAAGTCGTCCATAACCGCGGACACGGCTTTCAGAAAGTTTTACCCTGCAGGGGTGCACAAATAGCAACACACACTCGATATGCCTTGGAAAAACCAAATCAAAACCCAACGAGGCAGTCACGACAAAGCGATCACAGGATTCAGAAATATTTCAGGGGGCCACCCCATTGAGCTACCCGCAACGAAGTTAGCTGACTCCGAGACGGCATCAAGGTTTGTGGAGCCGGCTGTAAACGACTGGGAACCCGAAAGTGTGACTGGGCTTGTCGATATAGCGAAAACGGGTCACGGACCTAAACAGTACAGTGTGCATTACCTCGCACAATTTAAATTAAAGCGGTAAAGCATGGCATAAGTACAGGATAGTAAATAAAACCTCAAACTAGGTTGTGGCCCTCAAGAAATAAGAATGAATCAAGCTCTGGCTCAGGGGGGTCCATAAGGCCTCCCGGATGTGGATAGCGCGAATAATCTTGGAACAGGAATCAAGTACTCGGGGTCTTACGGGACACAAGTGAGCCTGAAGAACCAAATAGCGAACATGGCTCACCGATGCCACTTTCATTAGTTATCCCATTACTACTCAGGTTAAGTTGTTTAGGTACCTCGTTATCCATCAGACACTCACATACCCTACACATGCTGTTCTACGACTCGCATGGCTCAAACAACTCCTGTAGTAATGGCTCATGGGATGGAGGGACAAGCTTTGGTGGGGTTTAAAAGTAAAGGCTATGCAATGCTTGGGATTCAAATTAATGCAATCGCGACTCAATGATGCAAGAATAAGATAGAGGCAATAGGTTCTATATGTATGCAAGCATGTGGTAGTGCTTGCCTGGCAGCTCAGTTGAAGCAAAGGATGGATCTGGGTAGTGCTCCTGGTTCTCCTGATATATCCCCTGCTCAGCGTCTATTCGAAGAAGAACCAAACAAACAAGGGCCAACATAAATAAAGTGCACAAGCATATGAATAAAATGTGACAAGCAAACAATCATGCCTTGATGAATGATGCACAATTTGCATGGCATTAAAGTAGCATGGCATAGGTGAGGTGTGGAACACAAGAATAAACCATTTTATTTAGTTTTGGCCCCCTTTTAACCTCATTTTTGTTGCTGTATACATTATATTTATATGATGCATGCTTCAAATCAAACCATGGAATGCATAAACAGAAAGGTCTCGTCGAGCTAATCATTTTAGACATATCATTTATTAAATTTGGAGTTATAAATCAAAAGTTATTAATTTATTAAAGAAAAAGGGCATTTATTGTAATTTAAATAAACTTGGAATTTTAAATGTTCAAAATATATTTTGAAGGCCAGATTTGAATTCCTCATATTTTTCTGATTTGAAAACATATATTATTTGTATTATTTGGATTTGTACTTCAAAAGATATTTAAAAACAGAATTAAATTTGAATTTGAATTAATTGGAAAAGAATTTGAATTTAAAACAGAAAACAGACAAACTTTTTATATCCAGCCTAACCTAGCCCCTAACGCTGACGGGTGGGCCTCTCGGCTGACTGGACCAAACGCGCACAGAGGAGATTTCCTCACCGCGAGCTGACCCAGCCTAAGCGAATGACAGGTGGGCCATCGACCACGCGGGTCCACGTGGCAGAGGCGAGCGGGCCAGGAACTGACAGGTGGGACTAGGCTGGAGCGCGGGTTGCGGGCAGGAAACGCTGGGGGTTTTTCTGCAAAAGCGCGCAGCGGCTGGCAGGTGGGGTCCTAAGGAGCGCGGGTTGCGACGAGCAAAACAGCAGGGGGGTATGCGCAAAAACGACAGCGCGGTACTGTGGATCTTCTCTGAATCTGTCTGTCGACAGATCGGTGCGCGGCAGCAGCAGGCGCGGCGCGTGGGGCTCGATCCCGCGACCTAGCGTGCGCGCGCGGAGGCGGCTGCCAGTGCGGTGGCTTGGGCTTGGTGACAGGGAGGCGTGCGTGGCCTAGCTAGGGTTTTTGTGCGGCGGGGGAGCGAGTCGACGCTGCGCTCGCCGGCACACAGAGCGTGCACGACGAAACGTCCGGCGGACCTAGCGCGGTACGGCGAAGGGGACCATGTCCAGGGGGTTTAGGAGCTCACCTAGAGGATGTTGGCGTGGTCGGATCGAGCAGAGGGGCGGGCGATCGACGAGGACGCAGACAGACCGAAAGCTAGGGTTTCTCGTCGGTGGCGTCGGTGTTCTTCGGCTCCGGTGCTCCTCCTCTGCGACGGCGCGTATAGGGTGATGCAGTGGAGCGTCGTGACCTTCCTCGACACCAGCGGACGCCTCGCCACCGGCTGGTTTGTGTAGAGGAGATGGAGGCTGACGGTGGCCGGCGTCGGGGGTAGACGGTGGCGGGGGAAGGCAGGGAGAGAGGGGACGGTCTGGGGTAGATCTGGGCGAGGCAGGAGGAGCCGTGAGGGTGGAGATAAGAAGAGAGGGGAGGAGGTGCCGTGGGGAGGGAGTGGTTGGAGATAAAGGTGGCTTCGGCCACCTTTTTCCCTCCTTCCTCCTCACGTGCTCGGTCGGCAGGGCAGGGCAAGGGGCTGGCAGGTGGGGACGGCCAAGGCCAAGGGAGGCAAGGGCAGGCTCGGGCTAGGGGGGCCACAAGGCAGGGAGAGAGCTAGAGGGGAGAGGGGTAGCCTCGGGTAGAGTTAGGGTTGGAGGTGGGAGGCTCGGGCTAGGGTTAGAGAGAGCCTCGGGCCAGGGCTTGTGTGGTGGAGGGGGTAGCTAGGTGGCATGGTGGGGCCAGCTAGGTGAGAGATAGAGGGAGGCCGAGAGAGGGAAGGTGTGGTAGGGGACTAGGGGGTATGGTTTAGGTTTAGCTTAGGGTTTAGAGAGAGAGGGGAAAGATGAGAGAGAGATGGGGGTGAGGTTTGTTGTTTTGTCAAGCTCAAGCAAGATCAAGCAAAGAGCAAGCAAGAACTATACAATGAAAAGAGAGGGATGGATGAGGGTTAGGGTTTTAAGCAAGGTCAAGATAAGATCAAGATAAAGGAGGGAGAGATAGATGAGAGATGGCATGATCCAACCAAAAACAAGTAAAACCAAAAGAGGGCCTAAGTTGGTGATGGTTGCATGGCCCATGCAAATGCATTAAATGCTAGGCTTCCTCTTGTGAGAACAAAAATGAATATCCCTAGCATTTATACTTATGCATTCCAAAATGTGGGTAAGGCCTAAGCAAAAAGGATTTAAGAGAAAGCTCCAAGGGGAATAGATGGAGATGGTCATGTTTGAGTAAAATTGGGACTTGCTAGTGTGTATATTCCACTAGATGATCAATAGCCCCAAACTATTCCCAACATGAGCATAATCCCATAATAATCCATATGGAAGCTAGGAGAAAGGGTCCCACTCACAAGGCATGCAAATGTGGCCATATGGCTCTCCTAAACCAATAATGTGAAAACAATATGGTGCATATATGAGAGCATGTGGAGATAGAATGGATCCACACCAACACATATGAGCTAGAGGTAAAACCAAATAAGTTGCAATGCTCATATATGGTGGAATGGTGGAAAGATGGGATGATGAAAAGAAAGGTGGTGGAGTTAAATAAAAGATATGCCCCCAACTCAACTTGGGCATTAAACAATATATCAATATCCAAATACAATATCAAGAGGCAAATACCATTAATGATGCATATGAGAGAAGATCCAAAACAAAAAGGGTTTTATATGATGCTCAAATGCAAGGAGGCATGATGACATGAGCATGACATAATGATGATGCAACAACTATATATTTGGAGTAGCCATTATACCTAGACTAGGCTAGTAGCATTGCAATTGTTAGACAATTGGGATGCTACAACTCTCCCCCACTAAACAAGAATCTCGTCCCGAGATTCCTAGGAAAAAGAAAACAACACAAGGAGTGGCGGGTGTTCAGACGAAGGTGGCCCTCACGTTCCAAGTTGATGAACAACGGAATGATGCGACCACTACATCTTGCAAAACTTGCTAGACTTGTTGCGAGTCTTGCGTTTTGCTTGAGAAACAACTGGTTAGAAGAATTGAAGGATTGTCGTGAGACAAGAAGGATAGGATGAACATAGCTTCGGTTTTCTCAAGAACACGATAAAAGAATAGAACCACTTGTGAAAGAAAGGACAAGATGAAGTATCATGGATAAAGAAAGACACGCCGTTAAGATTAAAGATTTACTGGTACTAGAGAGGATGAATCTTTGTCTCGCCGGAAGAAAAGAGCTAGATTGGAGAGGTTTTGAACTACTATGACAATAGCATCGTATCTTCTCTCGGATCTGAGAAATGAAGTTCGGAAACAATATTGCCTTCAAACAATAGAGTTCCTTGATATCAACAGAAAGATTTAGTTAGACATCGTCGGATTAGATTCTTGTTGCGCCGGTAAGACCCAACGGATCACGCAATTGAGGTTCGCGGATATAACTTCCAGAGACGGATGTGAAGCCAGATCATGGTGAAATGCCGAGAAGCAAAGAATATGGAGGATCTGGAGTTTATTGTAGATATACTTATTGCTTTCTTTAGCCTTGAGGCTAACGCAATAGATTTGCGGCTGATGGCATCAACCATAATTGGCTTTACCACAGAAAAAGAATTGATGGATCAAAGAGAGATAGTTTCCTTTCATCTTGTTTGGGGATGTCGAGCACCGGTAGAAGGACGAGGACAGAAAAGAGTTTGCGTTTGTTTCCACCAGATAGTTGTAGATTTTGCTCCATCTAGAATAGATAGACCACCAACAAGAGATTATTGATTACTTTCTTCGAGAGAGCACTCCGGAAAAACAAAGACGGAAGTAAAAGTATCGAGGGATAAAGGCCACTTCTAACTTCCGTGGAATGAGTGAAATCACATTAATTCACCAATTCAATGTACAAGAGCGATTGATAAGAGTAGTGGTATGGTAGCTACTCCATCCCGCACTCAAAGCATTACTCCGCACATGAACAAGAAAACCATGCAACCCAACTACCGAAAACAGACTGAAGGTATTGACAAAAACTCATGGAACTTCGTTAGAAACAAGGATAGATGCAAACGATTCGCCGGATCCATAGATAGATAAAGATGATGATGTTGTCGTCATGTTGAAAGTACCAAGCCACCGGAAAGGTATGAAGGAAGATTACGGAGACAACTGCAAGATTCCACATGTAAAGAAAAAAGATAACACCACTTGAACAGAAGGATTACAAAAGATCTGAAAACTCTTCATGGCCTCCGGTGGATTGAGCATAGACGATAGAGCGAGAGGGTTTCAAAAGATCACTTGACGAGACTGAGGTGAAAAAACTCCATGTTCTTCTTGAAATGATTGAGAGAGATTTAGCAGTCTTGAGGAAATCTACGGCGGAACGACGATGATAACTTGCCAACAAGGAAAACTCCGGGTTGGTTGCAGATGGAGGATGGAATTAACAATGGACTTGCTGATTCCAGAGTTGAAGCGATCTGTTTAGCAGAAGGATGTGGTCGAGATAGGTGACTTCAAGAAGCCAGAATTTCTCACTTTGAGACTTTGCACACAGGCAGTGCTCATGAAGCTTGAGAGGAAGAGACACAGATGATCTTCCATGTCCTTCCATTGATATGGAATAGGCAAGCATATTATCAACATATACCACCAAGGATTAACAGGATATTCCCAGAATATCAAGTTCAAGAGGCGGGAGAAACGAACAAATGCTCGAAACACTTTCTGAGCTCAACGCTCTTAGAAAGATCAATATTAAGAGCACGGGTTCGTGTTGAGGAGGAGGCACTGGAAGAATAGATTATCTGGTCCTTCGGAAGAAAAAGATATGTCACCTGGTTCACATTGTCGATTGGATCACCGGTTACAAGATAAAGAGATCTTGGATAAGAACCGATGATAGCTCATACCTTAAGCAAAGCTATCAGAGACGAAAAGATGCAATTCCCTCGCCTCAAAGAGAATTTTCCAGATATGGGTTCAAAAAGATGTGCAGCTTGATGGACAGATGATAGACCGCCGTAGTGCTTTGAGAAACTCCGGATTGCCAAAGATGCTTGAATATGCATAGATATGACCACGGTGTACTCAAAATCACAGGAGATAACCGTCACCATTTGGAGGATAGAGTTGATAGCATTTTCCATATTCCACTCGACACTTAACATGAGTGGAATATAGCTATGCCGAGAGCCAAATTACAATCACCAGCATCGGATCGACACATGTTATGTAATTAGCCCAAGAGAAAAGGAGATGAAAAGGAACTCCAGGATTAAGCGCCGGTGACGAAAGAATGAGTTAGCATGGACATGCTGATAAGGAAGGTAGATAATGTTTCACACACGACTGGAAAGGAGTGTGGAAACACAGATGGATCAAAGAAAGATTTTCCGCATTTTTCGGCATTAAAATACCAATAGATGCGCAAAATCAGATAACGAATCAAGATTAGCGACTCTACCTCTCTACCTGATAAGTGATTTTGCACAGAAAGCGGAGTTGCTAGAAGGAATGACACCCTTAAGAAGATGGCACCGGTTAACAAGGAGTCAGATAGATCGCGCCGGTTTGCAAAAGCCTGTTAGTATGGAATGTACCAACAGTTGATAACCAAAGGTAGATAAGATAACAAGTTGGATGCAACAGATAGACAAGGAATTACACACACACACACACACTCACACTTTCTATGGTACTACGGAAACCCAGAACACGTGAATCCTAGTTTGAATTTTAAGAAGAGGATTGAAAAAGTTTCACTTCCTTGCCAGAAAAGGGTGGTGGGTGGGTAAGAAGAAAAGTGGAAGCAATCCTACTCTCAGGTTTTGTTTTTCCCTAGTATACATAGCTACCAAAAATATTTGCTAGACAGACAACGAACATTTGGCTGAGACCCTGAAGGTCAGGATGGCTCTGATACCAATTGTAACTACCTCGGTGAATTACGCTCCTAGTTACAAGCCTGGATGAGCAGAAATGGTTGAAATAGTACGGTGGGGCCAAATGCCACTCACAGGTAGACCTTTCGGCCGTCCCAACCATTTCCACACATCGGGACAAGAACGGGCGGCGTAATCGGCAGGCGAAGGGATCAACTACATACACAAATGAGTATGTATGCAAGCCACCATACAACAGTACATCAGAGCCACTCCATCTAAAATGAAAGGAAATATAGCAACGCCATACGGCAAGATCCAAATATCCTAGATAGATATAATAGTTTAGGATATCTCCTCATACATCAAACAACAGAGTAACAAGCGGAAGCGGAAGACAAAATCCGAGTACGGATAAGAAGCAAATCAGCATAAGATGCCCCATAAATAAGCAGATCCCGCCCACAGATCTCACGGATCCCCGTTCCCGGAATATCTACACCGAATGATCGTTGCCCACATCGTCCGTCTCTTCCACCCAGTATCCATCTAGAGAGTGTACCTGTTCATCTGAACCAATAATTTATCGTGTGAGACCCTAAGGGTACTCAGCAAGTCTTTATGCCTCTAAAGGGGACACAACCTGGGGTGACGCAATTGCAGCAAAAGATAAACCCTAGCAATTCTATAGATACTCGATAACCATCCGCCTAACCAGAGATAGACGGATGTCCGTGAATTAATAACAACAGTTATAACAGTTATAACGGTAATCTCCACAGATCCATCCTCCTCCTCGCTTACCGACGAGGAAGCGGACGAACAACCCCCCCATCCGTTGGCAGTTTTATTATCCATTCCGTGAATGTTGCACTATTTACTAGTCAGGTACCTAGTCTAGTCAAATTAAAAGCGGTACTTTAGTTATGCTTGTCTATGATCGAGAAACTGTGCTCCAAGTCATCCATAACCGCGGACACGGCTTTCAGAAAGTTTTACCCTGCAGGGGTGCACAAATAGCAACACACACTCGATATGCCTCGGAAAAACCAAATCAAAACCCAACGAGGCAGTCACGACAAAGCGATCACAGGATTCAGAAATATTTCAGGGGGCCACCCCATTGAGCTACCCGCAACGAAGTTAGCTGACTCTGAGACGGCCTCAAGGTTTGTGGAGCCGGCTGTAAACGACTGGGAACCCGAAAGTGTGACTGGGCTTGTCGATACAGCAAAAACGGGTCACGAACCTAAACAGTACAGTGTGCATTACCTCGCACAATTTAAATTAAAGCGGTAAAGCATGGCATAAGTATAGGATAGTAAATAAAACCTCAAACTAGGTTGTGGCCCTCAAGAAATAAGAATGAATCAAGCTCTGGCTCAGGGGGGTCCATAAGGCCTCCCGGATGTGGATAGCGCGAATAATCTTGGAACAGGAATCAAGTACTCGGGGTCTTACGGGACACAAGTGAGCCTGAAGAACCAAATAGCGAACATGGCTCACCGATGCCACTTTCATTAGTTATCCCATTACTACTCAGGTTAAGTTGCTTAGGTACCTCGTTATCCATCAGACACTCACATACCCTACACATGCTGTTCTACGACTCGCATGGCTCAAACAACTCCTGTAGTAATGGCTCATGGGATGGAGGGACAAGCTTCGGTGGGGTTTAAAAGTAAAGGCTATGCAATGCTTGGGATTCAAATTAATGCAATCGCGACTCAATGATGCAAGAATAAGATAGAGGCAATAGGTTCTATATGTATGCAAGCATGTGGTAGTGCTTGCCTGGCAGCTCAGTTGAAGCAAAGGATGGATCTGAGTAGTGCTCCTGGTTCTCCTGATATATCCCCTGCTCAGCGTCTATTCGAAGAAGAACCAAACAAACAAGGGCCAACATAAATAAAGTGCACAAGCATATGAATAAAATGTGACAAGCAAACAATCATGCCTTGATGAATGATGCACAATTTGCATGGCATTAAAGTAGCATGGCATAGGTGAGGTGTGGAACACAAGAATAAACCATTTTATTTAGTTTTGGCCCCCTTTTAACCTCATTTTTGTTGCTGTATACATTATATTTATATGATGCATGCTTCAAATCAAACCATGGAATGCATAAACAGAAAGGTCTCGTCGAGCTAATCATTTTAGACATATCATTTATTAAATTTGGAGTTATAAATCAAAAGTTATTAATTTATTAAAGAAAAGGGGCATTTATTGTAATTTAAATAAACTTGGAATTTTAAATGTTCAAAATATATTTTGAAGGCCAGATTTGAATTCCTCATATTTTTCTGATTTGAAAACATATATTATTTGTATTATTTGGATTTGTATTTCAAAAGATATTTAAAAACAGAATTAAATTTGAATTTGAATTAATTGGAAAAGAATTTGAATTTAAAACAGAAAACAGACAAACTTTTTATATCCAGCCTAACCTAGCCCCTAACGCTGACGGGTGGGCCTCTCGGCTGACTGGACCAAACGCGCACAGAGGAGATTTCCTCACCGCGAGCTGACCCAGCCTAAGCGAATGACAGGTGGGCCATCGACCACGCGGGTCCACGCGGCAGAGGCGAGCAGGCCAGGAACTGACAGGTGGGACTAGGCTGGAGCGCGGGTTGCGAGCAGGAAACGCTGGGGGTTTTTCTGCAAAAGCGCGCAGCGGCTGGCAGGTGGGGTCCTAAGGAGCGCGGGTTGCGACGAGCAAAACAGCAGGGGGGTATGCGCAAAAACGACAGCGCGGTACTGTGGATCTTCTCTGAATCTGTCTGTCGACAGATCGGTGCGCGGCAGCAGCAGGCGCGGCGCGTGGGGCTCGATCCCGCGACCTAGCGTGCGCGCGCGGAGGCGGCTGCCAGTGCGGTGGCTTGGGCTTGGTGACAGGGAGGCGTGCGTGGCCTAGCTAGGGTTTCTGTGCGGCGGGGGAGCGAGTCGACGCTGCGCTCGCCGGCACACAGAGCGTGCACGACGAAACGTCCGGTGGACCTAGCGCGGTACGGCGAAGGGGACCATGTCCAGGGGGTTTAGGAGCTCACCTAGAGGATGTTGGCGTGGTCGGATCGAGCAGAGGGGCGGGCGATCGACGAGGACGTAGACAGACCAAAAGCTAGGGTTTCTCGTCGGTGGCGTCGGTGTTCTTCGGCTCCGGTGCTCCTCCTCTGCGACGGCGCGTACAGGGTGATGCAGCGGAGCGTCGTGACCTTCCTCGACACCAGCGGACGCCTCGCCACCGGCTGGTTTGTGTAGAGGAGATGGAGGCCGACGGTGGCCGGTGTCGGGGGTAGACGGTGGCGAGGGAAGGCAGGGACAGAGGGGACGGTCTGGGGTAGATCTGGGCGAGGCAGGAGGAGCCGTGAGGGTGGAGATAAGCAGAGAGGGGAGGAGGTGCCGTGGGGAGGGAGTGGTTGGAGATAAAGGTGGCTTCGGCCACCTTTTTCCCTCCTTCCTCCTCACGTGCTCAGTCGGCAGGGCAGGGCAAGGGGCTGGCAGGTGGGGACGGCCAAGGCCAAGGGAGGCAAGGGCAGGCTCGGGCTAGGGGGGCCACAAGGCAGGGAGAGAGCTAGAGGGGAGAGGGGTAGCCTCGGGTAGAGTTAGGGTTGGAGGTGGGAGGCTCGGGCTAGGGTTAGAGAGAGCCTCGGGCCAGGGCTTGTGTGGTGGAGGGGGTAGCTAGGTGGCATGGTGGGGCCAGCTAGGTGAGAGATAGAGGGAGGCCGAGAGAGGGAAGGTGTGGTAGGGTTTAGAGAGAGAGGGGAAAGATGAGAGAGATATGGGGGTGAGGTTTGTTGTTTTGTCAAGCTCAAGCAAGATCAAGCAAAGAGCAAGCAAGAACTAGACAATGAAAAGAGAGGGATGGATGAGGGTTAGGGTTTTAAGCAAGGTCAAGATAAGATCAAGCTAAAGGAGGGAGAGATAGATGAGAGATGGCATGATCCAACCAAAAACAAGTAAAACCAAAAGAGGACCTAAGTTGGTGATGGTTGCATGGCCCATGCAAATGCATTAAATGCTAGGCTTCCTCTTGTGAGAACAAAAATGAATATCCCTAGCATTTATACTTATGCATTCCAAAATGTGGGGTAAGGCCTAAGCAAAAAGGATTTAAGAGAAAGCTCCAAGGGGAATAGATGGAGATGGTCATGTTTGAGTAAAATTGGGACTTGCTAGTGTGTATATTCCACTAGATGATCAATAGCCCCAAACTATTCCCAACATGAGCGTAATCCCATAATAATCCATATGGAAGCTAGGAGAAAGGGTCCCACTCACAAGGCATGCAAATGTGGCCATGTGGCTCTCCTAAACCAATAATGTGAAAACAATATGGTGCATATATGAGAGCATGTGGAGATAGAATGGATCCACACCAACACATATGAGCTAGAGGTAAAACCAAATAAGTTGCAATGCTCATATATGGTGGAATGGTGGAAAGATGGGATGATGAAAAGAAAGGTGGTGGAGTTAAATAAAAGATATGCCCCCAACTCAACTTGGGCATTAAACAATATATCAATATCCAAATACAATATCAAGAGGCAAATACCATTAATGATGCATATGAGAGAAGATCCAAAACAAAAAGGGTTTTATATGATGCTCAAATGCAAGGAGGCATGATGACATGAGCATGACATAATGATGATGCAAAAACTATATATTTGGAGTAGCCATTATACCTAGACTAGGCTAGTAGCATTGCAATTGTTAGACAATTGGGATGCTACAAGCAGTAGTAGCAGTAGTAGCAGCAGTAGTAGCACTAGTAGTAGAAGTAGGAGTAGTAGCAGTAGTAGTAGCAGGAGTAGTAGTAGAAGTAGTAGCTGTAGTAGTAGTAGTAGTAGTAGTTGTAGCAGTAGTAGCAGTAGTAGTAGTGGTAGCAATAGCAGTAGCAGGAGTAGTAGTAGCAGGAGTAGTAGTAGTAGTAGTAGTAGTAGCAGTAGTAGTAGCAAGAGTAGTAGCAGTAGCAGTAGTAGTAGGAGTAGTAGTAGTAGCAGTAGTAGCAGTAGCAGTAGTAGTAGCAGCAGCAGTAGGAGTAGGAGTAGTAGTAGTAGTAGTAGCAGCAACAACAGTAGTAGCAGTAGTAGCAGCAGTAGTAGGACTAGTAGTAGAAGTAGTAGTAGTAGTAGCAGTAGTAGTAGCAGGAGTAGTAGTAGAAGTAGTAGTAGTAGTAGTAGTAGCTGTAGTAGTAGCAGGAGTAGTAGCAGGAGTAGTAGCAGCAGCAGTAGCAGCAGCAGTAGTAGCAGTAGTAGCAGCAGTAGTAGCACTAGTAGTAGAAGTAGTAGTAGTAGCGGTAGGAGTAGCAGGAGTAGTAGTAGAAGTAGTAGTAGCTGTAGTAGTAACAGGAGTAGTAGCAGAAGTAGTACCAGCAGTAGTAGCAGTAGTAGTAGCAGTAGTAGTAGAAGCAGTAGTAGTAGCAGTAGTAGTAGTTGTAGTAGTAGCAATAGTAGTAGTAGCAGCAGTAGCAGTAGCAGTAGTAGTAGAAGTAGTAGTTGCAGCAGTAGCAGCAATAGCAGCAGTAGTAGCAATAGTAGTAGCAGTATTAGCAGGAGTAGTACCAGGAGTGGTAGTAGCTGTAGTAGTAGCAATAGTAGTAGCAGTAATAGTAGATGTAGTAGTAGATGTAGTAGTAGATGTAGTAGTAGATGTAGTAGTAGTAGTACCAGTACTAGTAGTAGCAGTAGTAGTAGCAATAGCAGTAGCAGTAGCAGTAGCAGTAGTAGCAGTAGTAGTAATAGTAGTAGTAGTAGTAGCAGCGGAGTAGTAGTAGCAGTAGCAGTAGAAGTAGAAGTAGAAGTAGCAGTAGCAGTAGTAGTAGCAGTAGCAGTAGTAGCAGCAGTAGTAGCTGTAGTAACAGCAGTAGTAGTAGCAGTAGTAGCAGTAGTAGTAGTGGTAGTGGTAGAAGTAGTAGCAGTAGTAGTAGGAGCAGTTGTAGCAGTAGTAGGAGCAGTAGTTGCAGCAGTAGCAGCAACAGTAGCAGCTGTAGCAGCAGTAGTAGCAACAGTAGTAGTAGTAGTAGTAGCCATAGTGGTAGTAGCAGTAGCAGCAGCGGAGTAGCTGTAGCAGTAGCAGTAGAAGTAATCGTAGCAGTTCCAGTAGCAGTAGTAGCAGTAGCAGTAGAAGTAGCAGTAGTAGCAGAAGTAGTAGTAGTAGTAGTAGTAGTAGTAGTAGGAGTAGTAGTAGTAGTAGTAGTAGTAGTAGTAGTAGTAGTAGTAGTAGTAGTAGTAGTAGTAGTAATAGTAGTAGTAGAAGTAGTAGTAGCAGTAGTAGTAGCAGTAGTAGTACCAGTAGTAGTAGCAGTAGTAGTAACAGTAGTAGCAGCAGTACCAGCAGTAGTAGTAGTAGCAGCAACAGTAGTAGTATTAGTAGGAGGAGTAGGAGTAGTAGTAGCAGTAGAAGTAGCAGTAGGAGTAGTAGTAGTAGTAGCAGTAGCAGTAGCTGTTGTAGTAGCAGTAGCCGTAGCAGTAGTAGTAGTAGCAGCAGTAGTAGTAGTTGTTGTAGCAGTAGTAGCAACAGTAGTTGCAGTAGTCGCAGCAGTAGCAGCAACAGTAGTAGTAGTAGCAGTAGCAGTAGAAGTAATCGTAGCAGTTCCAGTAGTAGAAGTAGCAGTAGTAGCAGAAGTAGTAGTAGTAGTAGTAGTAGTAGTAGGAGGAGTAGTAGTAGTAGTAGTAGTAGTAGTAGTAGTAGAAGTAGTAGTAGCAGTAGTAGTACAAGGAGTAGTACCAATAGTAGTAACAGTTGTAGCAGCAGTAGCAGCAGTAGTAGTAGTAGCAGCAACATTAGTAGTAGTAGTAGGAGTAGGAGTAGTAGTAGAAGTAGAAGTAGCAGTAAGAGTAGTAGTAGTAGTAGTAGTAGTAGTAGTAGCAGTAGCAGTAGTAGTAGTAGTAGTAGCAGTAGTAGTAGTAGTAGTAGTAATAGGAGTAGGAGTAGTAGTAGTTGTTGCTGTTGTAGTAGTAGTAGTAGTAGTAGCAGTAGCAGTAGTAGAAGTAGTAGTAGCAGGAGTAGTAGTAGCAGGAGTAGTAGTAGCAGTAGTAGTAGCAATAGTAGTAGCAGTAGTTGTAGCAGGAGTAGTAGCAGAAGTAGTAGTAGCATTAGTACTAGTAGCAGCAGCAGTAGTAGTACTAGTTGCAGTAGCAGCAGCAACAGTAATAGCAGTAGTAGCAGCAGTAGTAGCAGTAGTAGTAGAAGGAGTAGTAGTAGAAGTAGTAGTAGCAGGAGTAGTAGTAGCAGTAGTAGTAGTAGTAGCAGCAGTAGCAGCAGTAGTAGAAGCAGTAGTAG
>OV702288.1:247641537-247644037 GCA_916181665.1 Avena sativa
GGAGTAGTAGCAGAAGTAGTACCAGGAGTGGTAGTAGCAGTAGTAGTAGTAGATGTAGTAATACTAGCAGTTGCAGTAGCAGTAGTAGTAGCAGTAGTAGTAGTAGCAGTAGTAGTAGCAATAGTAGTAGCAGTAGCAGTAGCAGGTGTAGTAGCAGGAGTAGTAGTAGCAGGAGTAGTGGCACTAGTAGTAGCAGCAGTAGTACCAGTAGTAGTAGTAGTAGCAGCAGTAGTAGTAATAGTAGTAGTAGCAGCAGTAGTAGTAGCAATAGCAGTAGCAGTAGCAGTAGTAGAAGTAGCAGTAGCAGTATCAGTAGCAGTAGCAGTAGCAGTAGCAGTAGTAGTAGCAGTAGTAGTAGTAGTAGTAGTAGTAGTAGTAGTAGTAGTAGTAGTAGGAGCAGTAGCAGGAGTAGTAGCATGAGTCGTAGTAGTAGTAGTAGTAGTAGCAGTAGTAGCAGTAGTAGTCGTAGCAGTAGCAGTAGCAGCAGCAGTAGTAGTAGTAGTAGTAGTAGCAGTAGTAGTAGCAGTAGCAGTAGCAGTAGTAGAAGTAGTAGTAGCAGGATTAGTAGTAGCAGGAGTAGTAGTAGCAGTAGTTGTAGCAGGAGTAGTAGTAGCATTAGTAGTAGTAGCAGCAGCAGTAGTAGTACTAGTAGCAGTAGCAGCAGCAACAGTAATAGCAGTAGTAGCAGCAGTAGTAGCAGTAGTAGTAGAAGGAGTAGTAGTAGCAATAGTAGTAGCAGGAGTAGTAGTAGCAGTAGTAGTAGTAGCAGCAGTAGTAGAAGCAGTAGTAGTAGCAGTACTAGTAGAAGTAGTAGCAATAGTAGTAGTAGCATCAGTAGCAGTAGGAGTAGTAGTAGAAGTCGTAGTAGCAGCAGTAGCAGAAGTAGCAGTAGTAGTAGCAGGAGTGGTAGTAGCAGTAGTAGTAGAAATAGTAATAGTAGTAGTAGATGTAGTAATAGTAGCAGTAGTAGTAGTAGTAGTAGCAGTAGTAGTAGTAGCAATAGCAGTAGCAGTAGCAGTAGCAGTAGCAGTAGCAGTAGCAGGAGTAGTAGTAGTAGCAGTAGCAGTAGCAGGAGTAGTAGCAGGAGTAGTAGTAGCAGTAGTAGTAGCACTAGTAGTAGCAGCAGTAGTACCAGCAGTAGTAGTAGCAGTAGCAGCAGCAGTAGTAGTAATAGTAGTAATAGTAGTAGTAGCAGGAGTAGTAGCAGTAGTAGCAGAAGTAGTAGCAGCAGTAGTACCAGCAGTAGTACCAGCAGTAGTAGCAGTAGTAGTAGTAGTAGTAGTAGTAGCAGTAGTAGTAGAAGTAGTAGTAGCAGTAGTAGTAGCAGTAGTAGCAATAGTAGTAGTAGTAGTAGTAGCATTAGTAGCAGTAGCAGTAGTAGTAGAAGTAGTAGTTGCAGCAGTAGCAGCAATAGCAGCAGTAGTAGCAATAGTAGTAGCAGTATTAGCAGGAGTAGTAGCAGAAGTAGTACCAGGAGTGGTAGTAGCAGTAGTAGTAGCAATAGTAGTAGAAGTAGTAGTAGATGTAGTACTAGTAGCAGTAGTAGTAGTAGTACCAGTAGTAGTAGTAGTAGCAGTAGTAGTAGCAATAGTAGTAGCAGTAGCAGTAGCAGTAGCAGGAGTAGTACCAGTAGTAGTAGCAATAGCTGGAGTAGTAGCAGGAGTAGTAGCGGGAATAGTAGTAGCAGTAGTAGTAGCACTAGTAGTAGCAGAAGTTGTACTAGCAGTAGTAGATGCAGCAGTAGTAGCAGTAGTAGTAGTAGTAGTAGCAGCAGTTGTAGTAGCAATAGCAGTAGTAGTAGTAGTAGTAGTAGTAGTAGCAGGAGTAGTAGTAACAGGAGTAGTAGCAGGAGTAGTAGGAGTAGTAGTAGTAGTAGTAGGAGTAGTAGCAGTAGTAGCAGTACTAGTACTAGTAGTAGCAGTAGCAGTAGTAGTAGTAGTAGTAGTAGTAGTAGTAGTAGTAGCAGCAGCAGCAGCAGCAGCAGCAGCAGCAGTAGTAGCAGTAGTAGCACTAGTAGTAGAAGTAGTAGTAGTAGTAGCAGTAGTAGTAGCAGGAGTAGTAGTAGAAGTAGTAGTAGATGTAGTAGTAACAGGAGTAGTAGCAGAAGTAGTACCAGCAGTAGTAGCAGTAGTAGTAGCAGTAGTAGTAGAAGCAGTAGTAGTAGCAGTAGTAGTTGTAGTAGTAGCAATAGTAGTAGTAGTAGCAGCAGTAGCAGTAGCAGTATTAGTAGAAGTAGTAGTTGCAGCAGTAGCAGCAATAGCAGCAATAGTAGCAATAGTAGTAGCAGTATTAGCAGGAGTAGTACCAGGAGTGGTAGTAGTAGTAGTAGTAGCAATAGTAGTAGCAGTAGTAGTAGATGTAGTAGTAGATGTAGTAGTAGATGTAGTAGTAGTAGTACCAGTAGTAGTAGTAGCAGTAGTAGTAGCAATAGAAGTAGCAGTAGCAGTAGTAGCAGGAGTAGTAGCAGGAGTAGTAGCAGGAGTAGTAGTAGCAGCAGTAG
>OV702288.1:247656537-247659037 GCA_916181665.1 Avena sativa
TAGTAGTAGTAGTAGCAGGAGTACTAGCAGGAGTAGTAGCAGGAGTAGTAGTAGTAGTAGTAGTAGCAGGAGTAGCAGTAGTAGCAGTAGCAGTAGTAGCAGTAGTAGCAGTAGAAGTAGTAGTAGTAGTAGCAGCAGTAGTAGCAGCAGTAGTAGCACTAGTAGTAGAAGTAGTAGTAGCAGTAGTAGTAGCAGGAGTAGTAGTAGAAGTAGTAGTAGTAGCTGTAGTAGTAGTAGTATTAGTAGCAGTAGTAGTAGCAGGAGTAGTAGCAGGAGTAGTAGTAGCAGTAGTAGGAGTAGCAGTAGTAGCAGTAGTAGCAGTAGTAGTAGTAGTAGTAGTAGTAGCAATAGAAGTAGCAGTAGTAGTAGCAGGAGTAGTAGTAGCAGGAGTAGTAGCAGTAGCAGTAGCAGTAGTAGTAGGAGTAGTAGTAGTAGCAGTAGTAGCAGTAGCAGTAGTAGCAGCAGCAGTAGGAGTAGGAGTAGTAGTAGTAGTAGCAGCAGCAGAAGTAGTAGCAGTAGTAGCAGCAGTAGTAGGACTAGTAGTAGAAGTAGTAGTAGTAGCAGTAGTAGTAGCAGGAGTAGTAGTAGTAGTAGCTGTAGTAGTAGCAGGAGTAGTAGTAGTAGTAGTTGTAGTAGCAGTAGAAGTAGCAGTAGCAGTAGCAGTAGTAGAAGTAGCAGTAGCAGTAGTAGTAGTAGTAGTAGTAGTAGTAGTAGTAGAAGTAGCAGCGGAGTAGCAGTAGCAGTAGAAGTAGAAGTAGCAGTAGCACTACCAGTACCAGTAGTAGCAGTAGTAGTAGTAGTAGCAGTAGCAGTAGTAGCAGCAGTAGTACCAGCAGTAGTACCAGCAGTAGTAGCAGTAGTAGTAGTAGTAGTAGTAGCAGTAGTAGTAGTAGTATAAGCAGCAGTAGTAGCAGTAGTAGCAGCAGTAGTAGCACTAGTAGTAGAAGTAGTAGTAGTAACAGTAGTAGTAGCAGGAGTAGTAGAAGTAGTAGTAGTACTAGCTATAGTAGTCGTAGTCGTAGTAGTAGTAGTAGTAGTAGTAGTAGTAGTAGTAGTAGTAGTAGTAGTAGTAGTAGTAGTAGTAGTAGTAGCAGGAGTAGTAGCAGGAGTAGTAGTAGTAGTAGCAGTAGCAGTAGTAGCAGTAGTAGCAGTAGTAGCAGTAGTAGTAGTAGCAATAGCAGTAGCAGTAGTAGTAGCAGGAGTAGTAGTAGCAGGAGTAGTAGTAGTAGCAGTAGTAGTAGCAAGAGTAGTAGCAGTAGCAGTAGCAGTAGTAGTAGGAGTAGTAGTAGTAGCAGTAGTAGCAGTAGTAGCAGTAGCAGTAGTAGCAGCAATAGTAGGCGTAGGAGTAGTAGGCGTAGGAGTAGTAGTAGTAGTAGTAGCAGCAACAACAGTAGTAGCAGTAGTAGCAGCAGTAGTAGGACTAGTAGTAGAAGTAGTAGTAGTAGCAGTAGTAGTAGCAGGAGTAGTAGTAGAAGTAGTAGTAGTAGTAGCTGTAGTAGTAGCAGGAGTAGTAGCAGGAGTAGTAGCAGCAGCAGTAGCAGCAGCAGTAGTAGCAGCAGCAGTAGTAGCAGTAGTAGCAGCAGTAGTAGCACTAGTAGTAGAAGTAGTAGTAGTAGCAGTAGTAGTAGCAGGAGTAGTATTATAAGTAGTAGTAGCTGTTGTAGTAAAAGGAGTAGTAGCAGAAGTAGTACCAGCAGTAGTAGCAGTAGTAGTAGCATTAGTAGTAGAAGCAGTAGTAGCAGTAGTAGTAGTTGTAGTAGTAGCAATAGTAGTAGTAGTAGCTGCAGTAGCAGTAGCAGTAGTAGTAGAAGTAGTAGTTGCAGCAGTAGCAGCAATAGCAGCAGTAGTAGCAATAGTAGTAGCAGTATTAGTAGGAGTAGTACCAGGAGTGGTAGTAGCAGTAGTAGTAGCAATAGTGGTAGCAGTAGTAGTAGATGTAGTAGTAGATGTAGTAGTAGTACCAGTACTAGTAGTAGTAGTAGTAGCAATAGCAGTAGCAGTAGCAGTACCAGTAGTAGCAGTATTAGTAGGAGTAGTAGCAGGAGTAGTAGCAGGAGTAGTAGTAGCAGCAACAGTAGTAGTAGGAGTAGTAGTAGTAGAAGTAGAAGTAGCACTAGGAGTAGTATTAGCAGCCGTAGTAGTAGTAGTAGGAGGAGGAGGAGAAGGAGGAGGAGTAGTAGTTGTTGTAGTAGCAGTAGAAGTAGCAGTAGCAGTAGTAGAAGTAGCAGTAGCAGTAGTAGCAATAGTAGTAGTAGTAGAAGTAGTAGCAGTAGTAGTAGCATAAGTAGGAGCAGTAGTAGTAGCAGCAGTAGTAGGAGCAGTAGCAGGAGTAGTAGCAGCAGTTGTAGTAGCAATAGCAGTAGCAGTAGTAGTAGCAGGAGTAGTAGTAGCAGGAGTAGTAGTAGTAGTAGTAGTAGTAGTAGGAGTAGTAGCAGGAGTAGCAGTAGTAGTAGTAGCAGTAGTAGCAGTAGAAGTAGTAGCAGCAGAAGTAGTAGTAGTA
>OV702288.1:247684037-247686537 GCA_916181665.1 Avena sativa
GCAGTAGCAGCAACAGTAGCAGCAGCAGCAGTAGCAGCAGTAGTAGGAGTAGTAGCAGCATTAGCAGCAGCAGCAGTAGCAGCAGTATTAGTAGTAGCAGCAGCAGTAGTAGTAGTAGTAGTAGTAGTAGTAGTAGTAGTAGTAGTAGTAGTAGTAGTAGCCGTAGTAGCAGTAGTAGTAGCAGTAGTAGCAGCGGAGTAGCTGTAGCAGTAGCAGTAGTAGCAGTAGAAGTAATGGTAGCAGTTCCAGTAGCAGTAGTAGCAATAGAAGTAGTAGTAGTAGTAGTTGTTGTTGTTGTAGTAGTAGCAGTAGTAGCAACAGTAGTAGCAACAGTAGTAGTAGTAGCAGCAGTAGAAGCAGCAACAGTAGTAGTAGTAGTAGTAGCAGTAGAAGTAGCAGTAGGAGTAGTTGTAGTAGCAGCCGTAGTAGTAGTAGTAGGAGGAGGAGGAGGAGGAGGAGGAGTAGTTGTAGTAGCAGTAGAAGTAGCAGTAGTAGTAGTAGTAGTAGAAGTAACAGTAGCACTAGTAGCAGTAGTAGTAGTAGTAGAAGTAGTAGCAGTAGTAGTAGCATAAGTAGGAGCTGTAGTAGTAGCAGCAGTAGTAGGAGCAGTAGCAGGAGTAGTAGCAGCAGTTGTAGTAGCAATAGCAGTAGGAGTAGTAGTAGTAGCAGGAGTAGTAGTAGTAGTAGCAGTAGTAGTAGCAGGAGTAGTAGCAGTAGTAGTAGTAGTAGTAGTAGTAGTAGTAGCAATAGCAGTAGCAGTAGTAGTAGCAGGAGTAGTAGCAGGACGAGTAGTAGTAGTAGTAGCAGGAGTAGTAGCAGGAGTAGTAGCAGTAGCAGTAGCAGGAGTAGTAGTAGTAGTAGTAGCAGTAGTAGCAGTAGCAGTAGTAGTAGGAGTAGTAGTAGCAGTAGTAGTAGTAGCAGCAGCAGCAGCAGCCGTAGTAGCTGTAGTAGCAGCAGTACTTGCACTAGTAGTAGAAGTAGTAGTAGTAGCAGTAGTAGTAGCAGGAGTAGTAGTAGAAGTAGTAGTAGTAGTAGCTGTAGTAGTAGTAGTAGCAATAGTAGTAGCAGGAGTCGTAGCAGGAGTAGTAGTAGCAGTAGTAGCAGTAGCAGTAGTAGTAGTAGTAGTAGTAGTAGTAGTAGTAGTAGTAGTAGTAGCAATAGCAATAGTAGTAGCAGTAGTAGTAGCAGGAGTAGTAGCAGGAGTAGTAGTAGTAGTAGTAGTAGTAGTAGTAGTAGTAGTAGCAGGAGTAGTAGCAGTAGCAGTAGCAGTAGTAGTAGGAGTAGTAGTAGTAGCAGTTGTAGCAGTAGCAGTAGTAGCAGCAGTAGTAGGAGTAGGAGTAGTAGTAGTAGTAGTAGTAGTAGTAGTAGCAGCAGCAGCAGTAGTAGCAGTAGTAGTAGCAGTAGTAGAAGTAGTAGTAGAAGCAGTAGTAGTAGCAGTAGTAGTAGCAGGAGTAGTAGTAGAAGTAGTAGTAGTAGTAGTAGTAGCTATAGTAGTAGCAGGAATAGTAGCAGTAGTAGCAGGAGTAGTAGTAGTACTTGTAGTAGCAGTAGAAGTAGCAGTAGCAGTAGTAGAAGTAGGAGTAGTAGCAGTAGTAGAAGTAGCAGCAGCAGTAGTAGCAGTAGTAGTAGTAGTAGAAGTAGTAGCAGTAGTAGTAGCATAAGTAGGAGCAGTAGTAGTAGCAGCAGTAGTAGGAGCAGTAGCAGGAGTAGTAGCAGCAGTTGTAGTAGCAATAGCAATAGCAGTAGTAGTAGCAGGAGTAGTAGCAGGAGTAGTAGTAGTAGTAGTAGTAGCAGGAGTAGTAGTAGTAGTAGCAGTAGTAGTAGTAGCAGTAGTAGCAGTAGCAGTAGTAGCAGCAGCAGCAGCAGCAGTAGTAGTAGTAGTAGTAGTAGCAATAGCAGTAGCAGTAGTAGTAGCAGGAGTAGTAGTAGCAGGAGTAGTAGCAGGAGTAGTAGTAGTAGCAGTAGTAGTAGCAGGAGTAGTAGCAGTAGCAGTAGTAGCAGTAGTAGCAGTAGCAGTAGTAGCAGCAGCAGTAGTAGTAGTAGTAGGAGTAGTAGTAGTAGAAGTAGTAGTAGCAGCAGCGGCAGTAGTAGCAGTAGTAGCACTAGTAGTAGAAGTAGTAGTAGTAGCAGTAGTAGTAGCAGGAGTAGTAGTAGAAGTAGTAGTAGTAGTAGCTGTAGTAGTAGCAGGAGTAGTAGCAGTAGTAGCAGAAGTTGTAGCAGCAGTAGTACCAGTAGTAGTAGCAGTAGTAGTAGTAGAAGCAGTAGTAGTAGCAATAGTAGTAGTAGTAGTAGTAGTAGCAGCAGTAGCAGCAATAGCAGCAGTAGCAGCAGTAGTAGCAATAGTAGTAGCAGTATTAGCAGGAGTAATACTAGAAGTAGTACCAGGAGTGGTAGTAGCAGTAGTAGTAGTAGATGTAGTAGTAGTAGCAGTATTAGCAGGAGTAGTACTAGAAGTAGTACCAGGAGTGGTAGTAGCAGTAGTAGTAGATGTAGTATTGTA
>OV702288.1:247691537-247694037 GCA_916181665.1 Avena sativa
AGTAGTAGTAGTAGAAGTAGTAGTAGTAGGAGTTGTAGCAGTAGTAGCAGCAGTAGTTCCAGCAGTAGCAGCAACAGTAGCAGCAGCAGCAGTAGCAGCAGTAGTAGGAGTAGTAGCAGCAGTAGCAGCAGCAGCAGTAGCAACAGTAGCAGCAGTATTAGTAGTAGCAGCAGCAGTAGTAGTAGTAGTAGCAGTAGTAGTAGTAGTAGCCGTAGTAGCAGTAGTAGTAGCAGTAGTAGCAGCGGAGTAGCTGTAGCAGTAGCAGTAGTAGCAGTAGAAGTAATGGTAGCAGTTCCAGTAGCAGTAGTAGCAGTAGAAGTAGTAGTAGTAGTAGTAGTAGTAGTTGTTGTTGTAGTAGTAGTAGCAGTAGTAGCAACAGTAGTAGCAGCAGTAGTAGTAGTAGCAGCAGTAGAAGCAGCAACAGTAGTAGTAGTAGTAGTAGTAGCAGTAGAAGTAGCAGTAGGAGTAGTAGTAGTAGCAGCCGTAGTAGTAGTAGTAGTAGTAGTAGGAGGAGGAGGAGTAGTTGTAGTTGTAGTAGCAGTAGTAGTAGAAGTAGCAGTAGCAGTAGTAGCAGTAGTAGTAGTAGAAGTAGTAGTAGTAGTAGTAGCATAAGTAGGAGCTGTAGTAGTAGCAGCAGTAGTAGGAGCAGTAGCAGGAGTAGTAGCAGCAGTTGTAGTAGCAATAGCAGTAGAAGTAGTAGTAGCAGTAGTAGTAGTAGCAGGGGTAGTAGCAGGAGTAGTAGTAGTAGTAGCAGTAGTAGTAGCAGGAGTAGTAGCCGTAGTAGTAGTAGCAGTAGTAGCAGTAGCAGTAGTAGCAGTAGTAGTAGTAGTAGTAGTAGTAGTAGTAGTAGTAGTAGCAGGAGTAGTAGCAGGACGAGTAGTAGTAGTAGTAGTAGTAGTAGCAGGAGCAGTAGTAGGAGTAGTAGTAGTAGTAGCAGTAGCAGTAGCAGGAGTAGTAGTAGTAGTAGTAGTAGCAGTAGTAGCAGTAGCAGTAGTAGGAGTAGTAGTAGCAGTAGTAGTAGTAGTAGCAGCAGGAGTAGTAGCAGGAGTAGTAGTAGAAGTAGCAGTAGTAGCAGGAGTAGTAGCAGGAGTAGTAGTAGAAGTAGCAGTAGTAGTAGCTGTAGTAGTAGTAGTAGTAGCAATAGTAGTAGCAGGAGTCGTAGCAGGAGTAGTAGTAGCAGTAGTAGCAGTAGCAGTAGTAGTAGTAGTAGCAATAGCAATAGTAGTAGCAGTAGTAGTAGCAGGAGTAGTAGTAGCAGGAGTAGTAGCAGTTGTAGTAGTAGTAGTAGTAGTAGCAGGAGTAGTAGCAGTAGCAGTAGCAGTAGTAGTAGTAGTAGGAGTAGTAGTAGTAGTAGTAGTAGCAGTAGTAGCAGTAGCAGTAGTAGCAGCAGTAGTAGGAGTAGGAGTAGTAGTAGTAGTAGTAGTAGCAGCAGCAGCAGTAGTAGCAGTAGTAGCAGCAGTAGTAGCACTAGTAGTAGAAGTAGTAGTAGTAGCAGTAGTAGTAGCAGGAGTAGTAGTAGAAGTAGTAGTAGTAGTAGCTATAGTAGTAGCAGGAGTAGTAGCAGTAGTAGCAGGAGTAGTAGTAGTACTTGTAGTAGCAGTAGAAGTAGCAGTAGCAGGAGTAGAAGTAGCAGTAGTAGCAGTAGTAGAAGTAGCAGCAGCAGTAGTAGCAGTAGTAGTAGTAGAAGTAGTAGCAGTAGTAGTAGCATAAGTAGGAGCAGTAGTAGTAGCAGCAGTAGTAGGAGCAGTAGCAGGAGTAGTAGCAGCAGTTGTAGTAGCAATAGCAATAGCAGTAGTAGTAGCAGGAGTAGTAGCAGGAGTAGTAGTAGTAGTAGTAGTAGCAGGAGTAGTAGTAGTAGTAGCAGTAGTAGTAGTAGTAGCAGTAGTAGCAGTAGCAGTAGTAGCAGCAGCAGTAGCAGTAGTAGTAGTAGTAGTAGTAGTAGTAGCAATAGCAGTAGCAGTAGTAGTAGCAGGAGTAGTAGTAGCAGGAGTAGTAGTAGCAGGAGTAGTAGCAGGAGTAGTAGTAGTAGCAGGAGTAGCAGCAGGAGTAGTAGCAGTAGCAGTAGCAGTAGTAGCAGTAGTAGCAGTAGCAGTAGTAGCAGCAGCAGTAGTAGTAGTAGTAGTAGGAGTAGTAGTAGTAGTAGTAGAAGTAGTAGTAGCAGCAGCGGCAGTAGTAGCAGTAGTAGCACTAGTAGTAGAAGTAGTAGTAGTAGCAGTAGTAGTAGCAGGAGTAGTAGTAGAAGTAGTAGTAGTAGTAGTAGCTGTAGTAGTAGCAGGAGTAGTAGCAGTAGTAGCAGAAGTAGTAGCAGCAGTAGTACCAGTAGTAGTAGCAGTAGAAGTAGTAGTAGTAGCAATAGTAGTAGTAGTAGCGGCAGTAGCAGCAATAGCAGCAGTAGTAGCAATAGTAGTAGCAGTATTAGCAGGAGTAGTACTAGAAGTAGTACCAGGAGTGGTAGTAGCAGTAGTAGTAGTAGATGTAGTAGTAGTAGCAGTATTAGCAG
>OV702288.1:247699037-247701537 GCA_916181665.1 Avena sativa
GCAGTAGCAGCAGCAGTACCAGTAGTAGCAGTAGCAGTAGTAGTAGCAGTAGCAGTAGCAGTAGTAGTAGTAGTAGCAGCAGTAGTAGCAGCAGTAGAAGTAGCAGTAATAGCAGTAGTAGCAGTAGTAGCAGTAGTAGTAGCAGTAGTAGTAGTAGCAGCAGTTGTACCAGTAGTAGCAGCAGTAGTTCCAGCAGTAGCAGCAACAGTAGTAGTAGCAGCAGTAGCAGCAGTAGTAGTAGCAACAGTAGTAGTAGTAGCAGTAGTAGTTATAGTAGCAGTTGTAGCAGTAGTTGCAGCAGTAGCAGCAACAGCAGTAGTAGTAGCAGCAGCAGTAGTAGTAGTAGTAGTAGCAGTAGTAGTAGGAGCAGTTGTAGCAGTAGTAGCAGCAGTAGTTGCAGCAGTAGCAGCAACATTAGTAGTAGTAGTAGCAGTAGCAGCAGTAGTAGCAGTAGTAGTAATAGTAGTAGTAGTAGTAGCAGTAGTAGCAGTAGCAGTAGTAGTATCAGTAGCAGTAGCAGGAGTAGCAGTAGTAGTATTAGTAGCAGTAGCAGGAGTAGCAATAGTAGTAGCAGTAGCAGGAGTAGTAGCAGGAGCAGTAGTAGTAGCAGTAGTAGTAGAAGTATTAGCAATAGTAGTAGTAGCATCAGTAGCAGTAGCAGTAGTAGTAGAAGTAGTAGTAGCAGCAGTACCAGCAATAGCAGAAGTAGTAGTAGCAATAGTAGTAGCAGTATTAGCAGGAGTAGTAGCAGAAGTAGTACCAGGAGTGGTAGTAGCAATAGTAGTAGCAATAGTAATAGCAGTAGTAGTAGATGTAGTAATAGTAGCAGTAGTAGTAGCAGTAGTAGTAGAAGTAGTAGTAGCAATAGCAGTAGCAGTAGCAGTAGCAGGAGTAGTAGTAGTAGCAGTAGCAGTAGCAGGAGTAGTAGTAGCAGTAGTAGTAGCACTAGTAGTAGCAGCAGTAGTAGCAGCAGTAGTACCAGCAGTAGTAGTAGCAGTAGCAGCAGCAGTAGTAGTAATAGTAGTAATAGTAGTAGTAGTAGGAGTAGTAGCAGCGGAGTAGCGGTAGCAGTAGTAGTAGAAGTAGAAGTAGAAGTAGCAGTAGTAGTAGCAGTAGTAGCAGTAATAGTAGCAGTAGCAGTAGCAGCAGTAGTAGCAGTAGTACCAGTAGTAGTAGCAGTAGTAGCAGCAGTAGTAGTAGCAGTAGTAGCAGTAGTAGTAGTAGTAGTAGTAGTAGTAGTAGTAGAAGTAGAAGTAGTAGCAGTAGTAGTAGTGGTAGCAGTTGTAGCAGTAGTAGCAGCAGTAGTTGCAGCAGTAGCAGCAACAGTAGTAGTAGTAGTAGTAGAAGCAGCAGTAGTAGTAGTAGTAGTAGTAGTAGCAGTAGTAGTAGCAGTAGTAGCTGGAGTAGTAGAAGTAGTAGTAGCAGCAGTAGCAGCAATAGCAGCAGTAGCAGCAGCAGCAGTAGCAGTAGTATTAGAACTAGTAGTAGCAGCAGTAGCAGCAATAGCAGCAGTAGCAGCAGTAGTAGCAATAGTAGTAGCAGTATTAGCAGGAGTAGTAGCAGAAGTAGTACCAGGAGTGGTAGTAGCAGTAGTAGTAGCCATAGTAGTAGCAGTAGTAGTAGATGTAGTAATAGTAGCAGTAGCAGTAGCAGCAGTAGTAGAAGTAGGAGTAGTAGTAGTAGTAGTAGTAGTAGTAGTAGTAGTAGTAGTAGTAGTAGCAATAGCAGTAGCAGTAGCAGTAGCAGGAGTAGTAGTAGTAGCAGTAGGAGGACTAGTAAGAGGAGTAGTAGTAGCAGTAGTAGTAGCACTAGTAGTAGCAGCAATAGTAGCAGCAGTAGTACCAGCAGTAGTAGTAGTAGAAGTAGCAGCAGAAGTAGTAATAGTAGTAGTAGTAGTAGTAGCAGCGGAGTAGCAGTAGCAGTAGCAGTAGTAGTAGCAGTAGCAGTAGAAGTAGCAGTAGCAGCAGCAGTACCAGTAGTAGCAGTAGCAGTAGTAGTAGCAGTAGCAGTAGCAGTAGTAGTAGTAGTAGCAGCAGTAGTACCAACAGTAGTAGCAGCAGTAGTAGTAGCAGTAATAGCAGTAGTAGCAGTAGTAGCAGTAGTAGTAGCAGTAGTAGTAATAGTAATAGTAGTAGTAGTAGCAGTAGTAGCAGTAGCAGTAGTAGTATCAGTAGCAGTAGCAGGAGTAGCAGGAGTAGTATCAGTAGCAGTAGCAGGAGTAGCAATAGTAGTAGCAGTAGCAGGAGTAGTAGCAGGAGCAGTAGTAGTAGCAGTAGTAGTAGAAGTATTAGCAATAGTAGTAGTAGCATCAGTAGCAGTAGCAGTAGTAGTAGAAGTAGTAGTAGCAGCAGTACCAGCAATAGCAGAAGTAGTAGTAGCAATAGTAGTAGCAGTATTAGCAGGAGTAGTAGCAGAAGTAGTACCAGGAGTGGTAGTACCAGGAGTGGTAGTAGCAATAGTAGTAGCAATAGTAATAGCAGTAGTAGTAGATGTAGTAATA
>OV702288.1:247704037-247706537 GCA_916181665.1 Avena sativa
AGTAGTAGCTGTAG
The DNA here is from genome assembly GCA_916181665.1 of Avena sativa. Taxonomy (NCBI): domain Eukaryota; kingdom Viridiplantae; phylum Streptophyta; class Magnoliopsida; order Poales; family Poaceae; genus Avena; species Avena sativa. The sequence continues at coordinate 247,704,052 of OV702288.1, forward strand.
TAGTAGCAGGAGTAGTAGTAGTAGTAGCAGAAGTAGTACCAGCAGTAGTACCAGCAGTAGTAGCAGTAGTAGTAGTAGCAGTAGTAGTAGAAGTAGTAGTAGTAGCAATAGTAGTAGTAGTAGTAGCAGCAGTAGAAGTAGCAGTAGTAGTAGAAGTAGTAGTTGCAGCAGTAGCAGCAATAGCAGCAGTAGCAGCAGTAGTAGCAATAGTAGTAGCCGTATTAGCAGGAGTAGTACTAGAAGTAGTACCAGGAGTGGTAGTAGCAGTAGTAGTAGCAATAGTAATAGCAGTAGTAGTAGATGTAGTAATAGTAGCAGTAGCAGTAGTAGTAGCAGTGGTAGTAGGAGTAGCAGTAGCAACAGTAGTAGCAGTAGTACCAGTAGTACTAGCAGTAGTAGCAGAAGTTGTAGTAGCAGTAGTAGCAGCAGCAGTAGTAGTAGTAGTAGTAGTAGTAGTAGTAGTAGTAGTAGTAGTAGTAGTAGAAGTAGAAGTAGTAGCAGTAGTAGCAGTAGTAGTAGTAGTAGCAGTAGTAGTAGTTGTAGTAGTAGTAGTAGTAGATGTTGTAATAGTAGCAGTAGCAGTAGCAGTAGTAGCTGTAGTAGTAGAAGTAGTAGTAGCAGCAGTAGCAGCAATAGCAGCAGTAGCAGCAGCAGTAGCAGTAGTAGTAGAAGTAGTAGTAGCAGCATTAGCATTAATAGCAGCAGTAGCAGCAGTAGTAGTAGCAGTAGCAGCACTAGTAGTAGAAGTAGTAGTAGTAGCAGTAGTAGTAGCAGGAGTAGTAGTAGAAGTGGTAGTAGTAGTAGCTGTAGTAGAAGCAGGAGTAGTAGCAGTAGTAGAAGAAGTAGTAGCAGAAGTAGTACCAGCAGTAGTAGCAGTAGTAGTAGTAGCAGTAGAAGTATAAGCAGTAGTAGCAATAGTAGTAGTAGTAGTAGTAGTAGTAGCAGCAGTAGCAGTACCAGTAGTAGTACAAGTAGTTGTTGCAGCAGTAGCAGCAGTAGTAGCAATAGTAGTAGCAGTATTAGCAGGAGTAGTACTAGAAGTAGTACTAGGAGTGGTAGTAGCAGTAGTAGTAGTAGCAAGAGTAGTAGCAGTAGTAGTAGATGTAGTAGTAGTAGCAGTAGTAGTAGTACCAGTAGTAGTAGCAATAGCAGTAGCAGGAGCAGTAGCAGGAGTAGTACCAGTAGTAGTAGCAGTAGCAGGAGTAGTAACAGGAGTAGTAGCGGGAATAGTAGTAGCATTAGTAGTAGCAGCAGTTGTACTAGCAGTAGTAGAAGCAGCAGTAGTAGCAGTAGTAGTAGCATTAGTAGTAGTAGTAGTAGTAGTAGTAGTAGTAGTAGTAGTAGCAGCAGTTGTAGTAGAAATAGCAGTAGCAGTAGTAGTAGCAGGAGTAGTAGCAGTAGTAGCAGTACTAGTAGTAGTAGTAGCAGTAGTAGTAGTAGCAGTAGTAGTAGTAGTAGTAGTAGTAGTAGCAGCAGCAGAAGTAGTAGCAGCAGCAGTAGTAGCAGCAGTAGCAGCAGCAGTAGTAGCAGCAGTAGTAGCAGCAGTAGTAGCAGCAGTAGTAGAACTAGTAGTAGTAGTAGCAGTAGTAGTAGCAGGAGTGGTAGTAGAAGTAGTAGTAGTAGCTGTAGTAGTAGCAGGAGTAGTAGCAGTAGTAGCAGAAGTAGTACCAGCAGTAGTAGCAGTAGTAGTAGAAGTAGTAGTAGTAGAATCAGTAGTAGTAGCAGTAGTAGTAGTAGTAGTAGTAGTAGTAGTAGTAGTAGTAGTAGAAGTAGTAGTAGTAGTAGGAGGAGTAGTAACAGGAGTAGCAGTAGCAGTATCAGGAGTAGTAGTAGTAGCACTAGTAGTAGCAGCAATAGTAGCAGCAGTATTGCCAGCAGTCGTAGTAGTAGAAGTAGCAGCAGCAGTAGTAATAATAGTTGTAGTAGTAGCAGCGGAGTAGCAGTAGCAGTAGCAGTAGTAGTAGCAGTACCAGTAGTAGCAGTAGCAGTAGCAGTAGCAGTAGTAGTAGTAGTAGAAGTAGCAGTAGTAGTAGTAGAAGCAGTAGTAGTAGTAGCAGGAGTAGTAGCAGTAGTAGTAGTAGTAGTAGCAGTAGCAGTAGCAGTAGTAGTAGTAGAAGCAGTAGTACCAGCAGTAGTAGTAGCAGTAGTAGTAGCAGTAATAGCAGTAGTAGCAGTAGTAGTAGTAGTAGTAGCAGTAGTAGTAGCAGTTGTAGCAGTAGTAGCAGCAGTAGTTCCAGCAGTAGCAGCAACAGTAGTAGTAGTAGCAGCAGTAGCAGCAGTAGTAGCAGCAGCAGTAGTAGTAGTAGCAGTAGTAGTAGTAGCAGTTGTAGCAGTAGTAGCAGTAGTAGTTGTAGCAGTAGCAGCAACAGAAGTAGTAGTAGCAGCAGTAGTAGTAGTAGTAGTAGTAGTAGTAGTAGTAGTAGTAGTAGTAGTAGTAGCAGTAGTAGCAATAGTAGTAGTAGCAGCAGTAGTAGTAGCAGTAGCAG
>OV702288.1:247761537-247769037 GCA_916181665.1 Avena sativa
ACCAGCAGTAATAGAAGCAGCAGTAGTAGCAGTAGTAGCAGCAGTAGTAGTAGTAGTAGCAGTAGTAGTAGAAGTAGCAGTAGTAGCAGCAGTAGTAGTACTAGCAGCAGCAGCAACAATAGTAGTAGTAATAGTGGTAATAGTAGTAGTAGCAGCGAAGTAGCAGTAGCAGTAGAAGTAGAAGTAGCAGTAGCAGTAGCAGTAGCAGTAGTAGGAGGAGTAGCAGTAGCAGTAGTAGCAGCAGTAGTACCAGCAGTAGTAGCAACAGTAGTAGTAGAAGTAGTAGCAGTAGTAGTAGTAACAGTAGTAGTAGGAGCAGTTGTAGTAGTAGTAGCAGCAGTAGTTGCAGCAGTAGCAGCAGTAGTAGTAGTAGTTGTTGTTGTTGTTGTAGTAGCAGCAGTAGTAGTAGTAGTAGCAACCGTAGTAGCAGCAGTAGCAGCAGTAGTAGTAGTAGCCGTAGAAGCAGCAACAGTAGTAGTAATACTAGTAGTAGTAGGAGTAGTAGTAGTAGCAGTGGAAGTAGTAGCAGGAGTAGTAGGAGTAGTAGTAGTAGCAGGAGTAGTAGCAGCAGTTGTAGTAGCAATAGCAGTAGCAGTAGTAGTAGCAGGAGTAATAGTAGCAGGAGTAGTAGCAGGAGTAGTAGTAGCGGTTGTAGTAGCAGTAGTAGTAGCAGTAGTAGTAGCAGTAGTAGCAGTAGTAGTAGCAGAAGTAGTACCAGCTGTAGTAGCAACAGTAGTAGTAGCAGTAGTAGCAGTAGTAGTAGTAGTAACAGTAGTAGTAGGAACAGTTCTACCAGTAGTAGCAGCAATAGTTGCAGCAATAGCAGCAACAGTAGTAGTAGTAGCAGCAGTAGCAGCAGTAGTAGTAGCAGTAGTAGTAGTAGTAGTAGTAGTAGTAGTAGTAGTAGTAGTAGCAGTAGTAGCAGTAGCAGTAGCAGTAGCAGTAGCAGTAGTAGTATCAGTAGCAGTAGCAGGAGTAGCAATAGTAGTAGCAGTAGTAGGAGCAGTAGCAGGAGTAGTAGCAGTAGTAGTAGTAGCAATAGCAGTAGCAGTAGCAGTAGTAGGAGAAGTAGCAGGAGTAGTAGCATGGGTTGTAGTAGTAGTAGTAGCATGAGTAGTAGTAGTAGTAGTAGTAGTAGTAGTAGTAGTAGGAGAAGTAGTAGTAGTAGCATGAGTAGTAGCAGCAGTAGCAGTAGTAGTAGCAGATGTAGCAGTAGTAGTAGCAGCAGTAGTACCAGCAGTAGTAGTAGCAGTAGTAGCAGAAGTAGTAGCAGCAGTAGTAGCAGCAGTAGCAGTAGTAGCAGTAGTAGTAGCAGTAGTAGTAGAAGAAGTAGTAGTAGCAGTAGTAGTAGCACTAGTAGCAATAGTAGTAGTAGTAGCAGTAGCAGTAGAAGTAGTAGTAGTAGCAGCAGTAGCAGCAGTAGCAGCAGTAGTAGTAGCAATAGTAGTAGCAGTATTAGCAGGAGTAGTAGTAGAAGTAGTACCCGGAGTGGTAGTAGCAGTAGTAGTAGCAATAGTAGTTGAAGTAGTAGTAGATGTAGTAGTAGCAGTAGTAGTACCTGTAGTAGTAGCAGTAGTAGTAGCAATAGCAGTAGCAGTAGCAGCAGTAGTAGTAGCACTAGTAGTAGCAGCAATTGTACCATCAGTAGTAGAAGTAGCAGTAGTAGCAGTAGTTGTAGCAGTAGTAGTAGTAGTAGTAGTAGTAGTAGTAGTAGTAGTAGTAGTAGTAGTAGTAGTAGTAGTAGTAGTAGTAGCAGTAGCAGCAGTAGTAGCAGAAGTAGTAGCAGCAGCAGCAGCAGTAGTAGTAATAGTAGTAGTAGTAGCAGCAGCAGAGTAGTAGTAGCAGTAGCAGTAGTAGTAGCAGTAGAAGTAGCAGTAGTACCAGCAGTAGTAGCAGCAGTAGTACCAGCAGTAGTAGCAATAGTAGCAGTAGTAGCAACAGTAGCAGTAGCAGTAGTAGTAGAAGTAGTATCAGTAGTAGCAGTAGTAGTAGCAGTTGTAGCAGTAGTAGCAGCAGTAGTTGCAGCAGTAGCAGCAACAGTAGTAGTAGCAGTAGCAGCAATAGCAGCAGCAGTAGTAGTAGCCATAGTAGCAGTAGTAGCAGCGGAGTAGCTGTAGCAGTAGCAGTAGTAGCAGTAGAAGTAATGGTAGCAGTTCTAGTAGCAGTAGTAGCAGTAGCAGTTGAAGTAGCAGTAGTAGCAGTAGTAGTAGTAGTAGTAGTAGTAGTAATAGTAGAAGAAGTAGTAGTAGCAGTAGTAGTACCAGTAGCAGTACCAGTAGTAGTAGTTGTAGTAGCAGTAGTAGCAGTAGTAGTAGTAGTAGTAGTTGTTGTTGTAGTAGTAGCAGCAGCAGTAGTAGTAGTAGTAGCAACAGTAGTAGCAGCAGTAGCAGCAGTAGTAGTAGTAGTAGCAGCCGTAGAAGCAGCAACAGTAGTAGTAATACTAGTAGTAGTAGGAGTAGTAGTAGTAGAAGTGGAAGTAGTAGCAGGAGTAGTAGTAGGAGGAGTAGTAGCAGCAGTTGTAGTAGCAATAGCAGTAGCAGTAGTAGTAGCAGGAGTAATAGTAGCAGGAGTAGTAGCAGGAGTAGTAGTAGCAGTAGTAGTAGCAGGAGTAGTAGCAGTAGTAGCAGTAGTAGTAGTAGCAGTAGTAGCAGTAGCAGTAGTAGCAGCAGCAGTAGTAGTAGTAGTAGTAGTAGTAGTAGAAGTAGCAGCAGCAGCAACAGTAGTAGCAGTAGTAGCAGCAGTAGTAGCACTAGTAGTAGAAGTAGTAGTAGTAGCAGTAGTAGTAGCAGGAGTAGTAGTAGAAGTAGTAGTAAAAGCTATAGTAGTAGAAGGAGTAGTAGCAGTAGTAGCAGAAGCAGTACCAGCAGTAGTAGCAGTAGTAGTAGAAGTCGTAGTAGCAGTAGTAGTTGTAGTAGTAGTAGCAATAGTAGTAGTAGTAGTAGCAGTAGCAGTAGCAGTAGTAGTAGAAGTAGTAGTTGCAGTAGTAGCAGCAATAGCAGCAGTAGTAGCAATAGTAGTAGCAGTATTAGCAGGAGTAGTAGCAGAAATAGTACCAGGAGTGTTAGTAGCAGTAGTAGTAGCAATAGTAGTAGCAGTAGTAGTAGATGTAGTATTAGTAGCAGTAGTAGTAGTAGTAGCAGTAGTAGTAGCAGTAGTAGTAGCAGTAGCAGTAGCAGGAGTAGTAGCAGTAGTAGTAGCAGTAGCAGGAGTAGTAGCAGGAGTAGTAGTAGCAGTAGTAGCACTAGTAGTACCTGCAGTTGTACCAGCAGTAATAGAAGCAGCAGTAGTAGAAGTAGTAGCAGCAGTAGTAGTAGCAGTAGTAGAAGTAGCAGTAGTAGCAGCAGTAGTAGCAGAAGTAGTACTAGTAGCAGCAGCAACAGTAGTAGTAGTAATAGTGGTAGTAGTAGTAGTAGTAGCAGCGAAGTAGCAGTAGCAGTACAAGTAGAAGTAGCAGTAGCAGTAGCAGTAGTAGGAGGAGTAGCAGTAGCACTAGTAGCAGCAGTAGTACCAGCAGTAGTAGCAACAGTAGTAGTAGAAGTAGTAGCAGTAGTAGTAGTAACAGTAGTAGTAGGAGCAGTTGTAGTAGTAGCAGCAGTAGTTGCAGCAGTAGTTGCAGCAGTAGCAGCAACAGTTGTAGTAGTAGCAGCAGTAGCAGCAGTAGTAGTAGCAGTAGTAGTAGTATTAGTAGTAGTAATAGTAATAGTTGTAGTAGTAGTAACAGTAGTAGCAGTCGCAGTAGCAGTAGTAGTATCAGTAGCGTAGCAGGAGTAGCAATAGTAGTAGCAGTAGTAGGAGCAGTAGCAGGAGTAGTAGCAGCAGTAGTAGTAGGAATAGCAGTAGTAGTAGCAGTAGTAGGAGAAGTAGCAGGAGTAGTAGCATGAGTTGTAGTAGTAGTAGTAGTAGTAGTAGTAGTAGTAGTAGCATGAGTAGTAGCAGCAGTAGCAGTAGTAGAAGCAGAAGTAGCAGTAGTAGTAGCAGCAGTAGTACCAGCAGTAGTAGTAGCAGTAGTAGCAGAAGTGGTAGCAGCAGTAGTACCAGCAGTAGTACCAGCAGTAGTACCAGCAATAGCAGTAGAAGCAGTAGTAGGAGTAGTAGTAGCAGTAGTAGTAGAAGCAGTAGTAGCAGTAGTAGTAGCACTAGTAGTAGTAGCAGCAGTAGTAGTAGAAGTAGTAGTAGAAGTAGTAGTAGCAGCAGTAGCAGCAATAGCAGCAATAGCAGCAGTAGCAGCAGTAGCAGCAGTAGTAGCAATAGTAGTAGCAGTATTAGCAGGGGTAGTAGTAGAAGTAGTACCCGGAGTGGTAGTAGCAGTAGTAGTAGCAATAGTAGTAGCAGTAGTAGTAGATGTAGTAGTAGTAGTAGCAGTAGTAGTACCAGTAGTAGTAGTAGCAGTAGTAGTAGCAATAGCAGTAGCAGTAGCAGTAGCAGGAGTAGTAGCAGGAGTAGTAGTAACAGTAGTAGTAGCACTAGTAGTAGCAGCAATTGTACCATCAGTAGTAGAAGCAGCAGTAGTAGCAGTAGTCGCAGTAGTTGTAGCAGTAGTACTAGCAGTAGTAGTAGTAGTAGTAGCAGCAGTAGCAGCAGTAGTAGCAGAAGTAGTAGCAGCAGCAGCAGCAGTAGTAATAGTAGTAGTAGTAGTAGCAGCGGAGTAGTAGTAGCAGTAGCAGTAGCGGTAGCAGTAGCAATAGCAGGAGTAGTAGCAGGAGTAGTAGTAGAAGTAGTAGTAGCACTAGTAGTAGCAGCAATTGTACCATCAGTAGTAGAAGTAGCAGTAGTAGCAGTAGTTGTAGCAGTAGTACTAGCAGCAGTAGTAGTAGTAGCAGCAGTAGTAGCAAAAGTAGTAGCAGCAGCAGCAGCAGTAGTAGTAATAGTAGTAGTAGTAGTAGCAGCAGAGTAGTCGTAGCAGTAGCAGTAGTAGTAGCAGTAGAAGTAGCAGTAGTACCAGCAGTAGTAGCAGCAGTAGTACCAACAGTAGTAGCAGTAGTAGCAGTAGTAGCAACAGTAGCAGTAGCAGTAGTAGCAGTAGTAGCAGTAGTAGTAGAAGTAGTATCAGTAGTAGCAGTAGTAGTAGCAGTTGTAGCAGTAGTAGCAGCAGTAGTTGCAGCAGTAGCAGCAACAGTAGTAGTAGCAGTAGCAGCAATAGCAGCAGCAGTAGTAGTAGCCGTAGTAGTAGTAGTAGTAGTAGTAGTAGTAGCAGCGGAGTAGCTGTAGCAGTAGCAGTAGTAGCAGTAGAAGTAATGGTAGCAGTTCCAGTAGCAGTAGTAGCAGTAGCAGTAGCAGTAGAAGTAGCAGTAGTAGTAGTAGTAATAGTAGAAGAAGTAGTAGTAGCAGTAGTAGTACCAGTAGTAGTACCAGTAGTAGTAGTTGTAGTAGCAGTAGTAGCAGTAGCAGTAGTAGTAGTAGTAGTAGTAGTAGTAGTTGTTGTTGTTGTTGTAGTAGCAGCAGTAGTAGTAGTAGCAACCGTAGTAGCAGCAGTAGTAGTAGTAGTAGCAGCCGTAGAAGCAGCAATAGTAGTAGTAATACTAGTAGTAGTAGTAGGAGTAGTAGTAGTAGCAGTGGAAGTAGTAGCAGGAGTAGTAGGAGTAGTAGTAGTAGCAGGAGTAGTAGCAGCAGTTGTAGTAGCAATAGCAGTAGCAGTAGTAGTAGCAGGAGTAATAGTAGCAGGAGTAGTAGCAGGAGTAGTAGTAGCAGTAGTAGTAGCAGCAGTAGTAGCAGTAGCAGTAGTAGCAGTAGTAGCAGTAGCAGTAGTAGCAGCAGTAGTAGTAGTAGTAGCAGCAGCAGCAGCAACAGTAGTAGCAGTTGTAGCAGCAGTAGTAGCACTAGTAGTAGAAGTAGTAGTAGTAGCAGTAGTAGTAGCAGGAGTACTAGTAGAAGTAGTAGTAAAAGCTGTAGTAGTAGCAGGAGTAGTAGCAGAAGCAGTACTAGCAGTAGTAGTAGTAGTAGTAGCAGTAGTAGTAGAAGCAGTAGCAGTAGTAGTAGTTGTAGTAGTAGTAGCAATAGTAGTAGTAGTGGTAGTAGCAGTAGGAGTAGAAGTAGTAGTTGCAGTAGTAGCAGCAATAGCAGCAGTAGTAGCAATAGTAGTAGCAGTATTAGCAGGAGTAGTAGCAGAAATAGTACCAGGAGTGCTAGAAGCTGTAGTAGCAATAGTAGTAGCAGTAGTAGAAGTAGCAGTAGTAGAAGTAGCAGTAGTAGAAGTAGCAGTAGTAGCAGCAGTAGTAGCAGAAGTAGTACTAGCAGCAGCAGCAACAGTAGTAGTAGTAATAGTGGTAGTAGTAGTAGTAGTAGTAGTAGCAGCGAAGTAGCAGTAGCAGTAGAAGTAGAAGTAGCAGTAGTAGTAGAAGTAGCAGTAGTAGGAGGAGTAGCAGTAGCAGTTGTAGCAGCAGTAGTACCAGCAGTAGTAGAAACAGTAGTAGTAGCAGTAGTAGCAGTAGTAGTAGTAACAGTAGTAGTAGGAGCAGTTGTAGTAGAAGTAGCAGCAGTAGTTGCAGCAGTAGCAGCAACAGTAGTAGTAGCAGGAGTAGCAGCAGTAGTAGTAGTAGTATTAGTAGTAGTAATAGTAATAGTTGTAGTAGTAGTAGCAGTAGTAGCAGTCGCAGTAGCAGTAGTAGTATCAGTAGCAGTAGCAGGAGTAGCAATGGTAGTAGCAGGAGTAGTAGCAGCAGCAGTAGCAGTAGCAGTAGTAGGAGAAGTAGCAGGAGTAGTAGCATGAGTTGTAGTAGTAGTAGTAGCATGAGTAGTAGCAGCAGTAGCAGTAGTAGAAGCAGAAGTAGCAGTAGTAGTAGCAGCAGTAGTACCAGCAGTAGTAGTAGCAGTAGTAGCAGAAGTGGTAGCAGCAGTAGTACCAGCAGTAGCAGTAGTAGCAGTAGTAGGAGTAGTAGTAGCAGTAGTAGTAGAAGCAGTAGTAGTAGCAGTAGTAGTAGCACTAGTAGCGCTAGTAGTAGTAGTAGCAGCAGTAGTAGTAGAAGTAGTAGTAGCAGCAGTAGCAGCAATAGCAGCAGTAGCAGTAGTAGTAGCAATAGTAGTAGCAGTATTAGCAGGGGTAGTAGCAGAAGTAGTACCCGGAGTGGTAGTAGCAGTAGTAGTAGCAATAGTAGTAGCAGTAGTAGTAGCAGTAGTAGTACCAGTAGTAGTAGTAGTAGCAGTAGTAGTAGCAATAGCAGTAGCAGTAGCAGTAGCAGGAGTAGTAGAAGGAGTAGTAGTAGCAGTAGTAGTAGCACTAGTAGTAGCAGCAATTGTACCATCAGTAGTAGAAGCAGCAGTAGTAGCAGTAGTCGCAGTAGTTGTAGCAGTAGTACTAGCAGTAGTAGTAGTAGCAGCAGTAGCAGCAGTAGTAGCAGAAGTAGTAGCAGCAGCAGCAGTAGTAGTAATAGTAGTAGTAGTAGCAGCGGAGTAGTAGTAGCAGTAGCAGTAGCGGTAGCAGTAGCAATAGCAGGAGTAGTAGCAGGAGTAGTAGTAGCAGTAGTAGTAGCACTAGTAGTAGCAGCAATTGTACCATCAGTAGTA
>OV702288.1:247771537-247774037 GCA_916181665.1 Avena sativa
AGTAGCAGCAGCAGCAGCAGCAGTAGTAGTAGTAGTAGTAGTAGTAGTAGTAGTAGTAGTAGTAGTAGAAGTAGCAGCAGCAGCAACAGTAGTAGCAGTAGTAGCAGCAGTAGTAGCACTAGTAGTAGAAGTAGTAGTAGTAGCAGTAGTAGTAGCAGGAGGAGTAGTAGTAGAAGTAGTAGTAAAAGCTATAGTAGTAGCAGGAGTAGTAGCAGTAGCAGCAGAAGCAGTACCAGCAGTAGTAGCAGTAGTAGTAGCAGTAGTAGTAGAAGTAGTAGTAGCAGTAGTAGTTGTAGTAGTAGCAATAGTAGTAGTAGTAGTAGTAGTAGTAGCAGTAGCAGTAGCAGTAGTAGTAGAAGTAGTAGTTGCAGTAGTAGCAGCAATAGCAGCAGTAGTAGTAATAGTAGTAGCAGTATTAGCAGGAGTAGTAGCAGAAATAGTACAAGGAGTGTTAGTAGCAGTAGTAGTAGCAATAGTAGTAGCACTAGTAGTAGATGTAGTAGTAGCAGTAGTAGTAGTAGTACTAGTAGTAGTAGCAGTAGTAGTAGCAATAGTAGTAGCAGTAGCAGTAGCAGGAGTAGTAGCAGTAGTAGTAGCAGTAGCAGGAGTAGTAGCAGGAGTAGTAGTAGCAGTAGTAGCACTAGTAGTAGTTGCAGTTGTACCAGCAGTAATAGAAGCAGCAGTAGTAGCAGTAGTAGCAGCAGTAGTAGTAGTAGCAGTAGTAGAAGTAGCAGTAGTAGCAGCAGTAGTAGCAAAAGTAGTACTAGCAGCAGCAACAGTAGTAGTAGTAATAGTGGTAGTAGTAGTAGTAGCAGCGAAGTAGCAGTAGAAGTAGAAGTAGAAGTAGCAGTAGCAGTAGCAGTAGCAGTAGTAGGAGGAGTAGCAGTAGCAGTAGTAGCAGCAGTAGTACCAACAGTAGTAGCAACAGTAGTAGTAGAAGTAGTAGCAGTAGTAGTAGTAACAGTAGTAGTAGGAGCAGTTGTAGTAGTAGTAGCAGCAGTAGTTGCAGCAGTAGCAGCAACAGTAGTAGTAGTAGCAGCAGTAGCAGCAGCAGTAGTAGTAGTAGTAGTAGTAGTATTAGTAGTAGTAATAGTAATAGTTGTAGTAGTAGTAGTAGCAGTAGTAGCAGTCGCAGTAGCAGTAGTAGTATCAGTAGCAGTAGCAGGAGTAGCAATAGTAGTAGCAGTAGTAGGAGCAGTAGCAGGAGTAGTAGCAGCAGTAGTAGTAGGAATAGCAGTAGCAGTAGCAGTAGTAGGAGAAGTAGCAGGAGTAGTAGCATGAGTTGTAGTAGTAGTAGTAGTAGTAGTAGTAGTAGTAGTACTAGTAGTAGTAGTAGTAGCATGAGTAGTAGCAGCAGTAGCAGTAGTAGAAACAGAAGTAGCAGTAGTAGTAGCAGCAGTAGTACCAGCAGTAGTAGTAGTAGCAGTAGTAGCAGTAGTACCAACAGTAGTACCAGCAGTAGTACCAACAGTAGTACCAGCAGTAGTAGTAGCACTAGTAGTAGCAGCAATTGTACCATCAGTAGTAGAAGCAGCAGTAGTAGCAGTAGTTGCAGTAGTTGTAGCAGTAGTACTAGTAGTAGTAGTAGTAGTAGTAGTAGTAGTAGCAGCAGTAGCAGCAGTAGTAGCAGAAGTAGTAGCAGCAGCAGCAGTAGTAGTAATAGTAGTAGTAGTAGCAGCGGAGTAGTAGTAGCAGTAGCAGTAGCGGTAGCAGTAGCAATAGCAGGAGTAGTAGCAGGAGTAGTAGTAGCACTAGTAGTAGCAGCAATTGTACCATCAGTAGTAGAAGTAGCAGTAGTAGCAGTAGTTGTAGCAGTAGTACTAGCAGTAGTAGTAGTAGCAGCAGTAGCAGCAGTAGTAGCAGAAGTAGTAGCAGCAGCAGCAGCAGTAGTAGTAATAGTAGTAGTAGTAGCAGCAGCAGAGTAGTCGTAGCAGTAGCTGTAGTAGTAGTAGTAGTAGAAGTAGCAGTAGTACCAGCAGTAGTAGCAGCAGTAGTAGCAGTAGTAGCAACAGTAGCAGTAGCAGTAGTAGCAGTAGTAGCAGTAGTAGTAGAAGTAGTATCAGTAGTAGCAGTAGTAGTAGCAGTTGTAGCAGTAGTAGCAGCAGTAGTTGCAGCAGTAGCAGCAATAGTAGTAGTAGCAGTAGCAGCAATAGAAGCAACAGTAGTAGTAGCCGTAGTAGTAGTAGTAGCAGCAGAGTAGCTGTAGCAGTAGCAGTAGTAGCAGTAGAAGTAATGGTAGCAGTTCCAGTAGCAGTAGTAGCAGTAGCAGTAGAAGTAGCAGTAGTAGCAGTAGTAGTAGTAGTAATAGTAGAAGAAGTAGTAGTAGCAGTAGTAGTTGTAGTAGCAGTAGTAGCAGTAGCAGCAGCAGTAGTAGTAGTAGTAGTTGTTGTTGTTGTAGTAGTAGCAGCAGTAGCAGTAGTAGAAGCAGAAGTAGCAGTAGTAGTAGCAGCAGTAGTACCAGCAGTAGTAGTAGCAGTAGTAGCAGAAGTGGTAGCAGCAG
>OV702288.1:247779037-247796537 GCA_916181665.1 Avena sativa
GTAGTAGCAGTAGTAGCAGTAGTAGTAGAAGTAGTATCAGTAGTAGCAGTAGTAGTAGCAGTTGTAGCAGTAGTAGCAGCAGTAGTTGCAGAAGTAGCAGCAACAGTAGTAGTAGCAGTAGCAGCAATAGCAGCAGCAGTAGAAGTAGCCGTAGTAGTAGTAGTAGCAGCGGAGTAGCTGTAGCAGTAGCAGTAGTAGCAGTAGAAGTAATGGTAGCAGTTCCAGTAGCAGTAGTAGCAGTAGCAGTAGAAGTAGCAGTAGTAGCAGTAGTAGTAGTAGTAATAGTAGAAGAAGTAGTAGTAGCAGTAGTAGTACTTGTAGTAGCAGTAGCAGCAGCAGTAGTAGTAGTAGTAGTAGTAGTAGTAGTAGTAGTAGTAGTAGTAGTAGTAGTAGTTGTTGTTGTTGTTGTTGTAGTAGTAGCAGCAGTAGTAGTAGTAGCAACCGTAGTAGCAGCAGCAGTAGTAGTAGTAGTAGTAGCAGCCGTAGAAGCAGCAATAGTAGTAGTAATACTAGTAGTAGTAGGAGTAGTAGTAGTAGCAGTGGAAGTAGTAGCAGGAGTAGTAGGAGTAGTAGTAGTAGCAGGAGTAGTAGCAGCAGTTGTAGTAGCAATAGCAGTAGCAGTAGTAGTAGCAGGAGTAATAGTAGCAGGAGTAGTAGCAGGAGTAGTAGTAGAAGTAGTAGTAGCAGGAGTAGCAGTAGTAGTAGTAGTAGCAGTAGTAGCAGTAGCAGTAGTAGCAGCAGTAGTAGTAGTAGTAGCAGCAGCAGCAGCAGCAACAGTAGTAGCAGTAGTAGCAGCAGTAGTAGCACTAGTAGTAGAAGTAGTAGTAGTAGCAGTAGTAGTAGCAGGAGTACTAGTAGAAGTAGTAGTAAAAGCTGTAGTAGTAGCAGGAGTAGTAGCAGAAGCAGTACCAGCAGTAGTAGCAGTAGTAGTAGCAGTAGTAGTAGACGCAGTAGCAGTAGTAGTAGTTGTAGTAGTAGTAGCAATAGTAGTAGTAGTAGTAGCAGTAGTAGTAGCAGTAGTAGTAGAAGTAGTAGTTGCAGTAGTAGCAGCAATAGCAGCAGTTGTAGCAATAGTAGTAGCAGTATTAGCAGGAGTAGTTGCAGAAATAGTACCAGGAGTGGTAGTAGCAGTAGTAGTAGCAATAGTAGTAGCAGTAGTAGAAGTAGCAGTAGTAGCAGCAGTAGTAGCATAAGTAGTACTAGCAGCAGCAACAGTAGTAGTAGTAATAGTGGTAGTAGTAGTAGTAGTAGCAGCGAAGTAGCACTAGCAGTAGAAGTAGAAGTAGCAGGAGCAGTAGCAGTAGCAGTAGTAGGAGGAGTAGCAGTAGCAGTAGTAGTAGCAGTAGTACCAGCAGTAGTAGAAACAGTAGTAGTAGCAGTAGTAGCAGTAGTAGTAGTAACAGTAGTAGTAGGAGCAGTTGTAGTAGTAGTAGCAGCAGTAGTTGCAGCAGTAGCAACAACAGTAGTAGTAGTAGCAGCAGTAGCAGCAGTAGTAGTAGCAGTAGTAGTAGTATTAGTAGTAGTAATAGTAATAGTTGTAGTAGTAGTAGCAGTAGTAGCAGTCGCAGTAGCAGTAGTAGTATCAGTAGCAGTAGCAGGAGTAGCAATAGTAGTAGCAGTAGTAGGAGCAGTAGCAGGAGTAGTAGCAGCAGTAGTAGTAGGAATAGCAGTAGTAGTAGCAGTAGTAGGAGAAGTAGCAGGAGCAGTAGCATGAGTTGTAGTAGTAGTAGTAGTAGCATGAGTAGTAGCATGAGTAGTAGCAGCAGTAGCAGTAGTAGAAGCAGAAGTAGCAGTAGTAGTAGCAGCAGTAGTACCAGCAGTAGTAGTAGCAGTAGTAGCAGAAGTGGTAGCAGCAGTAGTACCAGCAGTAGCAGTAGTAGGAGTAGTAGTAGCACTAGTAGTAGAAGCAGTAGTAGTAGCAGTAGTAGTAGCACTAGTAGCAATAGTAGTAGTAGTAGCAGCAGTAGTAGTAGAAGTAGTAGTAGCAGCAGTAGCAGCAATAGCAGCAGTAGCAGCAGTAGTAGCAATAGTAGTAGCAGTATTAGCAGGGGTAGTAGCAGAAGTAGGACCCGGAGTGGTAGTAGCAGTAGTAGTAGCAATAGTAGTAGCAGTAGTAGTAGATGTAGTAGTAGTAGTACCAGTAGTAGTAGCAGTAGTAGTAGCAATAGCAGTAGCAGTAGCAGTAGCAGGAGTAGTAGCAGGAGTAGTAGTAGCAGTAGTAGTAGCACTAGTAGTAGCAGCAATTGTACCATCAGTAGTAGAAGCAGCAGTAGTAGCAGTAGTCGCAGTAGTTGTAGCAGTAGTACTAGCAGTAGTAGTAGTAGTAGTAGTAGCAGCAGTAGCAGCAGTAGTAGCAGAAGTAGTAGCAGCAGCAGCAGTAGTAGTAATAGTAGTAGCAGCGGAGTAGTAGTAGCAGTAGCAGTAGCGGTAGCAGTAGCAATAGCAGGAGTAGTAGCAGGAGTAGTAGTAGCAGTAGTAGTAGCACTAGTAGTAGCAGCAATTGTACCATCAGTAGTAGAAGTAGCAGTAGTAGCAGTAGTTGTAGCAGTAGTACTAGAAGTAGTAGTAGTAGTAGCAGCAGTAGCAGCAGTTGTAGCAGAAGTAGTAGCAGCATCAGCAGCAGTAGTAGTAATAGTAGTAGTAGCAGCAGCAGAGTAGTCGTAGCAGTAGCAGTAGTAGTAGCAGTAGTACCAGCAGTAGTAGCAGCAGTAGTACCAGCAGTAGTAGCAGTAGTAGCAGTAGTAGCAACAGTAGCAGTAGCAGTAGTAGCAGTAGTAGCAGTAGTAGTAGAAGTAGTATCAGTAGTAGCAGTAGTAGTAGCAGTTGTAGCAGTAGTAGCAGCAGTAGTTGCAGCAGTAGCAGCAACAGTAGTAGTAGCAGTAGCAGCAATAGCAGCAGCAGTAGTAGTAGCCGTAGTAGTAGTAGTAGCAGCGGAGTAGTTGTAGCAGTAGCAGTAGTAGCAGTAGAAGTAATGGTAGCAGTTCCAGTAGCAGTAGTAGCAGTAGCAGTAGAAGTAGCAGTAGTAGTAGTAGTAGTAATAGTAATAGTAGAAGAAGTAGTAGTAGCAGTAGTAGTACCAGTAGTAGTACCAGTAGTAGTAGTTGTAGTAGCAGTAGTAGCAGTAGCAGCAGTAGTAGTAGTAGTAGTAGTTGTTGTTGTTGTAGTAGTAGTAGCAGTAGTAGTAGTAGCAACCGTAGTAGCAGGAGTAGTAGTAGTAGCAGTAGCAGCCGTAGAAGCAGCAATAGTAGTAGTAATACTAGTAGTAGTAGGAGTAGTAGTAGTAGCAGTGGAAGTAGTAGCAGGAGTAGTAGGAGTAGTAGGAGTAGTAGTAGTAGCAGGAGTAGTAGCAGCAGTTGTAGTAGCAATAGCAGTAGCAGTAGTAGTAGCAGGAGTAATAGTAGCAGGAGTAGAAGTAGCAGTAGTAGTAGCAGGAGTAGTAGCAGTAGTAGCAGTAGTAGTAGTAGCAGTAGTAGCAGTAGCAGTAGTAGCAGCAGTAGTAGTAGTAGAAGTAGCAGCAGCAGCAGCAACAGTAGTAGCAGTAGTAGCAGCAGTAGTAGCACTAGTAGTAGTACTAGTAGTAGCAGTAGTAGTAGCAGGAGTACTAGTAGAAGTAGTAGTAAAAGCTGTAGTAGTAGCAGGAGTAGTAGCAGAAGCAGTACCAGCAGTAGTAGCAGTAGTAGTAGCAGTAGTAGTAGAAGCAGTAGCAGTAGTAGTAGTTGTAGTTGTAGTAGCAATAGTAGTAGTAGTAGCAGTAGTAGTAGAAGTAGTAGTTGCAGTAGTAGCAGCAATAGCAGCAGTAGTAGCAATAGTAGTAGTAGTATTAGCAGGAGTAGTAGCAGAAATAGTACCAGGAGTGGTAGTAGCAGTAGTAGTAGCAATAGTAGTAGCAGTAGTAGTAGATGTAGTAGTAGTAGCAGTAGTAGTACTAGTAGTAGTAGCAGTAGTAGTAGCAATAGTAGTAGCAGTAGCAGTAGCAGGAGTAGTAGCAGTAGTAGTAGCAGTGGCACGAGTAGTAGCAGGAGTAGTAGTAGCAGTAGTAGCACTAGTAGTAGCTGCAGTTGTACCAGCAGTAATAGAAGCAGCAGTAGTAGCACTAGTAGCAGCCATAGTAGTAGTAGCATGTAACTACCTCGGTGAATTACGCTCTTAGTTACAAGCCTGGATGAGCGGAAATGGTTAAAATAGTACGGTGGGGCCAAATGCCACACAGGTAGACCTTTCGGCCATCCTAACCATTTCCAAAACATCGGGACAAGAACGAGCGGCGTAATCGGCAGGCGAAGGGATCAACTACATACACAAATGAGTATGTATGCAAGCCACCATACAACAGTCCTCAGAGCCATTCCATCTAAAAGAAATAGAAATATTGCAACGCCATACGGCAAGATCCAAATATCCTAGATAGATATAATAGTTTAGGATATCTCCTCATACATCAAACATCAGAGTATCGGGCGGAAGCGGAAAACAAGATCCGAGTACGGATAAGAAGCAAATCGGCATAAGATGCCCCATAAATAAACACATCCCGCCCACAGATCTCACGGATCCCCGTTCCCGGAATCTCTACACCGAGTGATCGTTGCCCACATCGTTCGTCTCCTCCACCCAGTATCCACCTTGCGAGTTTACCTGTTCATCTGAATCAAACAATTTATCGTGTGAGACCCTAGGGGTACTCAGCAAGTCTTTATGCCTCTAAAGGGGACACAACCTGGGGTGACGCAATTTGCAGCAAAAGATAACACCTAACAACTCTATAGATACTCGCTAACCATCCGCCTAACAAAAGATAGACGGATGTCCGTGATTTAATAACAACAGTTATAACAGTAATATTAACAGATCCATCCTCCTCCTCGCTTACCAACGAGGAAGCGGACGAACATCCCCCCATCCGTTGGCAGTTTTATTATCCATTCCATGAGTGTTACACTATTTACTAGTCAGGTACTTAGTCAAATTAAAAGCGGCACTTTAGTTATACTTGTCTATGATCGGGAAACTGTGCTCCAAGTCGTCCATAACCGCGGACACGGCTTTCAGAAAGATTTACCCTGCAGGGGTGCACAAATAGCAACACACACTCGATCAACCTCGGAAAAACCAAATCAAAACCCAACGAGGCATTCACGACAAAGCGATCACAGGATTCAGAAATGTTTCAGGGGCCCACCCCATTAGGCTACCCGCAACGAAGTTGGCCGGCTCCGAGACGGACCCAAGGTTTGCGTCAATGGCTGTAAACGACTGGGAACCCGAAAGTGTGACTGGGCTTGTCGATACCGCAAAAACACTCCGCATCCAAAACAGTACAGGTGCTCCTCGCACAATCTTAAATAAAGCAGTAAAGCATGGCATAAGTACAGGATAGTAATAAAGCCCCAAACTACTTTGTGGCCCCAAGAAATAAGAATGAATCAAGCTCTGGCTCAGGGGGGTTCATAAGCCTCCCGGATGTGGATAGTGCGAATAGTCAAGGAACAGGAATCAAGTACTCGGGGTCCTACGGGACACAAGTGAGCATGAAGAACCAAATAGCAGATATTGCCCACCGGTGCCACTGTCATTAGTTATCCCATTACTACTCAGGTTAAGTTGTTTAGGTACCTCGTTATCCATCAGACACTCACATACCCTACACATGCTGTTCTACGACCCGCATGGCTCAAACAACTCCTGTAGTAATGGCTCATGGGATGGAGGAACAAGCTTCAGTGGGGTTTAAAAGTAAAGGCTATGCAGTACTTGGGATCCAGTTTAATGCAATCGCGACTCAATTATGCAAGAGTAAGAGAGAGGCAATAGGTACTATATGTATGCAAGCATGTGGTAGTGCTTGCCTGGCAGCTTAGTTGAAGCGAGGGACGGATCTGGGTAGTGCTCCTGGGTTTCTTGATATATCCCCTGCTCAGCGTCTATTCGAAGAAGAACCAAACAAACAAGGGCCAACATAAATAGAGTGCACAAGCATATGAATTAAAATGCGACAAGCAAACAATCATGCCATGATGAATGATGCACAATTTGCATGGCAACAATGTAGCATGGCATGGGTGAGGTGTGGAATACAAGAATAAAGCATTTTATGGAATCTTAGTCACCTTTTATCCTCAAATAAGTTGCTGTATACTTTATATTTATATGATGCATGCTGCAATTCAGAACATGGAATGCATAGCTAGAACGGGCTCGTCGCGCTGATCGATTTAGACATATTATTTGTCAAATTCGGAGTTATAAAACAAAAGTTATTAATTAATTAAGGCAAAGGGCATTTTATTGTAATTTTAATCAACTCGAAAATTAAAGTGTTCAAAATATATTTTGAAGGGCATATATGAAATCCTCACATTTTTCTGATTTCAAAACATATATTACATGTTTAATTTGGAATTATATCTTAAAAGATATTTGAAAACAGATTTGAATTTGAATTTAAAACAAATTTGAAAAGGTTTTAATTAAACAGCAAGCAGAAACCATTTTGTACTCAGGCAGAACCAGCCACTGACGCTGACGGGTGGGCCTTGCGCAGACTCAGCAGCAGGTGGGGCGCAGAGGGTCCGCCCGGTTTTTCTCACTCACGGGGAGTTGACCCACTGCGACCGACGGACGGGCCCGGCCAGGTGCGGGGCCACTCGCGCGCGCGGCCAGTAGGGAAGCGACACGTGGGCGATCCAGGGCAGCGCGGGCGGAGAATCTCCAGAGCGCGGGGGTTTTCTTGCAAAAATGCACCAAGGCTGACAGGTGGGCTCCTGGGACTGCGGGTATAGGCGGGAAAAAGGGGAGGGGGTCATGTGTAAAACGACATCGGCTGCTGCTGCGCTCTGACGGACACGGTGCTGCCGGCGGCGAAAAACTGGCCGTCTCCCAACGACGGTGGCGACGCATACGCTG
The DNA here is from genome assembly GCA_916181665.1 of Avena sativa. NCBI lineage: Eukaryota > Viridiplantae > Streptophyta > Magnoliopsida > Poales > Poaceae > Avena > Avena sativa. Next base: position 247,785,941 of record OV702288.1, read on the forward strand.
GACGAATCGCGTCGCCCCAAATACGAAAAACAAAGAGGGGACATCGGGCTACAACTTTCGTTTTTGGAGGTTTGTCAACGGAGGTCTTCAGCGCTCGGAAACCTAGGGGAACCGAGGGCAGCAGGTGGGGCTGCAAACGCGACGGAAGCGCCCGCTGACGGTGACTGCGGCGGCAAGCGTGCACGCGGGGTGCTCGACGCAGGGCGGCGGTGCTACGGTACAAGATAGGGTAGGGGGACATGTCTGGGAGGTCAAGGGGACTCACCAGAGAGCTATTGGGCGAGAAGAACTTGCTGGGGAGGAGACAATCCGCGGTGGATCACGCGGTCGGGAAGATTCGGCTCCTGGAGTTCATGGCGCTGCAGAGCTTTCTCCGGCGGGTTCCAACGGCACCTGCGGGTACTGGTAGAGGTAGATGAAGTAGACAAAGCTCCTCATGCTCCTTGTACAGCTTGGCATGCTCGGGATCGTCGGCTAGCAAGGCAGGCCGGAGCTAGGGTTTAGAGGAACCATGGCCATGGCAAGGATGGTGTGGAGAGGAAGGAGAGGGGTCTGGGTTTTCCCTAGATCTCGATCTGGTTGTGGAGTAGGCACGTGGGGGAGCTGGTGCTACAGATAAGAAGAGAGGGGAAGGATCACATGGTTTTGATGAGGTGCAAAAGAGGGCTCGGGTGGGGCTTCCTTCTCTCTCCTTTCTTGTGCTTTAGCTAGAGAGATGGAAAGAGAGGGACCAGGGGAGGGCAGTGAGGCTACAGGGTGGGGCCGGCGTGAGGAAGAGAAGAGAGGGGGGGACTAGCTCGGGTTAGATTAGATGGTGGCCTCGGGTTAGGTAGATGGGGTAGTCTTGGGTTAGGGTTTTGTTTAGGGTTAGAGAGAGGGGTGGCTAGGGTGTGGGCCAGGGAGAGAGAGGAGGTCAGGTGGCCCTCATGGTAGAGAGAGAGAAAAAGAGAGAGAGGGAGATGGTGTAACCACATGAGCATGAGCAAGCAAGAAGGGTAGGAGATGGTCATGGGGATGGTCTTGGGTTAGATCATGCATGGCACTACACAAGAGAGGTGGAAGAGGTTTGATGGCACAAGGCAAGAAAGCAAAGCAAGGTAGAAAGGATTGAGAGAAAGAGAGAGATGAGAAGATGATCCACTCAAAAACAAATAAAACCAAAGGAGGACAAAAGATGGTGATGGTTGCATGGCCCATGCAAGATAATAAATGCCATGTATTATCCTTGTGAAAACAATGATGATATGGCATTATTCTTATGCATTCCCAAGAAGTGGAATAAAAGCCAAGCAAAAGAATTTATAGAATTAGATCCACCCCACCCACATGAGCTAGAATAACATGAAAGAAAAAGAAATACAAGCTCATGGGTAATTAGGGTGGTGGAATTATAAGGTGGTGACAAAGAAAGGTGGTGGAGTGGAATAAAAGATATGCCCCCAACTCAACTTGGGCATTAAACAATATATCAATAACCAAATACAATATCAAGAGGGCAAATACAATTAATAATGCATATGAGAGAAGATCCAAATGGAAAAGGGTTTTATATGATGCTCAAATGCAAGGTGGCATGATGACATGAGCATGATATAATTATGATGCAACAATTTAGGAAGTAGCATTTATATAGACTAGGCTAGTAGCATTGCAATTTTTAGACAATTGGGATGCTACAACTCTCCCCCACTAAACAAGAATCTCGCCCCGAGATTCCTAGGAAAAGGCAAACAACACAAGGAGAGGCGGTTGTTCGGAACGAAGGTGACCCTCATGTTCCCAAGTTGATGAACAACGGAATGGTGCGACCACTACACCATGCAAAACTTGCTAGACTTATTGCGAGTCTTGCGTTTTGCTTGAGAAACAACAGGTTAGAAGAGTTGAAGGATTGTCGTGAGGCAAGAAGGTAGGATGAACATAGCTCCGGTTTTTCGAGAAACAAGATAAAAGACTAGAACCACTTGTGAAAGAAAAGGAAAAGATGATGTATCATGGATAAAGAAAGACACACCGTTAAGATTAAAGATTTACTGATACGAGAGAGGATGAATCTTTATCTCGCCGGAAGAAAAAGAGCTAGATTGGAGAGGTTTTGAACCACTATGACAATAGCATCGTATCTTCTCTCGGATTTGAGAAATGAAGTTCGGAAACAATATTGCCTTCAAACAATAGAGTCCCTTGATATCAACAGAAAGATTTAGTTAGACATCGTCGGATTAGATTCTTCTTGCGCTGGTAAGACCCAATGGATCACGCAATTGAGGTGCGCGGATATAACTTCCAGAGACGGATGTGAAGCCAGATCATGGTGGAATCCCGAGAAGCAAAGAATATGGAGGATCTGGAGTTTATTGTAGAGATACTTATTGCTTTCTTTAGCCTTGAGGCTAACGCAATAGATTTGTGGCTGATGGCATCAACCATAATTGGCTTTACCATAGAAAAAGAATTGATGAAACAAAGAGAGAGATAGTTTCCTTTCATCTTGTTTGGGGATGTCGAGCATCGGTAGAAAGACGAGGATAGAAAAGAGTTTGCGTTTATTCCACCAGATAATTGTAGATTTTGCTCCATCTAGAATAGACAGACCACCAACAAGAGATTATTGATTACTTTCTTCGAGAGAGCACTCCGGAAAACAAGGACGGAAGTAAAAGTATCAAGGGACAAAGGCCACTTCTAACTTCCGTGGAATGAGTGAAATCACATTAATTCACCAATTCAATGTACAATAGCGAATGATAAGAGTAGTGGTATGGTAGCTACTCCATCCCGCACTCAAAGCATTACTCCGCACATGAATAAGAAAACCATGCAACTCAACTACCAAAACAGACTGAAGGTATTGACAATAACTCATGGAACTTCGGTAGAAAACAAGGATAGATGCAAACGATTCGCCGGATTCATAGATAGATAAAGATGATGATGTTGTCGTCATGTCGGAAGTACCAAGCCACCGGAAAGATATGAAGGAAGATTACGGAGAACAACTGCAAGATTCAACAGATACAGAAAAGATAGCACCAACTTGAACGGAAGGAATACAAGATCTGGAAGGTCTTCATGGCCTCCGGTGGATTGAGCATAGACGATAGAGCGAGAGGGTTTCAAGAGATTACTTGACGAGACTGAGGTGAAGGAACTCCATGTTCTTCTTGAAATGATTGAGAAAGATTTAGCAGTCTTGAGGAAATCTTCGGCGGAACGACGATGATAACTCGCCAACAAGGAAAGACTCTAGGTTTGATTGAAGTTGGAAGATGGAATTAACAATGGACTTGCTGATTCCAGAATTGGAGCGATCTATTTAGCAGAAGGACGTGGCCGAGATAGGTGACTTCAAAAAAAATCAGAATTCTCACTTTGAGACTTTGCACACAGGCAGTGCTCACGAAGCTTGAGAGAAAGAGACACAGATGATCTTCCATGTCCTTCCATTGATATCGAATAGGCAAGCATATTATCAACATATACCCCCATGGATTAACAGGATATTCCCAGAATATCAAGTTCAAGAGGCGGGAGAAACAAACAAATGCTCGAAACACTTTCTGAGCTCAACGCTCTTTGAAAGATCAACGTTACGAGTAAGGATTCATGTTGGAAAGATGCACTGGTAGAATAGATTATCTGGTCCTTCGGAAAAGAACAGGAAATGCCACCTGGTTCACATTGTCGATCGGATCACCGGTTACAAAGATAAAGAGATCTTGGATAAGAACCGATGATAGCTCATACCTTAAGCAAAGCTATCAGAGACGAAAATATGCAATTCCCTCGTCTCAAAGAGAATTTTGCAGATATGGAGTTCAAAAAGATGTGCAGCATGATGGACAGATGATAGACCGCCGTAGTGCTTTGGGAAACTCCGGATTGCCAAAGATGCTTGAATATGCATAGATATGATCACGGTGTACTCAAAATCACAGGAGATAACCGTCACCATTTGGAGGATAGTGGTGATTGCATTTTCCATATTCCACTCATGATAAGTGTCATATATCTATGCCGAGAGTCAAATTACAATCACCAGCATCGGATCGACACATGTTATGTAATTAGCCCAAGAGAATTGGAGATGAAAAGAAACTCTAGGATTAAGCGCCGGTGACAAAAGAATGAGTTAGCATGGACATGCTGATAAAAGGGAGATAGATAATGTTTCACACATGACTGAAAAGGAGTGTGGAAGCACAGATGTATCAAAGAAAATTGTTCCGCATTTTTTGGCATTAAAATACCAATAGATGCGCAAAATCACTTATCAGGTAGAGATTAGCAACTCCACGTTCTGTGAAAGCATGCTGGAAGGAAGAACACCCTTAAGAAGATGGCACCGGTTAACAAGGAGTCAGATAGATCGCGCCGGTTTTCAAAAGCCTGTCAGTATGGAATGTACCAACAGTTGATAACCAAAGGCAGATTGCGATAACAAATTGGATGCAACAGATAGACAAGGAATTACACACACACACACACACACACTTTCTATGGTACTACGGAAAACCCAGAACACGTGAATCCTAGTTTGAATTTTAAGAAGAGAATTTAAAACGTTACACTTCCTTACCAGAAAAGGGTGGGTGGGTGGTTAAGAAGAAAAGTGGAAGCAGTCCTACTCTCACGTTTTGTTTTTCCCTAGTATACATAGCTACCAAAAATATTTGCTAGACTGACAATGACCATTTGGCTGAGACCCTGAAGGGCGGGATGGCTCTGATACCAATTGTAACTACCTCGGTGAATTACGCTCTTAGTTACAAACCTGGATGAGCGGAAATGGTTAAAATAGTACGGTGGGGCCAAATGCCACTGACAGGTAGACCTTTTGGCCGTCCTAACCATTTCCAAAACATCAGGACAAGAACGAGCGGCGTAATCGGCAGGCGAAGGGATCAACTACATACACAAATGAGTATGTATGCAAGCCACCATACAACAGTCCTCAGAGCCATTCCATCTAAAAGAAATAGAAATATTGCAACGCCATACGGCAAGATCCAAATATCCTAGATAGATATAATAGTTTAGGATATCTCCTCATACATCAAACATCAGAGTATCAGGCGGAAGCGGAAAACAAGATCCGAGTACGGATAAGAAGCAAATCGGCATAAGATGCCCCATAAATAAACACATCCCGCCCACAGATCTCACGGATCCCCGTTCCTGGAATCTCTACACCGAGTGATTGTTGCCCACATCGTTCGTCTCCTCCACCCAGTATCCATCTTGCGAGTTTACCTATTCATCTGAATCAAACAATTTATCGTGTGAGACCCTAGGGTTACTCAGCAAGTCTTTATGCCTCTAAAGGGGACACAACCTGGGGTGACGCAATTTGCAGCAAAAGATAACACCTAACAATTCTATAGATACTCGCTAACCATCCGCCTAACCAAAGATAGACGGATGTCCGTGAATTAATAACAACAGTTATAACAGTAATATTAACAGATCCATCCTCCTCCTCGCTTACCAACGAGGAACTGGACGAACACCCCCCCCATCCGTTGGCAGTTTTATTATCCATTCCATGAGTGTTACACTATTTACTAGTCAGGTACTTAGTCAAATTAAAAGCGGCACTTTAGTTATACTTGTCTATGATCGAGAAACTGTGCTCCAAGTCATCCATAACCGCGGACATGGCTTTCAGAAAGATTTAACCTGCAGGGGTGTACAAATAGCAACACACACTCGATCAACCTCGGAAAAAACAAATCAAAACCCAACGAGGCATTCACGACAAAGCGATCACAGGATTCAGAAATGTTTCAGGGGGCCACCCCATTAGGCTACCCGCAACGAAGTTGGCCGGCTCCGAGACGGACCCAAGGTTTGCGTCAATGGCTGTAAACGACTGGGAACCCGAAAGTGTGACTGGGCTTGTCGATACCGCGAAAACACTCCGCATCCAAAACAGTACAGGTGCTCCTCGCACAATCTTAAATTAAGCAGTAAAGCATGGCATAAGTACAGGATAGTAATAAAGCCCCAAACTACTTTGTGGCCCCAAGAAATAAGAATGAATCAAGCTCTGGCTCAGGGGGGTTCATAAGCCTCCCGGATGTGGATAGTGTGAATAGTCACGGAACAGGAATCAAGTACTCGGGGTCCTACGGGACACAAGTGAGCATGAAGAACCAAATAGCAGATATTGCCCACCGGTGCCACTGTCATTAGTTATCCCATTACTACTCAGGTTAAGTTGTTTAGGTACCTCATTATCCATCAGACACTCACATACCCTACACATGCTGTTCTACGACCCGCATGGCTCAAACAACTCCTGTAGTAATGGCTCATGGGATGGAGGAACAAGCTTCAGTGGGGTTTAAAAGTAAAGGCTATGCAGTACTTGGGATCCAGTTTAATGCAATCGCGACTCAATGATGCAAGAGTAAGAGAGAGGCAATAGGTACTATATGTATGGAAGCATGTGGTAGTGCTTGCCTGGCAGCTCAGTTGAAGCGAGGGACGGATCTGGGTAGTGCTCCTGGGTTTCTTGATATATCCCCTGCTCAGCGTCTATTCGAAGAAGAACCAAACAAACAAGGGCCAACATAAATAGAGTGCACAAGCATATGAATTAAAATGCGACAAGCAAACAATCATGCCATGATGAATGATGCACAATTTGCATGGCAACAATGTAGCATGGCATGGGTGAGGTGTGGAATACAAGAATAAAGCATTTTATGGAATTTTAGTCACCTTTTATCCTCAAATAAGTTGTTGTATACTTTATATTTATATGATGCATGCTGCAATTCAGAACATGGAATGCATAGCTAGAACGGGCTCGTCGCGCTGATCGATTTAGACATATTATTTGTCAAATTCGGAGTTATAAAACAAAAGTTATTAATTAATTAAGGCAAAGGGCATTTTATTGTAATTTTAATCAACTCGAAAATTAAAGTATTCAAAATATATTTTGAAGGGCATATATGAAATCCTCACATTTTTCTGATTTCAAAACATATATTACATGTTTAATTTGGAATTATATCTTAAAAGATATTTGAAAACAGATTTGAATTTGAATTTAAAACAAATTTGAAAAGGTTTTAATTAAACAGCAAGAAGAAACCATTTTGTACTCAGGCAGAACCAGCCACTGACGCTGACGGGTGGGCCTTGCGCGGACTCAGCAGCAGGTGGGGCGCAGAGGGTCCGCCCGGTTTTTCTCACTCACCGGGAGTTGACCCACTGCGACCGACGGATGGGCCCGGCCAGGTGCGGGGCCACTCGCGCGCGCGGCCAGCAGGGAAGCGACACGTGCGCGATCCAGGGCAGCGCGGGCGGAGAATCTCCAGAGCGCGGGGGTTTTCTTGTAAAAATGCACCGAGGCTGATAGGTGGGCTCCTGGGACTGCGGGTATAGGCGGGAAAAAGGGGAGGGGATCATGTGTAAAACGACATCGGCTGCTGCTGCGCTCTGACGGACACGGTGCTGCCGGCGGCGAAAAACTGGCCGTCTCCCGACGACGGTGGCGACGCATACGCTGGACGAATCGCGTCGCCCCAAAAACGAAAAACAAAGAGGGGACATCGGGCTACAACTTTCATTTTTGGAGGTTCGTCAACGGAGGTCTTCAGCGCTCGGAAACCTAGGGGAACCGAGGGCAGCAGGTGGGGCTGCAGACGCGATGGAAGCGCGCGCTGACGGTGACTGCGGCGGCACGCGTGCACGCGGGGTGCTCGACGCAGGGCGGCGGTGCTACGGTACAAGATAGGGTAGGGGGACATGTCTGGGAGGTCAAGGGGACTCACCAGAGAGCTATTGGGCGAGAAGAACTTGCTGGGGAGGAGACAATCTGCGGTGGATCACGCGGTCGGGAAGATTCGGCTCCTGGAGTTCATGGCGCTGCAGAGCTTTCTCCGGCGGGTTCCAACGGCACCTGCGGGTACTGGTAGAGGTAGATGAAGTAGACAAAGCTCCTCATGCTCCTTGTACAGCTTGGCGTGCTCGGGATCGTCGGCTAGCAAGGCAGGCCGGAGCTAGGGTTTAGAGGAACCATGGCCATGGCAAGGATGGTGTGGGGAGGAAGGAGAGGGGTCTGGGTTTTCCCTAGATCTCGATCTGGTTGTGGAGTAGGCATGTGGGGGAGCTGGTGCTACAGATAAGAAGAGAGGGGAAGGATCACATGGTTTTGATGAGGTGCAAAAGAGGGCTCGGGTGGGGCTTCCTTCTCTCTCCTTTCTTGTGCTTTAGCTAGAGAGATGGAAAGAGAGGGACCAGGGGAGGGCAGTGAGGCTGCAGGGTGGGGCCGGCGTGAGGAAGAGAAGAGAGGGGGGACTAGCTCGGGTTAGATTAGATGGTGGCCTCGGGTTAGGTAGATGGGGTAGTCTTGGGTTAGGGTTTTGTTTAGGGTTAGAGAGAGGGGTGGCTGGGGTGTGGGCCAGGGAGAGAGAGGAGGTCAGGTGGCCCTCATGGTAGAGAGAGAGAAAAAGAGAGAGAGGGAGATGGTGTAACCACATGAGCATGAGCAAGCAAGAAGGGTAGGAGATGGTCATGGGGATGGTCTTGGGTTAGATCATGCATGGCACTACACAAGAGAGGTGGAAGAGGTTTGATGGCACAAGGCAAGAAAGCAAAGCAAGGTAGAAAGGATTGAGAGAAAGAGAGAGATGAGAAGATGATCCACTCAAAAACAAATAAAACCAAAGGAGGACAAAAGATGGTGATGGTTGCATGGTCCATGCAAGATAATAAATGCCATGTATTATCCTTGTGAAAACAATGATGATATGGCATTATTCTTATGCATTCCCAAGAAGTGGAATAAAAGCCAAGCAAAAGAATTTATAGAATTAGATCCACCCTACCCACATGAGCTAGAATAACATGAAAGAAAAAGAAATACAAGCTCATGGGTAATTAGGGTGGTGGAATTATAAGGTGGTGACAAAGAAAGGTGGTGGAGTGGAATAAAAGATATGCCCCCAACTCAACTTGGGCATTAAACAATATATCAATAACCAAATACAATATCAAGAGGCAAATACAATTAATAATGCATATGAGAGAAGATCCAAATGGAAAAGGGTTTTATATGATGCTCAAATGCAAGGTGGCATGATGACATGAGCATGATATAATTATGATGCAACAATTTAGGAAGTAGCATTTATATAGACTAGGCTAGTAGCATTGCAATTGTTAGACAATTGGGATGCTACATAGTAGTAGTAGCAGCAGTAGTAGCAGAAGTAGTACTAGCAGCAGCAGCAACAGTAGTAGTAGTAGTAATAGTGGTAGTAGTAGTAGTAGTAGTAGTAGTAGTAGTAGCAGCAGCGAAGTAGCAGTAGCAGTAGAAGTAGAAGTAGCAGTAGCAGTAGCAGTAGTTGGAGGAGTAGCAGTAGCAGTAGTAGCAGCAGTAGTACCAGCAGTAGTAGCAACAACAGTAGTAGCAGTACAGGCAGTAGTAGTAGTAACAGTAGTAGTAGGAGCAGTTGTAGCAGTAGTTGCAGCAGTAGCAGCAACAGTAGTAGTAGTAGCAGCAGTAGCAGCAGTAGTAGTAGCAGTAGTAGTAGTAGTAGTAGTATTAGTAGTAGTAGTAATAGTAATAGTAGTAGTAGTAGTAGCAGTAGTAGCAGTCGCAGTAGCAGTAGTAGTATCAGTAGCAGTAGCAGGAGTAGCAATAGTAGTAGCAGTAGTAGGAGCAGTAGCAGGAGTAGTAGCAGTAGTAGTAGTAGGAATAGCAGTAGCAGTAGCAGTAGTAGGAGAAGTAGCAGGAGTAGTAGCATGAGTTGTAGTAGTAGTAGTAGTAGCATGAGTAGTAGCAGCAGTAGCAGTAGTAGTAGAAGAAGTAGCAGTAGTAGCAGCAGTAGTACCAGCAGTAGTAGTAGCAGTAGTAGCAGAAGTGGTAGCAGCAGTAGTACCAGCAGTAGTACCAGCAGTAGCAGTAGTAGCAGTAGTAGGAGTAGTAGTAGCAGTAGTAGTAGAAGCAGTAGTAGTAGTAGCAGTAGTAGTAGCACTAGTAGCAATAGTAGTAGTAGTAGCAGCTTGTAGCAGTAGAAGTAGTAGTAGAAGTAGTAGTAGCAGCAATAGCAGCAGTAGCAGCAGTAGTAGCAATAGTAGTAGCAGTATTAGCAGGGGTAGTAGCAGAAGTAGTACCCGGAGTGGTAGTAGCAGTAGTAGTAGCAGTAGCAGTACTAGTAGTAGTAGCAGTAGTAGTAGATGTAGTAGTAGCAGTAGCAGTAGCAGTAGTAGTACTAGTAGTAGTAGTAGCAGTAGTAGTAGCAATAGCAGTAGCAGTAGCAGTAGCAGGAGTAGTAGCAGGAGTAGTAGTAGCAGTAGTAGTAGCAGTAGTAGTCGCACTAGTAGTAGCAGCAATTGTACCATCAGTAGTAGAAGCAGCAGTAGTAGCAGTAGTCGCAGTAGTTGTAGCAGTAGTAGTAGTAGCAGCAGTAGCAGCAGTAGTAGCAGAAGTAGTAGCAGCAGCAGCAGTAGTAGTAATAGTAGTACTAGTAGCAGCGGAGTAGTAGTAGTAGTAGTAGTAGTAGCAGTAGCAGTAGCAGTAGAAGTAGCAGTAGTAGTAGCAGTAGTAGTAGCAGTACCAGTAGTAGCAGCAGTAGTA
>OV702288.1:247801537-247811537 GCA_916181665.1 Avena sativa
TAGCAGCGGAGTAGCAGTAGCAGTAACAGTAGCAGTAGAAGTAGAAGTAGCAGTAGCAATAGCAGTACCAGTAGTAGCAGTAGCAGTAGTAGTTGCAGTAGTAGTAGCAGTAGTAGCAACAGTAGTACCAGCAGTAGTAGCAACAGTAGTAGTAGCAATAGTAGCAGTAGTAGAAGTAGTAGCAGTAGTAGTAGCAGCAGCAGTAGTAGTAGTAGCAGTTGTAGCAGTAGTAGCAGTAGTAGTTGCAGCAGTAGCAGCAACAGTAGTAGTAGTAGTAGCAGCAGTAGCAGCAGTAGTAGCAGCAGTAGTAGTAGTAGTAGTAGCAGTAGTAGCAGTACAAGTAGCAGTATCAGTAGCAGTATCAGTAGCAGTAGTAGTAGTAGTAGTAGTAGTAGTAGGAGCAGTAGCAGGAGTAGTAGCAGTAGTAGTAGGAATAGCAGGCAGTAGCAGTAGTAGGAGAAGTAGCAGGAGTAGTAGCATGAGTTGTAGTAGTAGTATCAGTAGTAGCAGTAGCAGTAGCAGTAGAAGTAGCAGTAGTAGTAGCAGTATCAGTAGAAGTAGCAGTAGTAGTAGCAGTAGTAGTAGCAGTAGTAGGAGCTGTAGCAGGAGTAGTAGCAGCAGTAGTAGTAGCAATAGCAGTAGCAGTAGTAGTAGCAGTAGTAGGAGAAGTAGCAGGACTAGTACCAGGAGTTGTAGTAGTAGTAGTAGTAGTAGTAGTAGTAGTAGTAGTAGTAGTAGTAGTAGCATGAGTAGTAGCAGCAGTAGTAGTAGTAGTAGGAGCGGTAGTACCAGCAGTAGTAGTAGCAGTAGCAGTAGTAGCAGTAGCAGTAGCAGTAGTAGTAGTAGTAGCAGCAGCAGTAGCAGTAGTAGTAGTAGTAGTAGTAGTAGTAGTAGTAGTAGTAGTAGTAGTAGTAGTAGTAGTAATAGTAGTAGTAGCAGTAGTAGTACCAGTAGTAGTAGAAGTTGTAGTAGCAGTAGTAGTAGCAGTAGTACTAGTAGTAGTAGATGTAGTAGCAGTAGTAGCAGCAGTAGTAGTTGTAGTAGCAATAGTAGTAGCAGCAGTAGCATTAGTAGTAGTAGTAGCAGCAGTAGAAGCAGCAACAGTAGTAGTAGTAGTAGTAGTAGTAGTAGCAGCAGTAGCAGTAACAGTAGCAGTAGTAGCAGTAGCAGTAGCAGGAGCAGGAGCAGTAGCAGTAGCAGTAGCAGGAGCAGTAGTAGGAGTGGTAGCAGGAGTAGTAGCAGGATTAGTAGGAGCAGGAGTAGTAGAAGGAGTAGTAGTAGTGTTGGGGGGATACTCCTGGGTAGGGTCACACCAGGGTATAGAGGCCGAGTTAGCCGAGGTACGGCAAGGTCAAAGCGTATGCTTGCCGAGTCACCTCAAGGAAGACCGACTTACAGAGTAACCCAGACCGGAGGATGTCCACCTAACTGTGTCCCGGCCGAGTATGTCGTATGCCAGCAGGTTTTTTGTAACTTGTATGCGGGTACCCACGAGGCCGGATTAACCAGGCATGATCCGGGTTACATCAGGCGTGCAAGAGAAGGAAGGTATCTCGCTGGTCAAAAGGTGGTCACTATACGCTGGAGCGTGAGCGAAGCGGACAAAGGGAAGGACCACCGAGACGTGGCCGAAAAGGGTGACGCGCCTAGGTCAGCTGACGCTGGCGCCGCAGAGGCTTACATAGTCTCTGCATGGCTTACGATGGCAAAAGGTGACCCGGTCGGTTTGCTATTTTGGGAGAGGCATATTCCTAGGAATATGCCTCCACGTATGCCCTAGCTAGTAGCCTGGCCTCCCCTTTATAAGGACCGCCAGGACCTCAATAGAAGGAGAGGGCGAGTTGTTTGGCTGGGATATGAGGAGTTGGTTCAATGAGAGATAGGTAGTGGTGAGAGTAAGAGAGCTTCTTCTTCCTCCTCTCCCCAATACAGCTCAAGGAGCATCTGTAAAGCTTGAACACTTGGAGAATACAAAGCATCTGTGTGTGGAATCACCACACTATCCCTCCCTGGATTCCTCTAGTGCATATTGGCCCCATCTTTAGCCTATCCATGGCATCTGCCGTGACACCACCACGATAGTTAGCGCCCACCGTAGGGCTAGCGGTGCTAGCAGGAGTGATGATCCGGACGGGAAACATCATCGGCAATGGCGAGCACATCGTCTTAGGGCTTGTTCAGCGCTTTGGAGCACTGGACTACGTCAGCGACAATGCTGGTAGCTTCGGCAAGTGACCTCCACCGTGCAATGGCCTCTTCATTAAGCTTGGCGCCCACGGGATCTACGTCGGCATTGATGTGTCTTGCGTTCACCCGCGACACGTCGTCGAGGGAGGCGAGCCACCACACAGCGTGGCTCACGGTGCGCGTATCACTCGCTCCCCTGACCGCGATGAGGTGATGATGACAGCGCCTGACGCTGGCGCGAGCAAGGATCCGGCACCAGATCTGGAGGTAACACCCAAGGCACCTAGGAAAAGTAGAGGTCCTCCGTTAGAGAGGCCAGAAAACTTGCTGCAGTAGGCGATAGATAGCTTGGAAAGCCCCATAGCACCAGTGGTAGATCCGGCTCAGGCACAGGCCGAGTTAGAGGAAACTAGGCAGAAAATACTAGAGGGTGCGAAAAAGATAGCCATGGCTTAGCAGTCGTTGAACATGACGTTGTGCGAGTATGCAAGAGCAAATAAGGTAGATGCTGTAAAAGTAAAAGGGAGAAACCTCATCAGTGAGATGAACAAAGAGGGTGATACTAGAGTTGAGGAATCAGAGAACCCTTTGTCCATGGGGTTGCCGAAGTACAACACCTTGGCAAAGAACCTCAGAACAGCAGATGCAGCTGCATCCAAGCTAGAAGGTTTGACGGGAGAAGCCCGGCAAAGACAACAAGAGAGGGTCAACGAGTTAGTTCGGATTGCTAACAGGCAGAATGAGGAGTTGCTCAGGGCTAACCCGGCAAGAGCAGGGGCTTCCAAGGTCGTTTATTCGGCAGTGGGAATCCTGGAGAAATCCGCTAGGCCTGCATCATCACCTCATGATGGCCCTAGAAGAGAGGAAGTGGTAACCTCGACAAGGAGAAACAAACAGATAGTCCCGTATGACCCGGCAAGGGAAGGGAAAGGAAAGGCAATACAGGTAAACATGGATCGACGAAGTGTCAGCAGAGGTGAAGCTGGCCGAGGTAACCGCGACCAAGGCAATGCCGGTCAAAGAAACGCTGAAAACGGCAATGCCGGATAGCGTAACTTGGTGGGTGTAGGGCAAAACCCACCTCGGCAATAGCAGCAGCGGAGTGTACCTCGGCAAGAGCAGAATGCCGGCCAGGGTATGCAACAAAATTGTGCTCAACAAGAGCGAGACAGATACAATGACGGTGATTCGGAAATGGTGAATGCAGGATACCATAGGCCGGATCATCATGTGATAGGGTCAAGGTTGATAAGCAGGAACTTGCTACCTGATGACGCCAGGATGAAGCTGGATCAGCTCTATGGGTCGGAGTTAATTGAGGGACAAGGTCCTCCGGGTCTAGCGTGCTTTGGTCCCCGGATCATGAAAGAGCCTTCGGTACCTAACTTCCAGTTAAGCAGATGCACGAAAACATATGACGGCAGCACCAAGCCAGAGGATTGGTTAATCAACTACGCAATGGCAGTGAAAATTGCGATAGGTAATTTGAGATGGGCAGTGAGATACGTACCTCAGATGCTGGAAGGGCCAGCGAGGGTATTGTTAAACAATTTACCACCCGGTAGTATCAACTGCTGGCTGGACTTTGAGGAAATGTTCGTCATTAACTTCTCGAGCACGTATCAGAGGCCGAATAGGCCACAGACCCTAGTAATGTGTAAGCGGAGACCAAATGAAACAGACCGGGAGTTCCTAACCCGCTGGTGCAACGTGAGAAATTCATGTGAAGGCGTGATTGAGTCTTAGGACAGAGCTTGGTTTGCGCAAAGGTGTAGATATGCAAGCATGTTGTGGCAAAGGCTACAAAGGGATATGCCAACTACGCTGGCAGAGACACTCCGGATTGCTGATTCGTATTCTTTGGGTGATCCGACTCAACCCTGGCTTATGTCAAACGAGTCAAATGAGTACTACTACCAGCGAGATGGAGCCGGATCATCCCGACGAAATGATTACCGGGGTAAGAGAAGAGATGATAGACTAGATTACAAGTACAATTCGCAACAAGTTGCTGCGTTAAATCAAGATCAACCCCGAGCAGGGAGTAATCAACGTCAGAAAACTGGAGGGCAATAGTGGACTCCAAGAAATGATGGCAAGAAAACTTGGACGCCCGAGCAAAAGAGACAGTGGCAAGAAAAGAAAGACCGGCCGAGGTATACGTATGAGGTAATGCTGGATCAGCCGTGCAAATTTCACACGCCAAATCCGAGTAACCCGGCGAGTCATACAACCCGGCAATGTGAGTGGATGAGGAAGATAGAGCAAAGTGGCTCGGGGAATGCTCAGGCACCCCGGAACGATCAACCTCGGCAAGAGTTACCTCGGCAGCAATTGCTCTCCGAAGAAAATACGCAACAGTTGATGTTACCACCACCTCCGCCGAGGTATGAGAATCATGAGAGAAGGGATGCAGTGCATCAGGTGGAAAACCAACATCAGCTAGATCAAAGGTATCCCGGCAATGAGGGGAGAAATGAATACAGAGAGCATCACTAGAGTTACTGTGTGTTTACCACGGAGGAAACAGATAGAAAGAGCTTGCAATGCCGACATATGGAAGTAAATGCGGTTATCCCGGCTGTGACGAGGTATATGCCTTGGCCGGATCAGGAAATTACCTGGAGTATCAGGACCATCCAAAGCTAATGCCGAGTCCTGGTTCGTATGTAGTAGTGCTGGACCCAACGTTCATCGGGCCAAATATCAATGTGAGGTTCTCTAAGGTGCTGATTGACAATGGAAGCAGCATCAATATCATGTACGTGGATACAATGCGCAAGTTGGGTATCTCGGAGAACATGCTCCAAGGCACAAGGATAACTTTCCATGGCATTGTGCCTGGTATCTCCTGTGAGCCCATTGGCAAAGTCCGGGTTGACGTGCTATTCGACACAAGAGATAACTGCCGAACTAAGAAATTTGGAGTTTGAGGTTATGAACTTAGAAAGCGCATATCACGCGTTACTCGGCGGGCCAGCCCTGAACAAATTCATGGCAAGTACTCACATCAGTTACCTGAAGATGAAGTTGCCTAGGCCAAATGGAGTAATTACCATAGCCGGGGATTTCCGACGTTCCATTGAGTGCGCATCACCGGGTCTAACCTGGCCGAATCACTCGTGATTGCACAAGAAAAGAGAAAGATCCAAGAAGTAGCGGCATTGGCTCAGTCCGCACAGAAGTATATGCCGGTGTTGAGTAACCCGCATGGAAGTGTCTCATTTCAAGCAACAAAGGATACAAAGAAAGTACCTGTTGATGATCTGTTCCCAGAGCGCACCATAACTATTGGCGCCGGGTTAACTGACAAATAGGAAAGCGAGCTCGTCAACTTCCTCCGTGAGAATCGAGATATCTTTGCTTGGTCCACACAGGACTTGCAAGGTGTTCTGAGGGAGTTGGCTGAGCACTCTTTGAACGTGAGACCTGGAGCAAAGCCGGTGAAGCAACCTCTCCGCCGCTTCACCGAAGACAGGAGAAAAGTCATTGGGGATGAGATAGCTCGGCTCCTCGCAGCCGAGTTCATCATGGAAGTGCTTTATCCGGATTGGTTATCTAATCTGGTGCTTGTGGAGAAGAAGAAAGATGATCTGAATGTGGCAGTGGTTTGGCGTATGTGCATCGATTACACGAAACTGAATAAGGCATGCCCAAAAGATCCATTCCCACTGCCAAGGATAGACCAGGTCATAGATTCTACTGCTGGGTGTGAACTGTTGTCATTCATAGACGCATATTCTGGTTTCCACCAGATACCTCTGAACCCGAATGATCAAATAAAGACTGCGTTTATTACCCTGTACGGGGCTTACTGCTATCGCATCGTGCCTTTCGGTTTACGTAATGCAGGGGCAACGTACCAAAGATGTATGCAAAAATGTTTACACGACCAAATTGGCCGGAATGTGCAAGTATATGTGGATGATGTGGTTATAAAAACCAAGGAAAGCAAAACGCTCCTTGATGATATCAGGCAAACATTCGCAAACCTAAGGACGTTCCGGATGAAGCTTAACCCGGAGAAGTGCACCTTCGGTGTCCCGGCTGGAAAATTACTCGGATTTCCTGTCTCCAACTGAGGTATCGAAGCTAACCCGACTAAAATCCGAGCCATAGAGCGAATGGAATTGCCGAAGTGTCTTAACGATGTCTAGAAGTTCACTGGTTGCCTGGCATCCTTAAGTCGGTTTGTATGTCGGTTGGGGGAAAAGGCATTGCCTCTCTATCAACTAATGAAAAAGTCGGACAAATTCGTATGGACGACGCAGGCAAATGAAGCCTTCATCCAGTTAAGGAAAATGTTAGCCACTGCACCAGTATTAGCCTCTCCACTATCAAAAGAGCCAATGTTACTCTACGTAGCTGCAACCAACCGAGTTGTAAGTGAAGTGATAGTGGTGCAGCGCGACGAAGAGGGTAATTCGGTGCAAAGGCCAGTCTATTACCTGAGTGAGGTATTATCAGTGTCAAAACAAAACTATCCTCACTATCATAAGATGGCATATGGCGTGTATATGGCAGCAAAGAAGCTGAAGTACTATTTTGAAGAGCACCCCATCAGAGTGATATGCGAAGCACCCATATCTAAAATAATGAGCAACAAGGATGCAAGTGGCCGGATTGCAAAATGGGCAATCGAGTTAGGCCCTTATGCTCCACAATTCGACAGGAGAGATGCGATCAAGTCTCAGGCCATGGCCGACTTTTTCGTGGATTGGGCCGAGATGCAATATGAGCCACCGTTGCCAGATCCGAATTACTGGAGAATGCGTTTTGACGGATCGAAAACGAAAACCAGGTTAGGCACCGGAGTTGTGCTTACCTCTCCCAAGAAAGACCAGCTGAAGTATGTGCTGCAGATCCACTTTGCAGCATCAAACAATGTTGCCGAATATGAAGCACTTGTGCATGGGCTCAAAGTGGCAAAAGAAATTGGAATACGTCGGATCCAGTGCTTTGGTGACTCGGATCTGGTAGTTCAGCAAGTCTCAGGGTAATGGGATGCATTGGATGCAAACATGGCACTGTACAGATTTCATGTGCAGAAAATATCGGGATACTTCGAGGGATGCGAGTTCCATCATGTACCCCGCCTGGAAAATGAGGCCGCCGACGTACTATCGAAACTCGGGTCAACCCGACAAGCGATTCCACCGGGCGTGGCACTAGAGCATCTTAGAAAGCCATCTACCAGGCCATCCCAGAGTCCGAGTCAATCTATATCCCGGCAAATCCGGAGTCGAAAGCTGTGCCCATGGACATTGATATGGGAAGTGATTCAGGAAACCCGGGGACTGCGTAGCTTGACCCGATAGAGGATATGCCGGTGGATCAAATGGAAGTTGACGAGGATGTGTTTCCAGTGCGAGCTATACTAGCTTGGGCACTGCCCATATTCCAGTTCCTGAAGGACGGATTCTTGCCCGATGAAGAAGTGCTTTCAAGGAAAATTCAGAGGAGGGCAAAGGCATACACGATTATCAATGTCGAGCTATACAAGAGGAGTGTCACGAATGTCCTGCAACGGTGTGTTGACCCGGAAGAAGGGCTTGACATCCTCCGAGATATACATCAAGGGGAATGTGGGCATCATGCCTCATCCAGGGCCTTAGTGGCAAAAGCTTTCCGACATGGATTCTACTGGCCAAGTGCCTTGGAACAAGCAGAAGATCTAGTAAGAAAATGCAATGGTTGTTAGAGGTATGCTACCAAGACACACATGCCAATGTCGGAACTCAAGACTATACCAATTACCTGGCCATTTGCTGTATGGTGTCTGGATATGGTTGGTCCATTTAAGCTGGCGAGAGGAAATATGACCCATATCTTGGTTATGGTTGACAAGTTTACAAAATGGATTGAAGTCAAGCCGATGAAAAAATGTGATGAAGCTACGGCCATGACATTCCTCAAAGATATCATCCTGAGATACGGCTACCCTCACAGTATCATAACAGATAACGGCACAAATTTTGCTGAAGGAGCATTTGCGCGATTCTGCCGAGATAAGAAGATCCGGCTGGACGTTGCTTCTGTAGCCCACCCCGCATCAAACGGACAAGTGGAAAGATCCAACAGATTAGTATTATCCGGGATAAAACCCCGGCTCATTGAGCCGCTGTAAAGATCAGTGGGGTGCTGGATAGAAGAACTACTAGCGGTACTGTGGAGTTTAAGAACAACTCCGAATCGATCAACAGGCTATACGCCATTTTTTCTGGTATATGGGGCAGAAGCTGTATTACCAGCCGACATAGACCATGATTCGCCTAGGGTCACTCAATACATAGAAGCCGAAGTGCGAGAAGCTCGGCAAAATGATGTTGATCTGCTGGAAGAAGCGAGAGAATTGGCATTGTCTAGATCCACCATATATCAGCAAAATCTCCGACGCTATCATAGCCGGAAAGTAAACCCCCGAGTCTTCCAGGAAGGTGATTTGGTACTTCGGCTGGTACAACATACTGCTGGCATGCATAAGTTATCCCCCCGTGGGAAGGGCCATTCATCGTGAGCAAAGCATTGCACAATGACTCTTATTATCTCATTGATGCGTAAGCACAGGAGAAGAACAAGGCGGACAGGTCTGGCGAGGAATCTAAGCATCCATGGAATGGAGCTCTACTTCATCCGTTCTACACTTAACAAAGAAGTGTGTGTATCCGAGTCTCTCATACGTCGGTATGTATGCCGACGATGAGTTTCTCAATGAAATCTTGGCACCTCGAGCAGTAACTCGGGGACTGCCTTAGTAATATTTGTTGTCTTCTGTATTTTTTACTTATTTTTATGTCGGCTGGTGTAAGTTGCTTCTACCTAAGCCGGATTAGTAGTGTGTGAGCACCAAAAACTCAACTATTCGACTTGCTGCTGTCCAACAAGAATTGGCTTCATGGCAAGCAAGAGAACAAGTTTGGAATTGCAAAGCACACAAAAAACGACTAAGGAAAAGAACTTAATCGAGCCGACATTTGTTATTCGGACTAACCTTATGTTTACTTTACTTTTACTACGCCGGATTATTCTAAGCTAATCCTAAAGTTTCCAAGTATTGTTAAGTCAATTTTTGAAACTCGGACTCGTAAGTCACAAAACCGAATCAAGGTAGATGCGAGCCGAGCCATGAAATTGAAGGAACAAGAACATGAAACTCGGGGACTACGCCCAAATTAATCCGATGAGAACAACTTAGTAGCAAAATATAGTCAGTATGAATGATACATCTGCACCTGGCATACCAGGGATCTGATAAATTTCAAAGTGTTTTTCGTGCTCAAGGAGCAGTAACGGGAGGAGGTAACTCGGCACCAGCAGGTGGAACTCGAGCTTCAGTCTCATCATCATCTTTGTTATCTTCAAGATCCGAGGCTTAGTCCTCTTCCTCGTCACCCAAATCATCTTCAACATATTCATCGTCAACGACACCAAGGAAGCTTGGTCCTTCTTTCCATTGATGGACAGGGGCAAAGTGGATGAGGTTGTGGGTGCAAGCCTTGCACCGGGCTACGCAATCCGGATCATTTGACCATTTGGACCCGGTGCGCAAGCGCTTGAGAATCTTCAGATCCAATTTCTCATACCATGTGATCACAAAGTGGAGGACAGTATCAGCTCCAGCGCGAGCGGCGGATTCCCTCCAAAGGTCGACCTGGGTCTCGCAATCCATCAGCTTGTTGATCAGAGCAGTGGATCCCTCCGGAACATCCTCACCAGGCCAAAGGGCACGGAAGATCCGGACGACTGAATCCAGGAGACCCGAACCATAGTTCTTCATAATTTTAACTCGGGAGGATAGGCTGACTATCAGATC
>OV702288.1:247829037-247831537 GCA_916181665.1 Avena sativa
TAGCACTAGTAGTAGCAGCAGTAGTAGCAGCAGTAGTACCAGCAGTAGTAGTAGAAGTAGCAGCAGCAGTAGTAGTAATAGTAGTAGTAGTAGTAGCAGTACTAGCAGGAGTAGTAGCAGAAGTAGTACCGGGAGTGGTAGTAGAAGTAGTAGTAGCAATAGTAGTAGCAGTAGTAGTAGATGTAGTAGTAGTAGTAGCAGTAGTAGTAGTACTAGTAGTAGTAGCAGTAGTAGTAGCAATAGTAGTAGCAGTAGCAGTAGCAGGAGTAGTAGCAATAGTACTAGCAGTAGCAGGAGTAGTAGCAGGAGTAGTAGCAGTAGTAGCACTAGTAGGAGGAGTAGCAGTAGCAGTAGTAGCAGCAGTAGTACCAGTAGTAGTTGCAGTAGTAGCAGTAGTAGTAGTAGTAGTAGTAGTAGCAGTAGTAGTAGGAGCAGTTGTAGCAGTAGTAGCAGCAGTAGTTGCAGCAGTAGCAGCAACAGTAGTAGTAGCAGTAGCAGCAGTAGTAGCAGTAGTAGTAGTAGTAATAGTAGTAGTCGTAGTAGTAGCAGTAGTAGCAGTAGCAGTAGCAGTAGTAGTATCAGTAGTAGTAGCAGGAGTAGCAGTAGTAGGAGCAGTAGCAGGAGTAGTAGCAGCAGTAGTAGTAGGAATAGCAGTAGCAGTAGTAGTAGCAGTAGTAGTAGAAGTATTAGCAATAGTAGTAGTAGCATCAGTAGCAGTAGCAGTAGTAGTAGAAGTAGTAGTAGCAGCAGTAGCAGCAATAGCAGCAGTAGCAGTAGTAGTAGCAATAGTAGTAGCAGTATTAGCAGGAGTAGTAGCAGAAGTAGTACCAGGAGTGGTAGTACCAGGAGTGGTAGTACCAGGAGTGGTAGTAGCAGTAGTAGTAGCATAGTAATAGCAGTAGTAGTAGATGTAGTAATAGTAGCAGTAGTAGTAGCAGCAGTAGTAGCAGTAGTACTAGTAGAAGTAGTAGTAGCAATAGCGGTAGCAGTAGCAGTAGCAGGAGTAGTAGTAGTAGCAGTAGCAGTAGCAGGAGTAGTAGTAGCAGTAGTAGTAGCACTAGTAGTAGCAGCAGTAGTAGCAGCAGTAGTACCAGCAGTAGTAGTAGCAGTAGCAGCAGCAGAAGTAGTAATAGTAGTAATAGTAGTCGTAGTAGTAGTAGTAGTAGTAGTAGTAGTAGTAGTAGGAGTAGTAGCAGCGGAGTAGCGGTAGAAGTAGTAGTAGAAGTAGAAGTAGCAGTAGCAGTAGCAGCAGTAGCAGTAGCAGTAGCAGTAGCAGCAGTAGTAGTAGTAGTAGCAGCAGTAGTAGCAGTAGTAGTAGGAGTAGTAGTAGTAGTAGTAGTAGTAGTAGTAGTAGTAGTAGTAGTAGTAGAAGTAGAAGTAGTAGCAGTAGTAGCAGTAGTAGTAGTAGTAGCAGTTGTAGCAGTAGTAGCAGCAGTAGTTGCAGCAGTAGCAGCAACAGTAGTAGTAGTAGTAGTAGTAGAAGCAGTAGTAGTAGTAGTAGCAGTAGTAGTTGTAGTAGTAGAAGTAGTAGTAGCAGTAGTAGTAGCAATAGCAGCAGTAGCAGCAGCAGCAGTAGCAGTAGTGGTAGAAGTAGTAGTAGCAGCAGTAGCAGCAATAGCAGCAGTAGCAGCAGTAGTAGCAATAGTAGTAGCAGTATTAGCAGGAGTAGTAGCAGAAGTAGTACCAGGAGTGGTAGTAGCAGTAGTAGTAGCAATAGTAGTAGCAGTAGTAGTAGATGTAGTAATAGTAGCAGTAGCAGTAGCAGCAGTAGTAGAAGTAGTAGTAGCAGTAGTAGTAGCAATAGCAGTAGCAGTAGCAGTAGCAAGAGTAGTAGTAGTAGCAGTAGGAGGAGTAGTAAATGGAGTAGTAGTAGCAGTAGTAGTAGCACTAGTAGTAGCAGCAATAGTAGCAGCTGCATTACCAGCAGTAGTAGTAGTAGAAGTAGCAGCAGCAGTAGTAATAATAGTAGTAGTAGTAGCAGCGGAGTAGCAGTAGCAGTAGCAGTAGCAGTAGAAGTACCAGTAGTAGGAGTAGCAGTAGTAGTAGCAGTAGTAGTAGCAGCAGTAGTAGCAGTAGTAGTTTTAGTAGTAGCAGCAGTAGTACCAGCAGTAGTAGCAGCAGTAGTAGTAGCAGTAATAGCAGTAGTAGCAGTAGTAGTAGTAGTAGTAGCAGTAGTAGTAGTAGCAGTTGTAGCAGTAGTAGCAGCAGTAGTTCCAGCAGTAGCAGCAACAGTAGTAGTAGTAGCAGCAGTAGCAGCAGTAGTAGCAGCAGCAACAGAAGTAGTAGTAGTAGTAGTAGTAGTAGTAGTAGTAGTAGTAGTAGTAGTAGTAGTAGTAGTAGCAGTAGTAGCAATAGTAGTAGTAGCAGCAGTAGCAATAGGAGTAGTAGTAGAAGTAGAAGTAGTAGTAGCAGCAGTAGCAGCAGTAGTAGCAATAGTAGTAGCAGTATTAGCAGGAGTAGTAGCAGAAGTAGTACCAGGAGTGGTACTAGAAGTAGTACT
>OV702288.1:247864037-247886537 GCA_916181665.1 Avena sativa
AGTAGCAACAGTAGTAGTAGAAGTAGTAGCAGTAGTAGTAGTAACAGTAGTAGTAGGAGCAGTTGTAGTAGTAGTAGCAGCAGTAGTTGCAGCAGTAGCAGCAACAGTAGTAGTAGTAGCAGCAGTAGCAGCAGCAGTAGTAGTAGTAGTAGTAGTAGTAGTATTAGTAGTAGTAATAGTAATAGTTGTAGTAGTAGTAGTAGCAGTAGTAGCAGTCGCAGTAGCAGTAGTAGTATCAGTAGCAGTAGCAGGAGTAGCAATAGTAGTAGCAGTAGTAGGAGCAGTAGCAGGAGTAGTAGCAGCAGTAGTAGTAGGAATAGCAGTAGCAGTAGCAGTAGTAGGAGAAGTAGCAGGAGTAGTAGCATGAGTTGTAGTAGTAGTAGTAGTAGTAGTAGTAGTAGTAGTACTAGTAGTAGTAGTAGTAGCATGAGTAGTAGCAGCAGTAGCAGTAGTAGAAACAGAAGTAGCAGTAGTAGTAGCAGCAGTAGTACCAGCAGTAGTAGTAGTAGCAGTAGTAGCAGTAGTACCAACAGTAGTACCAGCAGTAGTACCAACAGTAGTACCAGCAGTAGTAGTAGCACTAGTAGTAGCAGCAATTGTACCATCAGTAGTAGAAGCAGCAGTAGTAGCAGTAGTTGCAGTAGTTGTAGCAGTAGTACTAGTAGTAGTAGTAGTAGTAGTAGTAGCAGCAGTAGCAGCAGTAGTAGCAGAAGTAGTAGCAGCAGCAGCAGTAGTAGTAATAGTAGTAGTAGTAGCAGCGGAGTAGTAGTAGCAGTAGCAGTAGCGGTAGCAGTAGCAATAGCAGGAGTAGTAGCAGGAGTAGTAGTAGCACTAGTAGTAGCAGCAATTGTACCATCAGTAGTAGAAGTAGCAGTAGTAGCAGTAGTTGTAGCAGTAGTACTAGCAGTAGTAGTAGTAGCAGCAGTAGCAGCAGTAGTAGCAGAAGTAGTAGCAGCAGCAGCAGTAGTAGTAATAGTAGTAGTAGTAGCAGCAGCAGAGTAGTCGTAGCAGTAGCTGTAGTAGTAGTAGTAGTAGAAGTAGCAGTAGTACCAGCAGTAGTAGCAGCAGTAGTAGCAGTAGTAGCAGTAGTAGCAACAGTAGCAGTAGCAGTAGTAGCAGTAGTAGCAGTAGTAGTAGAAGTAGTATCAGTAGTAGCAGTAGTAGTAGCAGTTGTAGCAGTAGTAGCAGCAGTAGTTGCAGCAGTAGCAGCAATAGTAGTAGTAGCAGTAGCAGCAATAGAAGCAACAGTAGTAGTAGCCGTAGTAGTAGTAGTAGCAGCAGAGTAGCTGTAGCAGTAGCAGTAGTAGCAGTAGAAGTAATGGTAGCAGTTCCAGTAGCAGTAGTAGCAGTAGCAGTAGAAGTAGCAGTAGTAGCAGTAGTAGTAGTAGTAATAGTAGAAGAAGTAGTAGTAGCAGTAGTAGTTGTAGTAGCAGTAGTAGCAGTAGCAGCAGCAGTAGTAGTAGTAGTAGTTGTTGTTGTTGTAGTAGTAGCAGCAGTAGCAGTAGTAGAAGCAGAAGTAGCAGTAGTAGTAGCAGCAGTAGTACCAGCAGTAGTAGTAGCAGTAGTAGCAGAAGTGGTAGCAGCAGTAGTACCAACAGTAGTACCAGCAGTAGCAGTAGTATCAGTAGTAGGAGTAGTAGTAGCAGTAGTAGTAGAGGCAGTAGTAGTAGCAGTAGTAGTAGCACTAGTAGCAATAGTAGTAGTAGCAGCAGTAGTAGTAGAAGTAGTAGTAGAAGTAGAAGTAGCAGCAGTAGCAGCAGTAGTAGCAATAGTAGTAGCAGTATTAGCAGGGGTAGTAGCAGAAGTAGTACCCGGAGTGGTAGTAGCAGTAGTAGTAGCAATAGTAGTAGCAGTAGTAGTAGATGTAGTAGTAGTAGTAGCAGTAGTAGTACCAGTAGGAGTAGTAGCAGTAGTAGTAGCAATAGCAGTAGCAGTAGCAGTAGCAGGAGTAGTAGCAGGAGTAGTAGTAGCAGTAGTAGTAGCACTAGTAGTAGCAGCAATTGTACCATCAGTAGTAGAAGCAGCAGTAGTAGCAGTAGTCGCAGTAGTTGTAGCAGTAGTACTAGCAGTAGCAGTAGTAGTAGTAGCAGCAGTAGCAGCAGTAGTAGCAGAAGTAGTAGCAGCAGCAGCAGTAGTAGTAATAGTAGTAGTAGTAGCAGCGGAGTAGTAGTAGCAGTAGCAGTAGCGGTAGCAGTAGCAATAGCAGGAGTAGTAGCAGGAGTAGTAGTAGCAGTAGTAGTAGCACTAGTAGTAGCAGCAATTGTACCATCAGTAGTAGAAGTACCAACAGTAGTAGTAGCAGCAACTGTAGTAGTAGCAGTAGCAGCAATAGCAGCAGCAGTAGTAGTAGCCGTAGTAGTAGTAGTAGTAGTAGTAGTAGTAGTAGTAGTAGTAGTAGTAGCAGCGGAGTAGCTGTAGCAGTAACAGTAGTAGCAGTAGAAGTAATGGTAGCAGTTCCAGTAGCAGTAGTAGCAGTAGCAGTAGAAGTAGCAGTAGTAGCAGTAGTAGTAGTAGTAGTAATAGTAGAAGAAGTAGTAGTAGCAGTAGTAGTACCAGTAGTAGTAGTTGTAGTAGTAGTAGTAGCAGTAGCAGTAGTAGTAGTAGTAGTAGTAGTAGTAGTAGTAGTAGTAGTAGTAGTAGTAGTAGTAGTAGTAGTAGTAGTAGTAGTAGTTGTTGTTGTTGTTGTTGTAGTAGTAGCAGCAGTAGTAGAAGCAGAAGTAGCAGTAGTAGTAGCAGCAGTAGTACCAGCAGTAGTAGTAGCAGTAGTAGCAGAAGTGGTAGCAGCAGTAGTACCAACAGTAGTACCAGCAGTAGCAGTAGTATCAGTAGTAGGAGTAGTAGTAGCAGTAGTAGTAGAGGCAGTAGTAGTAGCACTAGTAGCAATAGTAGTAGTAGTAGCAACAGTAGTAGTAGAAGTAGTAGTAGAAGTAGCAGCAGTAGCAGCAGTAGTAGCAATAGTAGTAGCAGTATTAGCAGGGGTAGTAGCAGAAGTAGTACCCGGAGTGGTAGTAGCAGTAGTAGTAGCAATAGTAGTAGCAGTAGTAGTAGATGTAGTAGTAGTAGTAGCAGTAGTAGTATCAGTAGTAGTAGTAGTAGTAGCAGCAGTAGTAGCAATAGCAGTAGCAGTAGCAGTAGCAGGAGTAGTAGCAGGAGTAGTAGTAGCAGTAGTAGTAGCACTAGTAGTAGCAGCAATTGTACCATCAGTAGTAGAAGCAACAGTAGTAGCAGTAGTCGCAGTAGTTGTAGCAGTAGTACTAGCAGTAGCAGTAGTAGTAGTAGCAGCAGTAGCAGCAGTAGTAGCAGAAGTAGTAGCAGCAGCAGCAGTAGTAGTAATAGTAGTAGTAGTAGCAGGAGTAGTAGTAGCAGTAGTAGTAGCACTAGTAGTAGCAGCAATTGTACCATCAGTAGTAGAAGTAGCAGTAGTAGCAGTAGTTGTAGCAGAAGAACTAGCAGTAGTAGTAGTAGTAGCAGCAGTAGCAGCAGTAGTAGCAGAAGTAGTAGCAGCAGCAGTAGTAGTAATAGTAGTAGTAGTAGCAGCAGGAGAGTAGTCGTAGCAGTAGCAGTAGTAGTAGCAGTAGAAGTAGCAGTAGTACCAGCAGTAGTAGCAGCAGTAGTACCAGCAGTAGTAGCAGTAGTAGCAACAGTAGCAGTAGCAGTAGTAGCAGTAGTAGCAGTAGTAGTAGAAGTAGTATCAGTAGTAGCAGTAGTAGTAGCAGTTGTAGCAGTAGTAGCAGCAGCAGTAGCAGCAACAGTAGTAGTAGCAGTAGCAGCAATAGCAGCAGCAGTAGTAGTAGCCGTAGTAGTAGTAGTAGTAGTAGCAGCGGAGTAGCTGTAGCAGTAGCAGTAGTAGCAGTAGAAGTAATGGTAGCAGTAGTAGCAGTAGCAGTAGAAGTAGCAGTAGTAGCAGTAGTAGTAGTAGTAGTAATAGTAGAAGAAGTAGTAGTAGCAGTAGTAGTACCAGTAGTAGTACCAGTAGTAGTAGTTGTAGTAGCAGTAGTAGCAGTAGCAGCAGTAGTAGTAGTAGTAGTAGTAGTAGTAGTTGTTGTTGTTGTTGTTGTTGTTGTTGTTGTAGTAGCAGCAGTAGCAGTAGTAGAAGCAGAAGTAGCAGTAGTAGTAGCAGCAGTAGTACCAGTAGTAGTAGTAGTAGCAGTAGTAGCAGAAGTGGTAGCAGCAGTAGTACCAACAGTAGTACCAGCAGTAGCAGTAGTAGCAGTAGTAGGAGTAGTAGTAGCAGTAGTAGTAGAGGCAGTAGTAGTAGTAGTAGTAGTAGCACTAGTAGCAATAGTAGTAGTAGTAGCAGCAGTAGTAGTAGAAGTAGTAGTAGAAGTAGTAGTAGCAGCAGTAGCAGCAATAGCAGCAGTAGCAGCAGTAGCAGCAGTAGTAGCAATAGTAGTAGCAGTATTAGCAGGGGTAGTAGCAGAAGTAGTACCCGGAGTGGTAGTAGCAGTAGTAGCAATAGTAGTAGCAGTAGTAGTAGATGTAGTAGTAGTAGTAGCAGTAGTAGTACCAGTAGTAGTAGTCGTAGCAGTAGTAGTAGCAATAGCAGTAGCAGTAGCAGTAGCATGAGTAGTAGCAGGAGTAGTAGCAGTAGTAGTAGCACTAGTAGTAGCAGCAATTGTACCATCAGTAGTAGAAGCAGCAGTAGTAGCAGTAGTTGCAGTAGTTGTAGCAGTAGTACTAGCAGTAGTAGTAGTAGTAGCAGCAGTAGCAGCAGTAGTAGCAGAAGTAGTAGCAGCAGCAGCAGTAGTAATAGTAGTAGTAGTAGCAGCGGAGTAGTAGTAGCAGTAGCAGTAGCGGTAGCAGTAGCAATAGCAGGAGTAGTAGCAGGAGTAGTAGTAGCAGTAGTAGTAGCACTAGTAGTAGCAGCAATTGTACCATCAGTAGTAGAAGTAGCAGTAGTAGCAGTAGTTGTAGCAGAAGTACTAGCAGTAGTAGTAGTAGTAGTAGTAGCAGCAGTAGCAGCAGTAGTAGCAGAAGTAGTAGCAGCAGCAGTAGTAGTAATAGTAGTAGTAGTAGCAGCAGGAGAGTAGTCGTAGCAGTAGCAGTAGTAGTAGCAGTAGAAGTAGCAGTAGTACCAGCAGTAGTAGCAGCAGTAGTACCAGCAGTAGTAGCAGTAGTAGCAGTAGTAGCAACAGTAGCAGTAGCAGTAGTAGCAGTAGTAGAAGTAGTAGCAGTAGTAGTAGAAGTAGTATCAGTAGTAGCAGTAGTAGTAGCAGTTGTAGCAGTAGTTGCAGCAGTAGCAGCAACAGTAGTAGTAGCAGTAGCAGCAGTAGTAGTAGCCGTAGTAGTAGTAGTAGTAGCAGCGGAGTAGCTGTAGCAGTAGCAGTAGTAGCAGTAGAAGTAATGGTAGCAGTAGTAGCAGTAGCAGTAGAAGTAGCAGTAGTAGCAGTAGTAGTAGTAATAGTAGAAGAAGTAGTAGTAGCAGTAGTAGTACCAGTAGTAGTACCAGTAGTAGTATTTGTAGTAGCAGTAGTAGCAGTAGCAGCAGGAGTAGTAGTAGTAGTTGTTGTTGTTGTTGTAGTAGTAGCAGCAGTAGCAGTAGTAGAAGCAGAAGTAGCAGTAGTAGTAGCAGCAGTAGTACCAGCAGTAGTAGTAGCAGTAGGAGCAGAAGTGGTAGCAGCAGTAGTACTAATAGTAGTACTAGCAGTAGTAGCAGTAGTAGGAGTAGTAGTAGCAGTAGTAGTAGAGGCAGTAGTAGTAGCAGTAGTAGTAGCACTAGTAGCAATAGTAGTAGTAGTAGCAGCAGTAGTAGTAGAAGTAGTAGTAGAAGTAGTAGTAGCAGCAGTAGCAGCAATAGCAGCAGTAGCAGCAGTAGCAGCAGTAGTAGCAATAGTAGTAGCAGTATTAGCAGGGGTAGTAGCAGAAGTAGTACCCGGAGTGGTAGTAGCAGTAGTAGTAGCAATAGTAGTAGCAGTAGTAGTAGATGTAGTAGTAGTAGTAGCAGTAGTAGTACCAGTAGTAGTAGTAGTAGCAGTAGTAGTAGCAATAGCAGTAGCAGTAACAGTAGCAGGAGTAGTAGCAGGAGTAGTAGTAGCAGTAATAGTAGCACTAGTAGTAGCAGCAATTGTACCATCAGTAATAGAAGCAGCAGTAGTAGCAGTAGTCGCAGTAGTTGTAGAAGTAGTACTAGCAGTAGTAGTAGTAGTAGCATCAGTAGCAGCAGTAGTAGCAGAAGTAGTGGCAGCAGCAGCAGTAGTAGTAATAGTAGTAGTAGTAGCAGCGGAGTAGTAGTAGCAGTAGCAATAGCAGGAGTAGTAGCAGGAGTAGTAGTAGCAGTAGTAGTAGCACTAGTAGTAGCAGCAATTGTACCATCAGTAGTAGAAGTAGCAGTAGTAGCAGTAGTTGTAGCAGTAGTACTAGCAGTAGTAGTAGTAGTAGTAGCAGCAGTAGCAGCAGTAGTAGCAGAAGTAGTAGCAACAGCAGCAGCAGTAGTAGTAATAGTAGTAGTAGTAGCAGCAGCAGAGTAGTCGTAGCAGTAGCAGTAGTAGTAGCAGTAGAAGTAGCAGTAGTACCAGCAGTAGTAGCAGCAGTAGTACCAGCAGTAGTAGCAGTTGTAGCAGTAGTAGCAACAGTAGCAGTAGCAGTAGTAGCAGTAGTAGCAGTAGTAGTAGAAGTAGTATCAGTAGTAGCAGTAGTAGTAGCAGTTGTAGCAGTAGTAGCAGCAGTAGTTGCAGAAGTAGCAGCAACAGTAGTAGTAGCACTAGCAGCAATAGCAGCAGCAGTAGTAGTAGCCGTAGTAGTAGTAGTAGCAGCGGAGTAGCTGTAGCAGTAGCAGTAGTAGCAGTAGAAGTAATGGTAGCAGTTCCAGTAGCAGTAGTAGCAGTAGCAGTAGAAGTAGCAGTAGTAGCAGTAGTAGTAGTAGTAATAGTAGAAGAAGTAGTAGTAGCAGTAGTAGTACTTGTAGTAGCAGTAGCAGCAGCAGTAGTAGTAGTAGTAGTAGTAGTAGTAGTAGTAGTAGTAGTAGTAGTAGTAGTAGTAGTAGTAGTTGTTGTTGTTGTTGTTGTTGTAGTAGTAGCAGCAGTAGTAGTAGTAGCAACCGTAGTAGCAGCAGCAGTAGTAGTAGTAGTAGTAGCAGCCGTAGAAGCAGCAATAGTAGTAGTAATACTAGTAGTAGTAGGAGTAGTAGTAGTAGCAGTGGAAGTAGTAGCAGGAGTAGTAGGAGTAGTAGTAGTAGCAGGAGTAGTAGCAGCAGTTGTAGTAGCAATAGCAGTAGCAGTAGTAGTAGCAGGAGTAATAGTAGCAGGAGTAGTAGCAGGAGTAGTAGTAGAAGTAGTAGTAGCAGGAGTAGCAGTAGTAGTAGTAGTAGTAGCAGTAGTAGCAGTAGCAGTAGTAGCAGCAGTAGTAGTAGTAGTAGCAGCAGCAGCAGCAGCAACAGTAGTAGCAGTAGTAGCAGCAGTAGTAGCACTAGTAGTAGAAGTAGTAGTAGTAGCAGTAGTAGTAGCAGGAGTACTAGTAGAAGTAGTAGTAAAAGCTGTAGTAGTAGCAGGAGTAGTAGCAGAAGCAGTACCAGCAGTAGTAGCAGTAGTAGTAGCAGTAGTAGTAGACGCAGTAGCAGTAGTAGTAGTTGTAGTAGTAGTAGCAATAGTAGTAGTAGTAGTAGCAGTAGTAGTAGCAGTAGTAGTAGAAGTAGTAGTTGCAGTAGTAGCAGCAATAGCAGCAGTTGTAGCAATAGTAGTAGCAGTATTAGCAGGAGTAGTTGCAGAAATAGTACCAGGAGTGGTAGTAGCAGTAGTAGTAGCAATAGTAGTAGCAGTAGTAGAAGTAGCAGTAGTAGCAGCAGTAGTAGCATAAGTAGTACTAGCAGCAGCAACAGTAGTAGTAGTAATAGTGGTAGTAGTAGTAGTAGTAGCAGCGAAGTAGCACTAGCAGTAGAAGTAGAAGTAGCAGGAGCAGTAGCAGTAGCAGTAGTAGGAGGAGTAGCAGTAGCAGTAGTAGTAGCAGTAGTACCAGCAGTAGTAGCAACAGTAGTAGTAGCAGTAGTAGCAGTAGTAGTAGTAACAGTAGTAGTAGGAGCAGTTGTAGTAGTAGTAGCAGCAGTAGTTGCAGCAGTAGCAACAACAGTAGTAGTAGTAGCAGCAGTAGCAGCAGTAGTAGTAGCAGTAGTAGTAGTATTAGTAGTAGTAATAGTAATAGTTGTAGTAGTAGTAGCAGTAGTAGCAGTCGCAGTAGCAGTAGTAGTATCAGTAGCAGTAGCAGGAGTAGCAATAGTAGTAGCAGTAGTAGGAGCAGTAGCAGGAGTAGTAGCAGCAGTAGTAGTAGGAATAGCAGTAGTAGTAGCAGTAGTAGGAGAAGTAGCAGGAGCAGTAGCATGAGTTGTAGTAGTAGTAGTAGTAGCATGAGTAGTAGCATGAGTAGTAGCAGCAGTAGCAGTAGTAGAAGCAGAAGTAGCAGTAGTAGTAGCAGCAGTAGTACCAGCAGTAGTAGTAGCAGTAGTAGCAGAAGTGGTAGCAGCAGTAGTACCAGCAGTAGCAGTAGTAGGAGTAGTAGTAGCACTAGTAGTAGAAGCAGTAGTAGTAGCAGTAGTAGTAGCACTAGTAGCAATAGTAGTAGTAGTAGCAGCAGTAGTAGTAGAAGTAGTAGTAGCAGCAGTAGCAGCAATAGCAGCAGTAGCAGCAGTAGTAGCAATAGTAGTAGCAGTATTAGCAGGGGTAGTAGCAGAAGTAGGACCCGGAGTGGTAGTAGCAGTAGTAGTAGCAATAGTAGTAGCAGTAGTAGTAGATGTAGTAGTAGTAGTACCAGTAGTAGTAGCAGTAGTAGTAGCAATAGCAGTAGCAGTAGCAGTAGCAGGAGTAGTAGCAGGAGTAGTAGTAGCAGTAGTAGTAGCACTAGTAGTAGCAGCAATTGTACCATCAGTAGTAGAAGCAGCAGTAGTAGCAGTAGTCGCAGTAGTTGTAGCAGTAGTACTAGCAGTAGTAGTAGTAGTAGTAGTAGTAGTAGCAGCAGTAGCAGCAGTAGTAGCAGAAGTAGTAGCAGCAGCAGCAGTAGTAGTAATAGTAGTAGCAGCGGAGTAGTAGTAGCAGTAGCAGTAGCGGTAGCAGTAGCAATAGCAGGAGTAGTAGCAGGAGTAGTAGTAGCAGTAGTAGTAGCACTAGTAGTAGCAGCAATTGTACCATCAGTAGTAGAAGTAGCAGTAGTAGCAGTAGTTGTAGCAGTAGTACTAGAAGTAGTAGTAGTAGTAGCAGCAGTAGCAGCAGTTGTAGCAGAAGTAGTAGCAGCATCAGCAGCAGTAGTAGTAATAGTAGTAGTAGCAGCAGCAGAGTAGTCGTAGCAGTAGCAGTAGTAGTAGCAGTAGTACCAGCAGTAGTAGCAGCAGTAGTACCAGCAGTAGTAGCAGTAGTAGCAGTAGTAGCAACAGTAGCAGTAGCAGTAGTAGCAGTAGTAGCAGTAGTAGTAGAAGTAGTATCAGTAGTAGCAGTAGTAGTAGCAGTTGTAGCAGTAGTAGCAGCAGTAGTTGCAGCAGTAGCAGCAACAGTAGTAGTAGCAGTAGCAGCAATAGCAGCAGCAGTAGTAGTAGCCGTAGTAGTAGTAGTAGTAGCAGCGGAGTAGTTGTAGCAGTAGCAGTAGTAGCAGTAGAAGTAATGGTAGCAGTTCCAGTAGCAGTAGTAGCAGTAGCAGTAGAAGTAGCAGTAGTAGTAGTAGTAGTAATAGTAATAGTAGAAGAAGTAGTAGTAGCAGTAGTAGTACCAGTAGTAGTACCAGTAGTAGTAGTTGTAGTAGCAGTAGTAGCAGTAGCAGCAGTAGTAGTAGTAGTAGTAGTTGTTGTTGTTGTAGTAGTAGTAGCAGTAGTAGTAGTAGCAACCGTAGTAGCAGGAGTAGTAGTAGTAGCAGTAGCAGCCGTAGAAGCAGCAATAGTAGTAGTAATACTAGTAGTAGTAGGAGTAGTAGTAGTAGCAGTGGAAGTAGTAGCAGGAGTAGTAGGAGTAGTAGGAGTAGTAGTAGTAGCAGGAGTAGTAGCAGCAGTTGTAGTAGCAATAGCAGTAGCAGTAGTAGTAGCAGGAGTAATAGTAGCAGGAGTAGAAGTAGCAGTAGTAGTAGCAGGAGTAGTAGCAGTAGTAGCAGTAGTAGTAGTAGCAGTAGTAGCAGTAGCAGTAGTAGCAGCAGTAGTAGTAGTAGAAGTAGCAGCAGCAGCAGCAACAGTAGTAGCAGTAGTAGCAGCAGTAGTAGCACTAGTAGTAGTACTAGTAGTAGCAGTAGTAGTAGCAGGAGTACTAGTAGAAGTAGTAGTAAAAGCTGTAGTAGTAGCAGGAGTAGTAGCAGAAGCAGTACCAGCAGTAGTAGCAGTAGTAGTAGCAGTAGTAGTAGAAGCAGTAGCAGTAGTAGTAGTTGTAGTTGTAGTAGCAATAGTAGTAGTAGTAGTAGCAGTAGTAGTAGAAGTAGTAGTTGCAGTAGTAGCAGCAATAGCAGCAGTAGTAGCAATAGTAGTAGTAGTATTAGCAGGAGTAGTAGCAGAAATAGTACCAGGAGTGGTAGTAGCAGTAGTAGTAGCAATAGTAGTAGCAGTAGTAGTAGATGTAGTAGTAGTAGCAGTAGTAGTACTAGTAGTAGTAGCAGTAGTAGTAGCAATAGTAGTAGCAGTAGCAGTAGCAGGAGTAGTAGCAGTAGTAGTAGCAGTGGCACGAGTAGTAGCAGGAGTAGTAGTAGCAGTAGTAGCACTAGTAGTAGCTGCAGTTGTACCAGCAGTAATAGAAGCAGCAGTAGTAGCACTAGTAGCAGCCATAGTAGTAGTAGCATGTAACTACCTCGGTGAATTACGCTCTTAGTTACAAGCCTGGATGAGCGGAAATGGTTAAAATAGTACGGTGGGGCCAAATGCCACACAGGTAGACCTTTCGGCCATCCTAACCATTTCCAAAACATCGGGACAAGAACGAGCGGCGTAATCGGCAGGCGAAGGGATCAACTACATACACAAATGAGTATGTATGCAAGCCACCATACAACAGTCCTCAGAGCCATTCCATCTAAAAGAAATAGAAATATTGCAACGCCATACGGCAAGATCCAAATATCCTAGATAGATATAATAGTTTAGGATATCTCCTCATACATCAAACATCAGAGTATCGGGCGGAAGCGGAAAACAAGATCCGAGTACGGATAAGAAGCAAATCGGCATAAGATGCCCCATAAATAAACACATCCCGCCCACAGATCTCACGGATCCCCGTTCCCGGAATCTCTACACCGAGTGATCGTTGCCCACATCGTTCGTCTCCTCCACCCAGTATCCACCTTGCGAGTTTACCTGTTCATCTGAATCAAACAATTTATCGTGTGAGACCCTAGGGGTACTCAGCAAGTCTTTATGCCTCTAAAGGGGACACAACCTGGGGTGACGCAATTTGCAGCAAAAGATAACACCTAACAACTCTATAGATACTCGCTAACCATCCGCCTAACAAAAGATAGACGGATGTCCGTGATTTAATAACAACAGTTATAACAGTAATATTAACAGATCCATCCTCCTCCTCGCTTACCAACGAGGAAGCGGACGAACATCCCCCCATCCGTTGGCAGTTTTATTATCCATTCCATGAGTGTTACACTATTTACTAGTCAGGTACTTAGTCAAATTAAAAGCGGCACTTTAGTTATACTTGTCTATGATCGGGAAACTGTGCTCCAAGTCGTCCATAACCGCGGACACGGCTTTCAGAAAGATTTACCCTGCAGGGGTGCACAAATAGCAACACACACTCGATCAACCTCGGAAAAACCAAATCAAAACCCAACGAGGCATTCACGACAAAGCGATCACAGGATTCAGAAATGTTTCAGGGGCCCACCCCATTAGGCTACCCGCAACGAAGTTGGCCGGCTCCGAGACGGACCCAAGGTTTGCGTCAATGGCTGTAAACGACTGGGAACCCGAAAGTGTGACTGGGCTTGTCGATACCGCAAAAACACTCCGCATCCAAAACAGTACAGGTGCTCCTCGCACAATCTTAAATAAAGCAGTAAAGCATGGCATAAGTACAGGATAGTAATAAAGCCCCAAACTACTTTGTGGCCCCAAGAAATAAGAATGAATCAAGCTCTGGCTCAGGGGGGTTCATAAGCCTCCCGGATGTGGATAGTGCGAATAGTCAAGGAACAGGAATCAAGTACTCGGGGTCCTACGGGACACAAGTGAGCATGAAGAACCAAATAGCAGATATTGCCCACCGGTGCCACTGTCATTAGTTATCCCATTACTACTCAGGTTAAGTTGTTTAGGTACCTCGTTATCCATCAGACACTCACATACCCTACACATGCTGTTCTACGACCCGCATGGCTCAAACAACTCCTGTAGTAATGGCTCATGGGATGGAGGAACAAGCTTCAGTGGGGTTTAAAAGTAAAGGCTATGCAGTACTTGGGATCCAGTTTAATGCAATCGCGACTCAATTATGCAAGAGTAAGAGAGAGGCAATAGGTACTATATGTATGCAAGCATGTGGTAGTGCTTGCCTGGCAGCTTAGTTGAAGCGAGGGACGGATCTGGGTAGTGCTCCTGGGTTTCTTGATATATCCCCTGCTCAGCGTCTATTCGAAGAAGAACCAAACAAACAAGGGCCAACATAAATAGAGTGCACAAGCATATGAATTAAAATGCGACAAGCAAACAATCATGCCATGATGAATGATGCACAATTTGCATGGCAACAATGTAGCATGGCATGGGTGAGGTGTGGAATACAAGAATAAAGCATTTTATGGAATCTTAGTCACCTTTTATCCTCAAATAAGTTGCTGTATACTTTATATTTATATGATGCATGCTGCAATTCAGAACATGGAATGCATAGCTAGAACGGGCTCGTCGCGCTGATCGATTTAGACATATTATTTGTCAAATTCGGAGTTATAAAACAAAAGTTATTAATTAATTAAGGCAAAGGGCATTTTATTGTAATTTTAATCAACTCGAAAATTAAAGTGTTCAAAATATATTTTGAAGGGCATATATGAAATCCTCACATTTTTCTGATTTCAAAACATATATTACATGTTTAATTTGGAATTATATCTTAAAAGATATTTGAAAACAGATTTGAATTTGAATTTAAAACAAATTTGAAAAGGTTTTAATTAAACAGCAAGCAGAAACCATTTTGTACTCAGGCAGAACCAGCCACTGACGCTGACGGGTGGGCCTTGCGCAGACTCAGCAGCAGGTGGGGCGCAGAGGGTCCGCCCGGTTTTTCTCACTCACGGGGAGTTGACCCACTGCGACCGACGGACGGGCCCGGCCAGGTGCGGGGCCACTCGCGCGCGCGGCCAGTAGGGAAGCGACACGTGGGCGATCCAGGGCAGCGCGGGCGGAGAATCTCCAGAGCGCGGGGGTTTTCTTGCAAAAATGCACCAAGGCTGACAGGTGGGCTCCTGGGACTGCGGGTATAGGCGGGAAAAAGGGGAGGGGGTCATGTGTAAAACGACATCGGCTGCTGCTGCGCTCTGACGGACACGGTGCTGCCGGCGGCGAAAAACTGGCCGTCTCCCAACGACGGTGGCGACGCATACGCTGGATGAATCGCGTCGCCCCAAATACGAAAAACAAAGAGGGGACATCGGGCTACAACTTTCGTTTTTGGAGGTTCGTCAACGGAGGTCTTCAGCGCTCGGAAACCTAGGGGAACCGAGGGCAGCAGGTGGGGCTGCAAACGCGACGGAAGCGCCCGCTGACGGTGACTGCGGCGGCAAGCGTGCACGCGGGGTGCTCGACGCAGGGCGGCGGTGCTACGGTACAAGATAGGGTAGGGGGACATGTCTGGGAGGTCAAGGGGACTCACCAGAGAGCTATTGGGCGAGAAGAACTTGCTGGGGAGGAGACAATCCGCGGTGGATCACGCGGTCGGGAAGATTCGGCTCCTGGAGTTCATGGCGCTGCAGAGCTTTCTCCGGCGGGTTCCAACGGCACCTGCGGGTACTGGTAGAGGTAGATGAAGTAGACAAAGCTCCTCATGCTCCTTGTACAGCTTGGCATGCTCGGGATCGTCGGCTAGCAAGGCAGGCCGGAGCTAGGGTTTAGAGGAACCATGGCCATGGCAAGGATGGTGTGGAGAGGAAGGAGAGGGGTCTGGGTTTTCCCTAGATCTCGATCTGGTTGTGGAGTAGGCACGTGGGGGAGCTGGTGCTACAGATAAGAAGAGAGGGGAAGGATCACATGGTTTTGATGAGGTGCAAAAGAGGGCTCGGGTGGGGCTTCCTTCTCTCTCCTTTCTTGTGCTTTAGCTAGAGAGATGGAAAGAGAGGGACCAGGGGAGGGCAGTGAGGCTACAGGGTGGGGCCGGCGTGAGGAAGAGAAGAGAGGGGGGGACTAGCTCGGGTTAGATTAGATGGTGGCCTCGGGTTAGGTAGATGGGGTAGTCTTGGGTTAGGGTTTTGTTTAGGGTTAGAGAGAGGGGTGGCTAGGGTGTGGGCCAGGGAGAGAGAGGAGGTCAGGTGGCCCTCATGGTAGAGAGAGAG
Organism: Avena sativa; assembly: GCA_916181665.1. NCBI lineage: Eukaryota > Viridiplantae > Streptophyta > Magnoliopsida > Poales > Poaceae > Avena > Avena sativa. Next base: position 247,878,492 of record OV702288.1, read on the forward strand.
AAAAAGAGAGAGAGGGAGATGGTGTAACCACATGAGCATGAGCAAGCAAGAAGGGTAGGAGATGGTCATGGGGATGGTCTTGGGTTAGATCATGCATGGCACTACACAAGAGAGGTGGAAGAGGTTTGATGGCACAAGGCAAGAAAGCAAAGCAAGGTAGAAAGGATTGAGAGAAAGAGAGAGATGAGAAGATGATCCACTCAAAAACAAATAAAACCAAAGGAGGACAAAAGATGGTGATGGTTGCATGGCCCATGCAAGATAATAAATGCCATGTATTATCCTTGTGAAAACAATGATGATATGGCATTATTCTTATGCATTCCCAAGAAGTGGAATAAAAGCCAAGCAAAAGAATTTATAGAATTAGATCCACCCCACCCACATGAGCTAGAATAACATGAAAGAAAAAGAAATACAAGCTCATGGGTAATTAGGGTGGTGGAATTATAAGGTGGTGACAAAGAAAGGTGGTGGAGTGGAATAAAAGATATGCCCCCAACTCAACTTGGGCATTAAACAATATATCAATAACCAAATACAATATCAAGAGGGCAAATACAATTAATAATGCATATGAGAGAAGATCCAAATGGAAAAGGGTTTTATATGATGCTCAAATGCAAGGTGGCATGATGACATGAGCATGATATAATTATGATGCAACAATTTAGGAAGTAGCATTTATATAGACTAGGCTAGTAGCATTGCAATTTTTAGACAATTGGGATGCTACAACTCTCCCCCACTAAACAAGAATCTCGCCCCGAGATTCCTAGGAAAAGGCAAACAACACAAGGAGAGGCGGTTGTTCGGAACGAAGGTGACCCTCATGTTCCCAAGTTGATGAACAACGGAATGGTGCGACCACTACACCATGCAAAACTTGCTAGACTTATTGCGAGTCTTGCGTTTTGCTTGAGAAACAACAGGTTAGAAGAGTTGAAGGATTGTCGTGAGGCAAGAAGGTAGGATGAACATAGCTCCGGTTTTTCGAGAAACAAGATAAAAGACTAGAACCACTTGTGAAAGAAAAGGAAAAGATGATGTATCATGGATAAAGAAAGACACACCGTTAAGATTAAAGATTTACTGATACGAGAGAGGATGAATCTTTATCTCGCCGGAAGAAAAAGAGCTAGATTGGAGAGGTTTTGAACCACTATGACAATAGCATCGTATCTTCTCTCGGATTTGAGAAATGAAGTTCGGAAACAATATTGCCTTCAAACAATAGAGTCCCTTGATATCAACAGAAAGATTTAGTTAGACATCGTCGGATTAGATTCTTCTTGCGCTGGTAAGACCCAATGGATCACGCAATTGAGGTGCGCGGATATAACTTCCAGAGACGGATGTGAAGCCAGATCATGGTGGAATCCCGAGAAGCAAAGAATATGGAGGATCTGGAGTTTATTGTAGAGATACTTATTGCTTTCTTTAGCCTTGAGGCTAACGCAATAGATTTGTGGCTGATGGCATCAACCATAATTGGCTTTACCATAGAAAAAGAATTGATGAAACAAAGAGAGAGATAGTTTCCTTTCATCTTGTTTGGGGATGTCGAGCATCGGTAGAAAGACGAGGATAGAAAAGAGTTTGCGTTTATTCCACCAGATAATTGTAGATTTTGCTCCATCTAGAATAGACAGACCACCAACAAGAGATTATTGATTACTTTCTTCGAGAGAGCACTCCGGAAAACAAGGACGGAAGTAAAAGTATCAAGGGACAAAGGCCACTTCTAACTTCCGTGGAATGAGTGAAATCACATTAATTCACCAATTCAATGTACAATAGCGAATGATAAGAGTAGTGGTATGGTAGCTACTCCATCCCGCACTCAAAGCATTACTCCGCACATGAATAAGAAAACCATGCAACTCAACTACCAAAACAGACTGAAGGTATTGACAATAACTCATGGAACTTCGGTAGAAAACAAGGATAGATGCAAACGATTCGCCGGATTCATAGATAGATAAAGATGATGATGTTGTCGTCATGTCGGAAGTACCAAGCCACCGGAAAGATATGAAGGAAGATTACGGAGAACAACTGCAAGATTCAACAGATACAGAAAAGATAGCACCAACTTGAACGGAAGGAATACAAGATCTGGAAGGTCTTCATGGCCTCCGGTGGATTGAGCATAGACGATAGAGCGAGAGGGTTTCAAGAGATTACTTGACGAGACTGAGGTGAAGGAACTCCATGTTCTTCTTGAAATGATTGAGAAAGATTTAGCAGTCTTGAGGAAATCTTCGGCGGAACGACGATGATAACTCGCCAACAAGGAAAGACTCTAGGTTTGATTGAAGTTGGAAGATGGAATTAACAATGGACTTGCTGATTCCAGAATTGGAGCGATCTATTTAGCAGAAGGACGTGGCCGAGATAGGTGACTTCAAAAAAAATCAGAATTCTCACTTTGAGACTTTGCACACAGGCAGTGCTCACGAAGCTTGAGAGAAAGAGACACAGATGATCTTCCATGTCCTTCCATTGATATCGAATAGGCAAGCATATTATCAACATATACCCCCATGGATTAACAGGATATTCCCAGAATATCAAGTTCAAGAGGCGGGAGAAACAAACAAATGCTCGAAACACTTTCTGAGCTCAACGCTCTTTGAAAGATCAACGTTACGAGTAAGGATTCATGTTGGAAAGATGCACTGGTAGAATAGATTATCTGGTCCTTCGGAAAAGAACAGGAAATGCCACCTGGTTCACATTGTCGATCGGATCACCGGTTACAAAGATAAAGAGATCTTGGATAAGAACCGATGATAGCTCATACCTTAAGCAAAGCTATCAGAGACGAAAATATGCAATTCCCTCGTCTCAAAGAGAATTTTGCAGATATGGAGTTCAAAAAGATGTGCAGCATGATGGACAGATGATAGACCGCCGTAGTGCTTTGGGAAACTCCGGATTGCCAAAGATGCTTGAATATGCATAGATATGATCACGGTGTACTCAAAATCACAGGAGATAACCGTCACCATTTGGAGGATAGTGGTGATTGCATTTTCCATATTCCACTCATGATAAGTGTCATATATCTATGCCGAGAGTCAAATTACAATCACCAGCATCGGATCGACACATGTTATGTAATTAGCCCAAGAGAATTGGAGATGAAAAGAAACTCTAGGATTAAGCGCCGGTGACAAAAGAATGAGTTAGCATGGACATGCTGATAAAAGGGAGATAGATAATGTTTCACACATGACTGAAAAGGAGTGTGGAAGCACAGATGTATCAAAGAAAATTGTTCCGCATTTTTTGGCATTAAAATACCAATAGATGCGCAAAATCACTTATCAGGTAGAGATTAGCAACTCCACGTTCTGTGAAAGCATGCTGGAAGGAAGAACACCCTTAAGAAGATGGCACCGGTTAACAAGGAGTCAGATAGATCGCGCCGGTTTTCAAAAGCCTGTCAGTATGGAATGTACCAACAGTTGATAACCAAAGGCAGATTGCGATAACAAATTGGATGCAACAGATAGACAAGGAATTACACACACACACACACACACACTTTCTATGGTACTACGGAAAACCCAGAACACGTGAATCCTAGTTTGAATTTTAAGAAGAGAATTTAAAACGTTACACTTCCTTACCAGAAAAGGGTGGGTGGGTGGTTAAGAAGAAAAGTGGAAGCAGTCCTACTCTCACGTTTTGTTTTTCCCTAGTATACATAGCTACCAAAAATATTTGCTAGACTGACAATGACCATTTGGCTGAGACCCTGAAGGGCGGGATGGCTCTGATACCAATTGTAACTACCTCGGTGAATTACGCTCTTAGTTACAAACCTGGATGAGCGGAAATGGTTAAAATAGTACGGTGGGGCCAAATGCCACTGACAGGTAGACCTTTTGGCCGTCCTAACCATTTCCAAAACATCAGGACAAGAACGAGCGGCGTAATCGGCAGGCGAAGGGATCAACTACATACACAAATGAGTATGTATGCAAGCCACCATACAACAGTCCTCAGAGCCATTCCATCTAAAAGAAATAGAAATATTGCAACGCCATACGGCAAGATCCAAATATCCTAGATAGATATAATAGTTTAGGATATCTCCTCATACATCAAACATCAGAGTATCAGGCGGAAGCGGAAAACAAGATCCGAGTACGGATAAGAAGCAAATCGGCATAAGATGCCCCATAAATAAACACATCCCGCCCACAGATCTCACGGATCCCCGTTCCTGGAATCTCTACACCGAGTGATTGTTGCCCACATCGTTCGTCTCCTCCACCCAGTATCCATCTTGCGAGTTTACCTATTCATCTGAATCAAACAATTTATCGTGTGAGACCCTAGGGTTACTCAGCAAGTCTTTATGCCTCTAAAGGGGACACAACCTGGGGTGACGCAATTTGCAGCAAAAGATAACACCTAACAATTCTATAGATACTCGCTAACCATCCGCCTAACCAAAGATAGACGGATGTCCGTGAATTAATAACAACAGTTATAACAGTAATATTAACAGATCCATCCTCCTCCTCGCTTACCAACGAGGAACTGGACGAACACCCCCCCCATCCGTTGGCAGTTTTATTATCCATTCCATGAGTGTTACACTATTTACTAGTCAGGTACTTAGTCAAATTAAAAGCGGCACTTTAGTTATACTTGTCTATGATCGAGAAACTGTGCTCCAAGTCATCCATAACCGCGGACATGGCTTTCAGAAAGATTTAACCTGCAGGGGTGTACAAATAGCAACACACACTCGATCAACCTCGGAAAAAACAAATCAAAACCCAACGAGGCATTCACGACAAAGCGATCACAGGATTCAGAAATGTTTCAGGGGGCCACCCCATTAGGCTACCCGCAACGAAGTTGGCCGGCTCCGAGACGGACCCAAGGTTTGCGTCAATGGCTGTAAACGACTGGGAACCCGAAAGTGTGACTGGGCTTGTCGATACCGCGAAAACACTCCGCATCCAAAACAGTACAGGTGCTCCTCGCACAATCTTAAATTAAGCAGTAAAGCATGGCATAAGTACAGGATAGTAATAAAGCCCCAAACTACTTTGTGGCCCCAAGAAATAAGAATGAATCAAGCTCTGGCTCAGGGGGGTTCATAAGCCTCCCGGATGTGGATAGTGTGAATAGTCACGGAACAGGAATCAAGTACTCGGGGTCCTACGGGACACAAGTGAGCATGAAGAACCAAATAGCAGATATTGCCCACCGGTGCCACTGTCATTAGTTATCCCATTACTACTCAGGTTAAGTTGTTTAGGTACCTCATTATCCATCAGACACTCACATACCCTACACATGCTGTTCTACGACCCGCATGGCTCAAACAACTCCTGTAGTAATGGCTCATGGGATGGAGGAACAAGCTTCAGTGGGGTTTAAAAGTAAAGGCTATGCAGTACTTGGGATCCAGTTTAATGCAATCGCGACTCAATGATGCAAGAGTAAGAGAGAGGCAATAGGTACTATATGTATGGAAGCATGTGGTAGTGCTTGCCTGGCAGCTCAGTTGAAGCGAGGGACGGATCTGGGTAGTGCTCCTGGGTTTCTTGATATATCCCCTGCTCAGCGTCTATTCGAAGAAGAACCAAACAAACAAGGGCCAACATAAATAGAGTGCACAAGCATATGAATTAAAATGCGACAAGCAAACAATCATGCCATGATGAATGATGCACAATTTGCATGGCAACAATGTAGCATGGCATGGGTGAGGTGTGGAATACAAGAATAAAGCATTTTATGGAATTTTAGTCACCTTTTATCCTCAAATAAGTTGTTGTATACTTTATATTTATATGATGCATGCTGCAATTCAGAACATGGAATGCATAGCTAGAACGGGCTCGTCGCGCTGATCGATTTAGACATATTATTTGTCAAATTCGGAGTTATAAAACAAAAGTTATTAATTAATTAAGGCAAAGGGCATTTTATTGTAATTTTAATCAACTCGAAAATTAAAGTATTCAAAATATATTTTGAAGGGCATATATGAAATCCTCACATTTTTCTGATTTCAAAACATATATTACATGTTTAATTTGGAATTATATCTTAAAAGATATTTGAAAACAGATTTGAATTTGAATTTAAAACAAATTTGAAAAGGTTTTAATTAAACAGCAAGAAGAAACCATTTTGTACTCAGGCAGAACCAGCCACTGACGCTGACGGGTGGGCCTTGCGCGGACTCAGCAGCAGGTGGGGCGCAGAGGGTCCGCCCGGTTTTTCTCACTCACCGGGAGTTGACCCACTGCGACCGACGGATGGGCCCGGCCAGGTGCGGGGCCACTCGCGCGCGCGGCCAGCAGGGAAGCGACACGTGCGCGATCCAGGGCAGCGCGGGCGGAGAATCTCCAGAGCGCGGGGGTTTTCTTGTAAAAATGCACCGAGGCTGATAGGTGGGCTCCTGGGACTGCGGGTATAGGCGGGAAAAAGGGGAGGGGATCATGTGTAAAACGACATCGGCTGCTGCTGCGCTCTGACGGACACGGTGCTGCCGGCGGCGAAAAACTGGCCGTCTCCCGACGACGGTGGCGACGCATACGCTGGACGAATCGCGTCGCCCCAAAAACGAAAAACAAAGAGGGGACATCGGGCTACAACTTTCATTTTTGGAGGTTCGTCAACGGAGGTCTTCAGCGCTCGGAAACCTAGGGGAACCGAGGGCAGCAGGTGGGGCTGCAGACGCGACGGAAGCGCGCGCTGACGGTGACTGCGGCGGCACGCGTGCACGCGGGGTGCTCGACGCAGGGCGGCGGTGCTACGGTACAAGATAGGGTAGGGGGACATGTCTGGGAGGTCAAGGGGACTCACCAGAGAGCTATTGGGCGAGAAGAACTTGCTGGGGAGGAGACAATTTGCGGTGGATCACGCGGTCGGGAAGATTCGGCTCCTGGAGTTCATGGCGCTGCAGAGCTTTCTCCGGCGGGTTCCAACGGCACCTGCGGGTACTGGTAGAGGTAGATGAAGTAGACAAAGCTCCTCATGCTCCTTGTACAGCTTGGCGTGCTCGGGATCGTCGGCTAGCAAGGCAGGCCGGAGCTAGGGTTTAGAGGAACCATGGCCATGGCAAGGATGGTGTGGGGAGGAAGGAGAGGGGTCTGGGTTTTCCCTAGATCTCGATCTGGTTGTGGAGTAGGCATGTGGGGGAGCTGGTGCTACAGATAAGAAGAGAGGGGAAGGATCACATGGTTTTGATGAGGTGCAAAAGAGGGCTCGGGTGGGGCTTCCTTCTCTCTCCTTTCTTGTGCTTTAGCTAGAGAGATGGAAAGAGAGGGACCAGGGGAGGGCAGTGAGGCTGCAGGGTGGGGCCGGCGTGAGGAAGAGAAGAGAGGGGGGACTAGCTCGGGTTAGATTAGATGGTGGCCTCGGGTTAGGTAGATGGGGTAGTCTTGGGTTAGGGTTTTGTTTAGGGTTAGAGAGAGGGGTGGCTGGGGTGTGGGCCAGGGAGAGAGAGGAGGTCAGGTGGCCCTCATGGTAGAGAGAGAGAAAAAGAGAGAGAGGGAGATGGTGTAACCACATGAGCATGAGCAAGCAAGAAGGGTAGGAGATGGTCATGGGGATGGTCTTGGGTTAGATCATGCATGGCACTACACAAGAGAGGTGGAAGAGGTTTGATGGCACAAGGCAAGAAAGCAAAGCAAGGTAGAAAGGATTGAGAGAAAGAGAGAGATGAGAAGATGATCCACTCAAAAACAAATAAAACCAAAGGAGGACAAAAGATGGTGATGGTTGCATGGTCCATGCAAGATAATAAATGCCATGTATTATCCTTGTGAAAACAATGATGATATGGCATTATTCTTATGCATTCCCAAGAAGTGGAATAAAAGCCAAGCAAAAGAATTTATAGAATTAGATCCACCCTACCCACATGAGCTAGAATAACATGAAAGAAAAAGAAATACAAGCTCATGGGTAATTAGGGTGGTGGAATTATAAGGTGGTGACAAAGAAAGGTGGTGGAGTGGAATAAAAGATATGCCCCCAACTCAACTTGGGCATTAAACAATA
>OV702288.1:247894037-247986537 GCA_916181665.1 Avena sativa
GGAGTGGTAGCAGGAGTAGTAGCAGGATTAGTAGGAGCAGGAGTAGTAGAAGGAGTAGTAGTAGTGTTGGGGGGATACTCCTGGGTAGGGTCACACCAGGGTATAGAGGCCGAGTTAGCCGAGGTACGGCAAGGTCAAAGCGTATGCTTGCCGAGTCACCTCAAGGAAGACCGACTTACAGAGTAACCCAGACCGGAGGATGTCCACCTAACTGTGTCCCGGCCGAGTATGTCGTATGCCAGCAGGTTTTTTGTAACTTGTATGCGGGTACCCACGAGGCCGGATTAACCAGGCATGATCCGGGTTACATCAGGCGTGCAAGAGAAGGAAGGTATCTCGCTGGTCAAAAGGTGGTCACTATACGCTGGAGCGTGAGCGAAGCGGACAAAGGGAAGGACCACCGAGACGTGGCCGAAAAGGGTGACGCGCCTAGGTCAGCTGACGCTGGCGCCGCAGAGGCTTACATAGTCTCTGCATGGCTTACGATGGCAAAAGGTGACCCGGTCGGTTTGCTATTTTGGGAGAGGCATATTCCTAGGAATATGCCTCCACGTATGCCCTAGCTAGTAGCCTGGCCTCCCCTTTATAAGGACCGCCAGGACCTCAATAGAAGGAGAGGGCGAGTTGTTTGGCTGGGATATGAGGAGTTGGTTCAATGAGAGATAGGTAGTGGTGAGAGTAAGAGAGCTTCTTCTTCCTCCTCTCCCCAATACAGCTCAAGGAGCATCTGTAAAGCTTGAACACTTGGAGAATACAAAGCATCTGTGTGTGGAATCACCACACTATCCCTCCCTGGATTCCTCTAGTGCATATTGGCCCCATCTTTAGCCTATCCATGGCATCTGCCGTGACACCACCACGATAGTTAGCGCCCACCGTAGGGCTAGCGGTGCTAGCAGGAGTGATGATCCGGACGGGAAACATCATCGGCAATGGCGAGCACATCGTCTTAGGGCTTGTTCAGCGCTTTGGAGCACTGGACTACGTCAGCGACAATGCTGGTAGCTTCGGCAAGTGACCTCCACCGTGCAATGGCCTCTTCATCAAGCTTGGCGCCCACGGGATCTACGTCGGCATTGATGTGTCTTGCGTTCACCCGCGACACGTCGTCGAGGGAGGCGAGCCACCACACAGCGTGGCTCACGGTGCGCGTATCACTCGCTCCCCTGACCGCGATGAGGTGATGATGACAGCGCCTGACGCTGGCGCGAGCAAGGATCCGGCACCAGATCTGGAGGTAACACCCAAGGCACCTAGGAAAAGTAGAGGTCCTCCGTTAGAGAGGCCAGAAAACTTGCTGCAGTAGGCGATAGATAGCTTGGAAAGCCCCATAGCACCAGTGGTAGATCCGGCTCAGGCACAGGCCGAGTTAGAGGAAACTAGGCAGAAAATACTAGAGGGTGCGAAAAAGATAGCCATGGCTTAGCAGTCGTTGAACATGACGTTGTGCGAGTATGCAAGAGCAAATAAGGTAGATGCTGTAAAAGTAAAAGGGAGAAACCTCATCAGTGAGATGAACAAAGAGGGTGATACTAGAGTTGAGGAATCAGAGAACCCTTTGTCCATGGGGTTGCCGAAGTACAACACCTTGGCAAAGAACCTCAGAACAGCAGATGCAGCTGCATCCAAGCTAGAAGGTTTGACGGGAGAAGCCCGGCAAAGACAACAAGAGAGGGTCAACGAGTTAGTTCGGATTGCTAACAGGCAGAATGAGGAGTTGCTCAGGGCTAACCCGGCAAGAGCAGGGGCTTCCAAGGTCGTTTATTCGGCAGTGGGAATCCTGGAGAAATCCGCTAGGCCTGCATCATCACCTCATGATGGCCCTAGAAGAGAGGAAGTGGTAACCTCGACAAGGAGAAACAAACAGATAGTCCCGTATGACCCGGCAAGGGAAGGGAAAGGAAAGGCAATACAGGTAAACATGGATCGACGAAGTGTCAGCAGAGGTGAAGCTGGCCGAGGTAACCGCGACCAAGGCAATGCCGGTCAAAGAAACGCTGAAAACGGCAATGCCGGATAGCGTAACTTGGTGGGTGTAGGGCAAAACCCACCTCGGCAATAGCAGCAGCGGAGTGTACCTCGGCAAGAGCAGAATGCCGGCCAGGGTATGCAACAAAATTGTGCTCAACAAGAGCGAGACAGATACAATGACGGTGATTCGGAAATGGTGAATGCAGGATACCATAGGCCGGATCATCATGTGATAGGGTCAAGGTTGATAAGCAGGAACTTGCTACCTGATGACGCCAGGATGAAGCTGGATCAGCTCTATGGGTCGGAGTTAATTGAGGGACAAGGTCCTCCGGGTCTAGCGTGCTTTGGTCCCCGGATCATGAAAGAGCCTTCGGTACCTAACTTCCAGTTAAGCAGATGCACGAAAACATATGACGGCAGCACCAAGCCAGAGGATTGGTTAATCAACTACGCAATGGCAGTGAAAATTGCGATAGGTAATTTGAGATGGGCAGTGAGATACGTACCTCAGATGCTGGAAGGGCCAGCGAGGGTATTGTTAAACAATTTACCACCCGGTAGTATCAACTGCTGGCTGGACTTTGAGGAAATGTTCGTCATTAACTTCTCGAGCACGTATCAGAGGCCGAATAGGCCACAGACCCTAGTAATGTGTAAGCGGAGACCAAATGAAACAGACCGGGAGTTCCTAACCCGCTGGTGCAACGTGAGAAATTCATGTGAAGGCGTGATTGAGTCTTAGGACAGAGCTTGGTTTGCGCAAAGGTGTAGATATGCAAGCATGTTGTGGCAAAGGCTACAAAGGGATATGCCAACTACGCTGGCAGAGACACTCCGGATTGCTGATTCGTATTCTTTGGGTGATCCGACTCAACCCTGGCTTATGTCAAACGAGTCAAATGAGTACTACTACCAGCGAGATGGAGCCGGATCATCCCGACGAAATGATTACCGGGGTAAGAGAAGAGATGATAGACTAGATTACAAGTACAATTCGCAACAAGTTGCTGCGTTAAATCAAGATCAACCCCGAGCAGGGAGTAATCAACGTCAGAAAACTGGAGGGCAATAGTGGACTCCAAGAAATGATGGCAAGAAAACTTGGACGCCCGAGCAAAAGAGACAGTGGCAAGAAAAGAAAGACCGGCCGAGGTATACGTATGAGGTAATGCTGGATCAGCCGTGCAAATTTCACACGCCAAATCCGAGTAACCCGGCGAGTCATACAACCCGGCAATGTGAGTGGATGAGGAAGATAGAGCAAAGTGGCTCGGGGAATGCTCAGGCACCCCGGAACGATCAACCTCGGCAAGAGTTACCTCGGCAGCAATTGCTCTCCGAAGAAAATACGCAACAGTTGATGTTACCACCACCTCCGCCGAGGTATGAGAATCATGAGAGAAGGGATGCAGTGCATCAGGTGGAAAACCAACATCAGCTAGATCAAAGGTATCCCGGCAATGAGGGGAGAAATGAATACAGAGAGCATCACTAGAGTTACTGTGTGTTTACCACGGAGGAAACAGATAGAAAGAGCTTGCAATGCCGACATATGGAAGTAAATGCGGTTATCCCGGCTGTGACGAGGTATATGCCTTGGCCGGATCAGGAAATTACCTGGAGTATCAGGACCATCCAAAGCTAATGCCGAGTCCTGGTTCGTATGTAGTAGTGCTGGACCCAACGTTCATCGGGCCAAATATCAATGTGAGGTTCTCTAAGGTGCTGATTGACAATGGAAGCAGCATCAATATCATGTACGTGGATACAATGCGCAAGTTGGGTATCTCGGAGAACATGCTCCAAGGCACAAGGATAACTTTCCATGGCATTGTGCCTGGTATCTCCTGTGAGCCCATTGGCAAAGTCCGGGTTGACGTGCTATTCGACACAAGAGATAACTGCCGAACTAAGAAATTTGGAGTTTGAGGTTATGAACTTAGAAAGCGCATATCACGCGTTACTCGGCGGGCCAGCCCTGAACAAATTCATGGCAAGTACTCACATCAGTTACCTGAAGATGAAGTTGCCTAGGCCAAATGGAGTAATTACCATAGCCGGGGATTTCCGACGTTCCATTGAGTGCGCATCACCGGGTCTAACCTGGCCGAATCACTCGTGATTGCACAAGAAAAGAGAAAGATCCAAGAAGTAGCGGCATTGGCTCAGTCCGCACAGAAGTATATGCCGGTGTTGAGTAACCCGCATGGAAGTGTCTCATTTCAAGCAACAAAGGATACAAAGAAAGTACCTGTTGATGATCTGTTCCCAGAGCGCACCATAACTATTGGCGCCGGGTTAACTGACAAATAGGAAAGCGAGCTCGTCAACTTCCTCCGTGAGAATCGAGATATCTTTGCTTGGTCCACACAGGACTTGCAAGGTGTTCTGAGGGAGTTGGCTGAGCACTCTTTGAACGTGAGACCTGGAGCAAAGCCGGTGAAGCAACCTCTCCGCCGCTTCACCGAAGACAGGAGAAAAGTCATTGGGGATGAGATAGCTCGGCTCCTCGCAGCCGAGTTCATCATGGAAGTGCTTTATCCGGATTGGTTATCTAATCTGGTGCTTGTGGAGAAGAAGAAAGATGATCTGAATGTGGCAGTGGTTTGGCGTATGTGCATCGATTACACGAAACTGAATAAGGCATGCCCAAAAGATCCATTCCCACTGCCAAGGATAGACCAGGTCATAGATTCTACTGCTGGGTGTGAACTGTTGTCATTCATAGACGCATATTCTGGTTTCCACCAGATACCTCTGAACCCGAATGATCAAATAAAGACTGCGTTTATTACCCTGTACGGGGCTTACTGCTATCGCATCGTGCCTTTCGGTTTACGTAATGCAGGGGCAACGTACCAAAGATGTATGCAAAAATGTTTACACGACCAAATTGGCCGGAATGTGCAAGTATATGTGGATGATGTGGTTATAAAAACCAAGGAAAGCAAAACGCTCCTTGATGATATCAGGCAAACATTCGCAAACCTAAGGACGTTCCGGATGAAGCTTAACCCGGAGAAGTGCACCTTCGGTGTCCCGGCTGGAAAATTACTCGGATTTCCTGTCTCCAACTGAGGTATCGAAGCTAACCCGACTAAAATCCGAGCCATAGAGCGAATGGAATTGCCGAAGTGTCTTAACGATGTCTAGAAGTTCACTGGTTGCCTGGCATCCTTAAGTCGGTTTGTATGTCGGTTGGGGGAAAAGGCATTGCCTCTCTATCAACTAATGAAAAAGTCGGACAAATTCGTATGGACGACGCAGGCAAATGAAGCCTTCATCCAGTTAAAGAAAATGTTAGCCACTGCACCAGTATTAGCCTCTCCACTATCAAAAGAGCCAATGTTACTCTACGTAGCTGCAACCAACCGAGTTGTAAGTGAAGTGATAGTGGTGCAGCGCGACGAAGAGGGTAATTCGGTGCAAAGGCCAGTCTATTACCTGAGTGAGGTATTATCAGTGTCAAAACAAAACTATCCTCACTATCATAAGATGGCATATGGCGTGTATATGGCAGCAAAGAAGCTGAAGTACTATTTTGAAGAGCACCCCATCAGAGTGATATGCGAAGCACCCATATCTAAAATAATGAGCAACAAGGATGCAAGTGGCCGGATTGCAAAATGGGCAATCGAGTTAGGCCCTTATGCTCCACAATTCGACAGGAGAGATGCGATCAAGTCTCAGGCCATGGCCGACTTTTTCGTGGATTGGGCCGAGATGCAATATGAGCCACCGTTGCCAGATCCGAATTACTGGAGAATGCGTTTTGACGGATCGAAAACGAAAACCAGGTTAGGCACCGGAGTTGTGCTTACCTCTCCCAAGAAAGACCAGCTGAAGTATGTGCTGCAGATCCACTTTGCAGCATCAAACAATGTTGCCGAATATGAAGCACTTGTGCATGGGCTCAAAGTGGCAAAAGAAATTGGAATACGTCGGATCCAGTGCTTTGGTGACTCGGATCTGGTAGTTCAGCAAGTCTCAGGGTAATGGGATGCATTGGATGCAAACATGGCACTGTACAGATTTCATGTGCAGAAAATATCGGGATACTTCGAGGGATGCGAGTTCCATCATGTACCCCGCCTGGAAAATGAGGCCGCCGACGTACTATCGAAACTCGGGTCAACCCGACAAGCGATTCCACCGGGCGTGGCACTAGAGCATCTTAGAAAGCCATCTACCAGGCCATCCCAGAGTCCGAGTCAATCTATATCCCGGCAAATCCGGAGTCGAAAGCTGTGCCCATGGACATTGATATGGGAAGTGATTCAGGAAACCCGGGGACTGCGTAGCTTGACCCGATAGAGGATATGCCGGTGGATCAAATGGAAGTTGACGAGGATGTGTTTCCAGTGCGAGCTATACTAGCTTGGGCACTGCCCATATTCCAGTTCCTGAAGGACGGATTCTTGCCCGATGAAGAAGTGCTTTCAAGGAAAATTCAGAGGAGGGCAAAGGCATACACGATTATCAATGTCGAGCTATACAAGAGGAGTGTCACGAATGTCCTGCAACGGTGTGTTGACCCGGAAGAAGGGCTTGACATCCTCCGAGATATACATCAAGGGGAATGTGGGCATCATGCCTCATCCAGGGCCTTAGTGGCAAAAGCTTTCCGACATGGATTCTACTGGCCAAGTGCCTTGGAACAAGCAGAAGATCTAGTAAGAAAATGCAATGGTTGTTAGAGGTATGCTACCAAGACACACATGCCAATGTCGGAACTCAAGACTATACCAATTACCTGGCCATTTGCTGTATGGTGTCTGGATATGGTTGGTCCATTTAAGCTGGCGAGAGGAAATATGACCCATATCTTGGTTATGGTTGACAAGTTTACAAAATGGATTGAAGTCAAGCCGATGAAAAAATGTGATGAAGCTACGGCCATGACATTCCTCAAAGATATCATCCTGAGATACGGCTACCCTCACAGTATCATAACAGATAACGGCACAAATTTTGCTGAAGGAGCATTTGCGCGATTCTGCCGAGATAAGAAGATCCGGCTGGACGTTGCTTCTGTAGCCCACCCCGCATCAAACGGACAAGTGGAAAGATCCAACAGATTAGTATTATCCGGGATAAAACCCCGGCTCATTGAGCCGCTGTAAAGATCAGTGGGGTGCTGGATAGAAGAACTACTAGCGGTACTGTGGAGTTTAAGAACAACTCCGAATCGATCAACAGGCTATACGCCATTTTTTCTGGTATATGGGGCAGAAGCTGTATTACCAGCCGACATAGACCATGATTCGCCTAGGGTCACTCAATACATAGAAGCCGAAGTGCGAGAAGCTCGGCAAAATGATGTTGATCTGCTGGAAGAAGCGAGAGAATTGGCATTGTCTAGATCCACCATATATCAGCAAAATCTCCGACGCTATCATAGCCGGAAAGTAAACCCCCGAGTCTTCCAGGAAGGTGATTTGGTACTTCGGCTGGTACAACATACTGCTGGCATGCATAAGTTATCCCCCCGTGGGAAGGGCCATTCATCGTGAGCAAAGCATTGCACAATGACTCTTATTATCTCATTGATGCGTAAGCACAGGAGAAGAACAAGGCGGACAGGTCTGGCGAGGAATCTAAGCATCCATGGAATGGAGCTCTACTTCATCCGTTCTACACTTAACAAAGAAGTGTGTGTATCCGAGTCTCTCATACGTCGGTATGTATGCCGACGATGAGTTTCTCAATGAAATCTTGGCACCTCGAGCAGTAACTCGGGGACTGCCTTAGTAATATTTGTTGTCTTCTGTATTTTTTACTTATTTTTATGTCGGCTGGTGTAAGTTGCTTCTACCTAAGCCGGATTAGTAGTGTGTGAGCACCAAAAACTCAACTATTCGACTTGCTGCTGTCCAACAAGAATTGGCTTCATGGCAAGCAAGAGAACAAGTTTGGAATTGCAAAGCACACAAAAAACGACTAAGGAAAAGAACTTAATCGAGCCGACATTTGTTATTCGGACTAACCTTATGTTTACTTTACTTTTACTACGCCGGATTATTCTAAGCTAATCCTAAAGTTTCCAAGTATTGTTAAGTCAATTTTTGAAACTCGGACTCGTAAGTCACAAAACCGAATCAAGGTAGATGCGAGCCGAGCCATGAAATTGAAGGAACAAGAACATGAAACTCGGGGACTACGCCCAAATTAATCCGATGAGAACAACTTAGTAGCAAAATATAGTCAGTATGAATGATACATCTGCACCCGGCATACCAGGGATCTGATAAATTTCAAAGTGTTTTTCGTGCTCAAGGAGCAGTAACGGGAGGAGGTAACTCGGCACCAGCAGGTGGAACTCGAGCTTCAGTCTCATCATCATCTTTGTTATCTTCAAGATCCGAGGCTTAGTCCTCTTCCTCGTCACCCAAATCATCTTCAACATATTCATCGTCAACGACACCAAGGAAGCTTGGTCCTTCTTTCCATTGATGGACAGGGGCAAAGTGGATGAGGTTGTGGGTGCAAGCCTTGCACCGGGCTACGCAATCCGGATCATTTGACCATTTGGACCCGGTGCGCAAGCGCTTGAGAATCTTCAGATCCAATTTCTCATACCATGTGATCACAAAGTGGAGGACAGTATCAGCTCCAGCGCGAGCGGCGGATTCCCTCCAAAGGTCGACCTGGGTCTCGCAATCCATCAGCTTGTTGATCAGAGCAGTGGATCCCTCCGGAACATCCTCACCAGGCCAAAGGGCACGGAAGATCCGGACGACTGAATCCAGGAGACCCGAACCATAGTTCTTCATAATTTTAACTCGGGAGGATAGGCTGACTATCAGATCCTCCATGTCAAAAGGAATGGGTTCAGAGCCAGGATCAGTAGGGGTACCCCTCTCCCGGCGGAACTTGGCAACAGCAGTAGATGCAATGGCATCGCCCTCTAGGAATTTGCCTGAAGACAAAACAAGTGAAATAAGTAAAAGAATTTAACCTGGAGAAATACATGTCGGCTGAAGGAAAGCAATTTATGGGAGATATGAGTATGGATCCGAGTCAGCTCTTTGGTGCAATTATCACGTATCTTCTGGAGCTTCTCAAGTTCAACATTAGCCGAGTCAAGCTTGACGTCGGTCTCCTCCAGCAATTCTTGATCCTTTGAAAGTTGAAGGTTAAGACGTTCTCGCTCTTTAGTGAAGTCTTGGCCAGCCATGTCCATCTCAATCTTGTCGAGCTCTTTAAGTTTTTTCATCTCAGCCTTGAGCTTGGCAACTTCATCATCCTTGGCCTAGAGTTTGGCAAGTTCGTCATCCTTCTTCTTGAGCTCGGCCTGATGTTGCCCTGCTTGTTCGAGAAAATGCATCATCATATCAGGCACGAGCACACTATCTTCAAGGGATGCTGCAACGGTTTGTTGACCCGGCAGAGCCGAGGTATGAATATCGGCCGAGCTCAGGAGAAAGGAGAGAGGGCACAAAAATTGAGTAATCAAAGCGAATTACCTTTTATCTCGGCCAAGTTTTTTCTCATGATTTTGTTTTCGGCCTCCACTCCAGCTATGAAATACAAATGACATATTAGTTCGGCAGGAAAAGGCACAGAAATATGGGAAAAAGTCAAAGATAAACTTACCCCTTTTCTCAAACTCAGCAAGAAGCGCGGCATGTTTCAAGCGCAGCGCCTTGTGTGTGTCCAAGAGGCGCTGAAACTCAGCGCTCCGGCGATTGGTAGTGACCTGAAAAAAGCAAGGGTGGCTTAGTTGTGTGCATGTTCGAAGTGTACAAAATCCGGGCCAAGTGGAACGTAACCCGGCTCTAGGTGTGTGCATATTCGAAGTGTACAAAATCCGGGACAAGTGGAACTTAACCCGACTCTAGGTGTGTGCATATTCGAAGTGTACAAAATCCGGGCCAAGTGGAACTTAACCCGGCTCTAGGTGTGTGCATATTCGAAGTGTACAAGATTCGGGCCAAGTGGAACTTAACCCGGCTCTAGGTGTGTGCATATTCGAAGTGTACAAGATTTGGGCCAAGTGGAACTTAACCCGGCTCTAGGTGTGTGCATATTCGAAGTGTACAAGATCCGAGCCAAATGGAACTTAACCCGGCTCTAGGTGTGTGTATATTCGAAGTGTACAAAATCCGGGCTAAGTGGAACTTAACCCGGCTCTAGGTGTGGGCATATTCTAAACTACTAAGGAGCTATGCTAGTTCTCTAAGGAGCATCCGGGCGAGTAACAAGTTACTCCCCCGGAGGCTCGAGGACAAATGGATATATCTCTAAGCACTTGTGCATGTTAAAGAAAAGACAAAGTAGCGTACCTCCATCATCCGGCCAGCAAGGTTGATAGCCTTGGCTGCTGTGTTCACTTGTGCGCTAAATTCAGCGGGCCCAAACTTCTCCGGGAGATCGTCGTTGGGATTGACGAACTCCGCTCTATTCCAATTATTGACATATTCGATCAGAGTCGGAGGATAACTCTCTCCACTGAGCATGTGAGGCGCAACCAAGCCTTTGGCGTGGGCCTCCTTCCTTGCAACTAGGGCAGCAGCAGGGCTAGTATGCAGCGCAAGTTGCTTGCTGCTAGCTGACCTAGAAGTAGTAGTACCAGCAGTAGTAGCAGTAGTAGCTTTAGTAGTAGAAGTAGTAGTAGTACTAGTGGAAGTACTAGTAGTAGCACTAGTAGTAGCAATAGTAGTAGTAGGAGTAGCAGGAGTAGTAGTAGAAGTAGTAGTAGAAGTAGTAGCAGCAGTAGCAGCAGTAGTAGCAGTAGTAGCAGCAGTAGCAGTAGTAGTAGCAGTAGTATTAGTAGCAGTAGTATTAGTAGCAGTAGTACCAGCAGTAGTAGTAGCAGCAGTAGTACCAGTAGTAGTAGTAGTAGTAGCAGTAGTAGTAGTAGTAGTAGCAGTAGTAGTAGAAGTAGTAGTAGTAGTAGCAGTAGTAGCAGTAGGAGCAGTAGTAGGACCAGTAGCAGGAGTAGTAACAGGAGTAGTAGGAGCAGGACTAGTAGTAGTAGCAGTAGTAGTAGGAGCAGTAGTAGTAGGAGCAGCAGCAGCAGTAGTAGTAGTAGTAGTAGTAGTAGTAGTAGTAGTAGTAGTAGTAGTAGTAGTAGTAGTAGTAGTAGTAGTAGTAGCAGGAGTACTAGCAAGAGTAGTAGTACTAGCAGTAGTAGTAGGAGCAGCAGTAGTAGTAGTAGGATTAGTAGTAGTAGTAGTAGTAGCAGTAGTAGTAGAAATAGGAGTAGTAGTAGCAGTAGCAGTAGCAGTAGTAGTAGCAGTAGCAGTAGAAGTAGCAGTAGTAGCAGCAGCAGTAGTAGTAGCAACAACAGTAGTAGTAGTAGCAGTAGTAGTAGTACCAGTAGTAGTAGTTGCAGTAATAGTAGTAGTAGTATTAGTAGTAGCACTAGTAGCAGTAGTAGCAGCAGTAGCAGCAGCAGTAGTAGTAGTAGCAGTAGCAGTAGTAGTAGCAATAGTAGTAGAAGTAGCAGTATCGGTATACGTCGAAGTAGCAGTAGTAGTAGCAGTAGAAGTAGGAGTAGTAGCAGCAGTAGTAGTAGCAGCAGTAGCAGCAGCAGTAGTAGTAGCAATAGTAGTAGTAGTAGTAGTACTTTTCATATGATTTCTTGGACTAACCTATTAATAAGAGCGACAGTGCTAGCTGCCTGTTTTCTGATGTTTTTGGTTCAAGGAAAGTCAGAAAATGAATATTCTCGGAATTGGATGGGACAAAAGCCAAAGTGCCTATTTTTCCAGAAGACTCCAGGAGCCAGAATACGAGACGGAGGAGGGCCAAAGGCTGGCCACACACCCCAGGCGTGGGCTGGGCCTGGCCGCGCCAGGGTATGGTGTGGTGGCCCCAGGCACCCCCTCGGCCTCTCTCTTCGCCTATAAGGAGACTTCCGACATAAGATGCCCCATAAATAAACACATCCCGCCCACAGATATCACGGATCCCCGTTCCCGAAATCTCTACACCGATTGATCGTTGCCCACATCGTTCGTCTCCTCCACCCAGTATCCATCTTGCGAGTAGACCTGTTCATCTGAATCAAACAATTTATCATGTGAGACCCTAGGGGTACTCAGCAAGTCTTTATGCCTCTAAAGGGGACACAACCTGGGGTGACGCAATTGCAGCAAAAGATAATACCTAACAAT
Source organism: Avena sativa (assembly GCA_916181665.1). Taxonomy (NCBI): domain Eukaryota; kingdom Viridiplantae; phylum Streptophyta; class Magnoliopsida; order Poales; family Poaceae; genus Avena; species Avena sativa. The sequence goes on from OV702288.1 coordinate 247,906,133, forward strand.
TCTATAGATACTCGCTATCCATCCGCCTAACCAAAGATAGACGGATGTCCGTGAATTAATAACAACAGTTATAACAGTAATATTAACAGATCCATCCTCCTCCTCGCTTACCAACGAGGAAGCGGACGAACAACCCCCCATCCGTTGGCAGTTTTATTATCCATTCCATGAGTGTTGCGCTATTTACTAGTCAGGTACTTAGTCAAATCAAAAGCGGTACTTTAGTTATACTTGTCTATGATCGAGAAACTGTGCTCCAAGTCGTCCATAACCGCGGACACGGCTTTCAGAAAGATTTACCCTGCAGGGGTGCACAAATAGCAACACACACTCGATCAACCTCGGAAAAACCAAATCAAAACCCAACGAGGCATTCACGACAAAGCGATCACAGGATTCAGAAATATTTCAGGGGGCCACCCCATTAAGCTACCCGCAACGAAGTTCGCCGGCTCCGAGACGGACTCAAGGTTTGCATCAATGGCTGTAAACGACTGGGAACCCGAAAGTGTGACTGGGCTTGTCGATACCGCGAAAACACTCCGCATCCAAAACAGTACAGGTGCTCCTCGCACAATCTTAAATAAAGCAGTAAAGCATGGCATAAGTACAGGATAGTAATAAAGCCCCAAACTACTTGTGGCCCCAAGAAATAAGAATGAATCAAGCTCTGGCTCAGGGGGGTTCATAAGCCTCCCGGATGTGGATAGCGCGAATATTCAAGGAACAGGAATCAAGTACTCGGGGTCCTACGGGACACAAGTGAGCATGAAAAACCAAATAGCAGATATTGCTCACCGGTGCCACTGTCATTAGTTATCCCATTACTACTCAGGTTAAGTTGTTTAGGAACCTCGTTATCCATCCGACACTCACATACCCTACACATGCTGTTCTACGACCCGCATGGCTCAAACAACTCCTGTAGTAATGGCTCATGGGATGGAGGAACAAGCTTCGGTGGGGTTTAAAAGTGCTCCTGGGTTTCTTGATATATCCCCTGCTCAGCGTCTATTCGAAGAAGAACCAAACAAACAAGGGCCAACATAAATAAAGTGCACAAACATATGAATAAAATGCGACAAGCAAACAATCATGCCATGATGAATGATGCACAATTTGCATGGCAATAATGTAGCATGGCATGGGTGAGGTGTGGGGTACAAGAATAAGGCATTTTATGGAGTTTTAGTCACATTTTATACTCAAAAAAGTTTCTGTATACTTTATATTTACATGCTGCATGCTACAATTCAGAACATGGAATGCATAGATAGAACGGGCTCGTCGCGCTGATCGATTTAGACATATTATTTGTCAAATTTGGAGTTATAAAACTAAAGTTATTAATTAATTAAGATAAAGGACATTTTATTTGTAATTTTAATCAACTCGAAATTTAAAGTGTTCAAAATATATTTTGAAGGGAATATTTAAATTCCTCACATTTTCCTGATTTCAAAACATATATTACATGTTTAATTTGGAATTATAATTCAAAAGTTATTTAAAAACAGATTGAATTTGAATTTAAATTAATTTTGAAAAGTTTAAATTAAAACAGAAAAACAGAAAGCCTTTTGTCACTCACACAGACCTAGCCACAGACACCGACGGGTGGGCCAGGTGTTGACTGGACGATCTGGCGCGGTAAAAGCTTTTCTCACCGCGGTTTGACCCAGCCACAGAGAGTGACAAGCGGGGCCGGAGTACACACGGACCCACACGCGGGCGTGCCAGCCGGGGCGTGACACGCGGCAGATCCGAGGGAGTGCGGGTTGAGGCGGTGGACCTTGGGAGGGGGGTTCTGCAAAAAACACAGGGAGGCTGACCAGTGGGGTAGGCTGGACCGCGGGTTTAGGAAATAAAAAGGTTGGGGGGTGAGTGCAAAGTGTCAACGTGCACTGTTTCTCTTCTCGCGGCTTCTGACAAAACTGACAGAGAACGGCGACAGCGCGCGGCGGTGAATCGAACCCACGATCTGGTGCGCGCGCGGAGGCGGTGACCGCTACGGCTCGAAGGGGTTGTTGGTAGGTTGCTGTGGCGCGGCTAGGTAAGGTTCTCGCGACGAGAGGACGGTCCTCGACGACGGGAGCTCGCCGCGCCAAGAGCGCTCGACGAAACGCACAACGCGAACAGGCAACAGATCGGCTAGCGGAGGTGTCTGGGAGGGTCGGGCGCTCACCGAGAGTGGGTCGGTGGTGGCGGAACGGCTTGGGACGCAGGGGATCAGCGACGATGCAGACGGCCGGCGAGATTAGGGTTTCGACGGCGTTGCGGTACTGCAGAAGAAGTGGGGCTTCTCCTCCTCGCTTTCGTGCTCCTGGCGAAGCAGAAGAACCTCCTCGGCCTCCTCGACCACCTCCACGCCACGCTCGTCGGTTGGAACGAAGACACGACGGTGGTGCAGACGGTGTCCGGCGAGAGGGAGATGTTATCGGTGGAGAAAAGAGGGAAGAGGGCAGGGCCCTGGGGTAGATCTAGGAGAGGCAGAGGAGACGTGGGGAAAGAGGATAAGTAGAAGAGGAGGGGGAGGCGCCGTGGGGATCCGGTTGAAGATAAAGGTGGCTTCGGCCACCTTTTTCCTTCTCCTCTTCACGTGCTCGAGCTGGAGCTCGCCTTGGGCAGGTAGGGCATGGCAGGTGGGCCAGGACGCGACCAAAGAGGGCAGGCTCAGGTGGGACAGGCACGACAGAGAGAGAGAAAGAGAGAGGAGAGGGAAAACTCGGGTGTAGCTTCGGCTATGCTAGATAGGGTGGCTCGGGTTAGGGTTTTTAGTTAGAGCTAGAGAGATAGCTGGGTGGGGCCTGCATGGCAGGGAGAGGGGAGCCTAGGCATGGTGCGAGGAGGGAGGTGAGGTGGGGTTAAGGGTTGGGGTTTAGGCTAGAACTAGGGTTAGAGGTAAAATAGAGAGGTGTTAGGGTTTTGCAAATAGTGTTTACTAGGTATGGTGATAGATTAGAGAGGGAGATGGAGAGAGGTGTTTAGGGTAAGGGATGGTTTTGTGGTCAGGGTTTTACTCAAGCCCCCAAGCAAGATCATGCATGAACAGGAGGGGAGTAGGGTGTGATGTAGATATGGAGATGTGAGAGAGGCTTGATGGACGCATGGCAAGGGTACACCAACAAGGTGGAAAGGTTGAGAGAGAAGAGAGATATCAAAAGAGATAAATCACCCAAAATTCCAAGTAAAAACCAAAGAGTGGAATGGGGTGATGATTGCATGGCCCATGCATAAACATTAATGCTAGGTTTTATCTTGTGAAAACAAAATAAATATCCATGGCATTTATACATATGCATTCCAAATATGGAGTAGAGCCAAACAAAAGAAATTAGAATTGGATCCACCCTAACCCACATGAGCTAGATTAAATGCCAAAAGAAAATAAAAGCCCATGGGTAATTTGGATGGTGGAATTATAAGGTGGTGACAAAGAAAGGTGGTGGAGTGGAATAAAAGACATGCCCCCAACTCAACTTGGGCATCAAGCATTTATCAAGAACCAAATACAATATATCAAGAGGCTAATACAATTAATAATGCATCTGAGAGAAGAACCAAATCAAAAGGGTTTTAAATGATGCTCAAATGCAAGGTGGCATGATGACATGAGCATGATGTAATTATGATGCAACAATTATATGTAGAAAGTAGCCATTATATAGACTAGGCTAGTAGCATTGCAATTGTTAGACAATCCCCCACTAAACAAGAATCTCGCCCCGAGATTCCTAGGGAAAAAAACAACCCCAGGAGAGGCGGGTGTTCGAACGAAGGTGACCCTCACGTTCCCAAATTGATGAACAACGGAATGGTGCGAGCACTACACCTTGCAAAACTTGCTAGACTTGCTGCGAGTCTTGCGTTTTGCTTGAGAAACAACGGGTTAGAAGAGTTGAAGGATTGTCGTGAGACAAGAAGGATAGGATGGACATAGCTCCGGTTTTTCGAGAAACAAGATGAAAGACTAGAACCACTTGTGAAAGAAAAGGAAAAGATGATGTATCATGGATAAAGAAAGACACACCGTTAAGATTAAAGATTTACTGATACGAGAGAGGATGAATCTTTGTCTCGCCGGAAGAAAGAGCTAGGTTGGAGAGGTTTTGAACCACTATGACAATAGCATCGTATCTTCTCTCGGATTTGAGAAATGAAGTACGGAAACAATATTGCCTTCAAACAATAGAGTCCCTTGATATCAACAGAAAGATTTAGTTAGACATCGTTCCTATTAGATTCTTCTTGCGCCGGTAAGAACCCAAAGGATCACGCAATTGAGGTGCGCGGATATAACTTCCAGAGACGGATGTGAAGCCAGATCATGGTGGAATCCCGAGAAGCAAAGAATATGGAGGATCTGGAGTTTATTGTAGAGCTACCTATTGCTTTCTTTAGCCTTGAGGCTAACGCAATAGATTTGCGGCTGATGGCATCAACCATAATTGGCTTTACCACAGAAAAAAAAATTTGATGAAACAAAGAGAGAGATAGTTTCCTTTCATCTTGTTTTGGATGTCGAGCATCGATCGAATGACGAGGACAGAAAAGAGTTTGCGTCTGTTTCCACCAGATAATAGAAGATTTTGCTCCATCTAGAATAGACAGACCACCAACAAGAGATTATTGATTACTTTCTTCGAGAGAGCACTCCGGAAAAACAAGGACGAAAGTAAAAGTATCAAGGAGTAAAGGCCACTTCTAACTTCCGTGGAATTAGTGAAATCACATAAATTCACCAATTCAATGTACAAGAGCGAATGATAAGAGTAGTGGTATGGTAGCTACTCCATCCCGCACTCAAAGCATTACTCCGCACATGAATAAGAAAACCATGTAACCCAACTACCGAAACATACTGAAGGTATTGACAATAACTCATGGAACTTCGTTAGAAAACAAGGATAGATGCAAACGATTCGCCGGATTCATGATAGATAAAGATGATGATGTTGTCGTCATGTCTGAAGTACCAAGCCACCAGAAAGATATGAAGGAAGATTACGGAGAAGAACTGCAAGATTCAACAGCTACAGAAAAGATAGCACCAACTTGAACAGAAGGAAATACAAGATCTGGAAGGTCTTCATGGCCTCCGGTGGATTGAGCATAGACGATAGAGCGAGAGGGTTTCAAGAGATTACTTAACGAGATAGAGGTGAAAAAGAACTCCATGTTCTTCTTGAAATGATTGAGAGAGATTTAGCAGTTTTGAGGAAAACTACGGCGGAACGACGATGATAACTCGCCAACAAGGAAAACTCCGGGTTTGATTGAAGATGGAAGATGGAATTAACAATGGACTTGCTGATTCTAGAATTGAAGCGATCTATTTAGCAGAAGGACATGGCCGAGATAGGTGACTTCAAAAAGTCAGAATTCTCACTTTGAGACTTTGCACACAGGCAGTGCTCACGAAGCTTGAGAGAAAGAGACACAGATGATCTTCCATGTCCTTCCATTGATATCGAATAGGCAAGCATATTATCAACATATACCACCATGGATTAACAGGATATTCCCAGAATACCATGTTCAAAAGGCGAGAGAAACGAACAAATGCTCGAACACTTCCTGAGCTCAACGCTCTTAGAAAGATCAATATTAAGAGCACGGGTTCGTGTTGAAGAAGATGCACTGGAAGAATAGATTATCTGGTCCTTCGGAAGAAAAAGAGATGTCACCTGGTTCACATTGTCGATCGGATCACCGGTTACAAAGATAAAGAGATCTTGGATAAAGAAACGATGATAGCTCATACCTCAAGCAAAGCTACCAGAGACGAAAAGATGCAATTCCCTCGTCTCAAAGAGAATTTTGCAGATATGGAGTTCAAAAAGATGTGCAGCATGATGGACAGATGATAGACCGCCGTAGTGCCTTGAGAAACTCCGGATTGCCAAAGATGCTTGAATATGCATAGATATGATCACGGTGTACTCAAAATCACAGGAGATAACCGTCACCATTTGGAGGATAGTGTTGATAGCATTTTCCATATTCCACTCATGATAAGTGTCCTATAGCTATGCTGAGAACCAAATTACAATCACCAGCATCGGATCGACACATGTTATGTAATTAGCCCAAGAGAATTGGAGATGAAATAAAACTCCAGGATTAAGCGCTGGTGACAAAAGAATGAGTTAGCATGGACATGCTGATAAAAGGGAGATAGATAATGTTTCACACACGACTGAAAGGAGTGTGGAAGCACAGATGTATCAAAGAAAAATTTTCCGCATTTTCGGCATTAAAATACCAATAGATGCGCAAAAACACTTATCAGGTAGAGATTAGCAACTCCACATACTGTGAAAGCATGCTGGAAGGAAGAACACCCTTAAGAAGATGGCACCGGTTAACAAGGAGTCAGATAGATCGCGCCGGTTTTCCAAAGCCTGTTAGTATGGAATGTACCAACAGTTGATAACCAAAGGCAGATTGTGATAACAAATTGGGTGCAACAGATAGACAAGGAATTACACACACACACACTTTCTATGGTACTACGGAAACCCAGAACACGTGAATCCTAGTTTGAATTTTAAGAAGAGGATTGAAAACGTTACACTTCCTTACCAGAAAAGGATGGGTGGGTGGGTAAGAAGAAAAATGGAAGCAGTCCTACTCTCACGTTTTGTTTTTCCCTAGTATACATAGCTACCAAAAATATTTGCTAGACTGACAACGACCATTTGGCTGAGACCCTGAAGGGCGGGATGGCTCTGATACCAATTGTAACTACCTCGATGAATTACGCTCTTAGTTACAAGCCTGGGTGAGCGGAAATGGTTAAAATAGTACGGTGGGGCCAAATGCCACTCACAGGTAGACCTTTCGGCCGTCCTAACCATTTCCAAACATCGGGACAAGAACGAGCGGCGTAATCGGCAGGCGAAGGGATCAACTACATACACAAATGAGTATGTATGCAAGCCACCATACAACAGTCCTCAGAGCCATTCCATCTAAAAGAAATAGAAATATTGCAACGCCATACGGCAAGATCCAAATATCCTAGATAGATATAATAGTTTAGGATATCTCCTCATACATCAAACATCAGAGTATCAGGCGGAAGCGGAAACAAGATCCGAGTATGGATGAGAAGCAAATCGGCATAAGATGCCCCATAAATAAACACATCCCGCCCATAGATCTCACGGATCCCCGTTCCCGGTATCTCTACACCGATTGATCGTTGCCCACATCGTCCGTCTCCTCCACCCAGTATCCATCTTGCGAGTAGACATGTTCATCTGAATCAAACAATTTATCGTGTGAGACCCTAGGGGTACTCAGCAAGTCTTTATGCCTCTAAAGGGGACACAACCTGGGGTGACGCAATTGCAGCAAAAGATAATACCTAACAATTCTATAGATACTCGCTATCCATCCGCCTAACCAAAGATAGACGGATGTCCGTGAATTAATAACAACAGTTATAACAGTAATATTAACAGATCCATCCTCCTCCTCGCTTACCAACGAGGAAGCGGACGAACAACCCCCCCATCCGTTGGCAGTTTTATTATCCATTCCATGAGTGTTGCGCTATTTACTAGTCAGGTACTTAGTCAAATCAAAAGCGGTACTTTAGTTATACTTGTCTATGATCGAGAAACTGTGCTCCAAGTCGTCCATAACCGCGGACACGGCTTTCAGAAAGATTTACCCTGCAGGGGTGCACAAATAGCAACACACACTCGATCAACCTCGGAAAAACCAAATCAAAACCCAACAAGGCATTCACGACAAAGAGATCACAGGATTCAGAAATATTTCAGGGGGCCACCCCATTAAGCTACCCGCAATGAAGTTGGCCGGCTCCGAGACGGACTCAAGGTTTGCGTCAATGGCTGTAAACGACTGGGAACCCGAAAGTGTGACTGGGCTTATCGATACCGCGAAAACACTCCGCATCCAAAATAGTACAGGTGCTCCTCGCACAATCTTAAATAAAGCAGTAAAGCATGGCATAAGTACAGGATAGTAATAAAGCCCCAAACTACTTGTGGCCCCAAGAAATAAGAATGAATCAAGCTCTGGCTCAGGGGGGTTCATAAGCCTCCCGGATGTGGATAGCGTGAATATTCAAGGAACAGGAATCAAGTACTCGGGGTCCTACGGGACACAAGTGAGCATGAAAAACCAAATAGCAGATATTGCTCACCGGTGCCACTGTCATTAGTTATCCCATTACTACTCAGGTTAAGTTGTTTAGGTACCTCGTTATCCATCCGACACTCACATACCCTACACATGCTGTTCTACGACCCGCATGGCTCAAACAACTCCTGTAGTAATGGCTCATGGGATGGAGGAACAAGCTTCGGTGGGGTTTAAAAGTAAAGGCTATGCAGTACTTGGGATTCAGTTTAATGCAATCGCGACTCAATGATGCAAGAATAAGATAGAGGCAATAGGTACTATATGTATGCAAGCATGTGGTAGTGCTTGCCTGGCAGCTCAGTTGAAGCGAGAGAAGGATCTGGGTAGTGCTCCTGGGTTTCTTGATATATCCCCTGCTCAGCGTCTATTCGAAGAAGAACCAAACAAACAAGGGCCAACATAAATAAAGTGCACAAACATATGAATAAAATGCGACAAGCAAACAATCATGCCATGATGAATGATGCACAATTTGCATGGCAATAATGTAGCATGGCATGGGTGAGGTGTGGGGTACAAGAATAAGGCATTTTATGGAGTTTTAGTCACATTTTATACTCAAAAAAGTTGCTGTATACTTTATATTTACATGCTGCATGCTGCAATTCAGAACATGGAATGCATAGATAGAACGGGCTCGTCGCGCTGATCGATTTAGACATATTATTTGTCAAATTTGGAGTTATAAAACTAAAGTTATTAATTAATTAAGATAAAGGGCATTTTATTTGTAATTTTAATCAACTCGAAATTTAAAGTGTTCAAAATATATTTTGAAGGGCATATTTAAATTCCTCACATTTTCCTGATTTCAAAACATATATTACATGTTTAATTTGGAATTATAATTCAAAAGTTATTTAAAAACAGATTGAATTTGAATTTAAATTAATTTTGAAAAGTTTAAATTAAAACAGAAAAACAGAAAGCCTTTTGTCACTCACACAGACCTAGCCACAGACACCGACGGGTGGGCCAGGTGCTGACTGGACGATCTGGCGCGGTAAAAGCTTTTCTCGCCGCGGTTTGACCCAGCCACAGAGAGTGACAAGCGGGGCCGGAGTACACGCGGACCCACACGCGGGCGTGCCAGCCGGGGCGTGACACGCGGCAGATCCGAGGGAGTGCGGGTTGAGGCGGTGGAACTTGGGAGGGGGGTTCTGCAAAAAAACACAGGGAGGCTGACCAGTGGGGTAGGCTGGACCGCGGGTTTAGGAAATAAAAAGGTTGGGGGGTGAGTGCAAAGTGTCAACGTGCACTGTTTCTCTTCTCGCGGCTTCTGACGAAACTGACAGAGAACGGCGACAGCGCGCGGCGGTGAATCGAACCCACGATCTGGTGCGCGCGCAGAGGCGGTGACCGCTACGGCTCGAAGGGGTTGTTGGTAGGTTGCTGTGGCGCGCCTAGGTAAGGTTCTCGCGACGAGAGGACGGTCCTCGACGACGGGAGCTCGCCGCGCCGAGAGCGCTCGACGAAATGCACAACGCGAACAGGCAACAAATCGGCTAGCGGAGGTGTCTGGGAGGGTCGGGCGCTCACCGAGAGTGGGTCGGTGGTGGCGGAACGGCTTGGGACGCAGGGGATCGGCGACGATGCAGACGGCCAGCGAGATTAGGGTTTCAGCGGCGTTGCGGTACTGCAGAAGAAGTGGGGCTTCTCCTCCTCGCTTTCGTGCTCCTGGCGAAGCAGAAGAACCTCCTCGGCCTCCTCGACCACCTCCACGCCGCGCTCGTCGATTGGAACGAAGACACGACGGTGGTGCAGACGGTGTCCGGCGAGAGGGAGATGTTGTCGGTGGAGAAAAGAGGGAAGAGGGCAGGGCCCTGGGGTAGATCTGGGAGAGGCAGAGGAGACGTGGGGAAAGAGGATAAGTAGAAGAGGAGGGGGAGGCGCCGTGGGGATCCGGTTGAAGATAAAGGTGGCTTCGGCCACCTTTTTCCTTCTCCTCTTCACGTGCTCGAGCTGGAGCTCGCCTTGGGCAGGTAGGGCATGGCAGGTGGGCCAGGAAGCGACCAAAGAGGGCAGGCTCAGGTGGGATAGGCACGACAGAGAGAGAGAAAGAGAGAGGAGAGGGAAAACTCGGGTGTAGCTTCGGCTAGGCTAGATAGGGTGGCTCGGGTTAGGGTTTTTAGTTAGAGCTGGAGAGATAGTTGGGTGGGGCCTGCATGGCAGGGAGAGAGGAGCCTAGGCATGGTGCGAGGAGGGAGGTGAGGTGGGGTTAAGGGTTGGGGTTTAGGCTAGAACTAGGGTTAGAGGTAAAATAGAGAGGTGTTAGGGTTTTGCAAATAGTGTTTACTAGGTATGGTGATAGATTAGAGAGGGAGATGGAGAGAGGTGTTTAGGGTAAGGGATGGTTTGGTGGTTAGGGTTTTACTCAAGCCCCCAAGCAAGATCATGCATGAACAGGAGGGGAGTAGGGTGTGATGTAGATATGGAGATGTGAGAGAGGCTTGATGGCCGCATGGCAAGGGTACACCAACAAGGTGGAAAGGTTGAGAGAGAAGAGAGAGATCAAAAGAGATAAATCACCCAAAATTCCAAGTAAAAACCAAAGAGTGGAATGGGGTGATGATTGCATGGCCCATGCATAAACATTAATGCTAGGTTTTATCTTGTGAAAACAAAATAAATATCCATGGCATTTATACATATGCATTCCAAATATGGAGTAGAGCCAAACAAAATAAATTAGAATTGGATCCACCCTAACCCACATGAGCTAGATTAAATGCCAAAAGAAAATAAAAGCCCATGGATAATTTGGATGGTGGAATTATAAGGTGGTGACAAAGAAAGGTGGTGGAGTGGAATAAAAGACATGCCCCCAACTCAACTTGGGCATCAAGCATTTATCAAGAACCAAATACAATATATCAAGAGGCTAATACAATTAATAATGCATCTGAGAGAAGAACCAAATCAAAAGGGTTTTAAATGATGCTCAAATGCAAGGTGGCATGATGACATGAGCATGATGTAATTATGATGCAACAATTATATGTAGAAAGTAGCCATTATATATACTAGGCTAGTAGCATTGCAATTGTTAGACAATTGGGATGCTACAAACATGTTATTGATTCATTATGATAGTATTGTTTTTGGTCTTATCTGCAAGTTGTATACACACGTTGTTGTCCGGAACCTATGGCCCCGAAGTGACAGAAATCGGGATAACCGGAAGGGAATGGCTTTGATGTGAGGATCACATGTGTTCACGGAGTGTTAATGCTTTGCTCCGGTGATCTATTAAAAGGAGCACCTTAATTGCCAGTAGTTCCCTAGAGGCCCCGCTGCAAACGGGCTGGCAGGACAAAAGATGTTGTGCAAGTTCTCATTGCGAGCACGCATGACTATATATGGAACACATGCCTAGGATTGTCTAGTACTTGGATGCTTTATCTTATTTATCTGCAATTGCCCTATGTTCTGATTTCTATGTGAATTGTCTTGTTCATGCAACGCCCGTCCATCCATCCCTATGCCTACCGCACTGGAATCCCACTGTTTACTGCTTTTGTTACTACTGTCTTTGCTTTACTACTGCTGTTACTTTACTATTCCTACTACAAAACTGTTGCTACTAATAAACTGCTGTGAGCAAGATTGTTTCCAGGTGCAGCTGAATTGACAACTCAGTTGTTAAGGCTGATAAATATTCTTTGGCTCCCCTTGTGTCGAATCAATAAATTGGGTTTCACTTCCCTCGAAAATACTGTGATACACCCCCTATACTTGTGGGTCATCAAGACTATTTTCTAGCGCCGTTACCGGGGAGCATAGCTTTATTTATGAAGTCCACTTGGATTCACTATTGTTCAAGCTAAGTTTATTTTCTCCTTGTTTGCTTGTTTCTTTATCAAATATACAAAAAAAATTAGTTCATACTCTAGTTGTTATTTTCGTTCGTCTGTTATTGTCTTGCTTTGTCATGCTTGTTGTCAATGGTTGGTTTCTTTGAAACTAAAGCTTATTGGCAAGGTGGGTTCACGGAAGATCAAAAATATTATTATAAGGAACACTGCTTGTCACAAAAAGGGAAACACTTATGGGAACAAATTGATAGATTGTATACCATTACTAGAAACGTGTGCTCTACTTATAATGTTACTTATTGTTGTGATGAATCTCGTTGCAGAAAGAGGTATAAACACCTCCCTTTTCAATGTGAGTATAATGATAATGATACCATATCTTCCTATTCTAAAGGAATTTATGACTTTTATGATGCGGAACAAATTGAAGAATTTATTGCTTGGAAGGGTGCTTTTGAACTTGCTAGTTTGCTTGAAAATATTGATGATTCACCTTATAAGTATGAGGTTTATGGTATACTTAAATTTTGCTTTGATAATTACAAGGATGAAAATGGCTCTATTCTTGAGTATTTTAATAGATGCTCTCCACAATGGAAGAGACTAATGCCTTGCAGGATCCTATGGAAGAAGAAATTGATGAACCTGAAATCTCATTAGATGAAAAAGAGGAGGAGAGTGATGAACAAAAGGAGGAAGAATGGATTAGCTACCCATGCCTACCTTCTAATGAGATTAACTCTTTATCCCTTACATTATTTGATTGTCCTCCATGCTTACTAAAGGAGGATGAATGTTATGTTCCTGAGGATTCTTTTGAAGATGTTTATAATAAAGCTCTAGTGTTTGTAGATCATGAAAGCATGCTTTATGTGAAAGTTATATAGTTGAGTTTATTCATGAGGCTACTGAAAATTATTATGAGAGAGGAAAATATGGTTGTAGAAGTTTTTATGGTATTGAAACACCTCTCTATGTGCTGAAAGTTTTGAAGTTACTCTTGTTTTATCTTCCTATGCTTGTCACTTTGTTCTTTGTGAATTTATTTGCATACACAATTCCTATGCATAGGAAGTGGGTTAGACTTAAATGTGTTTTGAATTTTATTCTTGATGCTCTCTTTTACTTCAACTCATATTTCTTATGAGAGCATCCTCTCAAACTTTTATGCCTGAAAATGATAATATGTCTACTATTCTTGGGAGACCTTTTCTTAAATACTGCAGGAGCTATTATTAATTGTAATCAAGGGAAGGTGACCTTCAATGTCAATGACAAGGAACATACTATCTATTTCCCCAAGAAGATTGATAGACTTATGGTTTTGAATTCAATTGAACATGCTGAGGGCATTCAAGTTGGAGAAATATATTGTCCCATACCAAGAGAAAAATTTGAAACTATTATGATTGGGACTATTGCTATCAAGGTTGAGGTAACATAATCATTAGTGGAATACAAAGTTTTGTCTCATATGGAATTGTTTTGGTAGAAAGACCTGATCAACCTTGTTAACAAAAGGATTTCATTGAACAAAACAATGTTTTCACTATGATTATCTCCGCTTACTTCTATTCTATCCATTTTAGTTTTTGCTTTTGCCTAACTTAAAGGCGTTAAAGAAAAGTACTTATTAGGAGATAACCCAAAAGTTTTAGATGAGTCTTGGAAGTTTTTACTTCAGGAATAACCGCTCCTTATCCTTTTTATTTGCTTTTTGTGCCAAGAGTAACCTCTAATGAGAAAGAAGTAATGATTGGGAAAGTTGTTGTCCTGAAACAGATTTTTGTGCTTCACCGTAAAAATTCGTGTAAAATCTCTGAACGTCATTTTGAGGCGTGAATTTTTGTGCTTCTGCCCCAGGTTGTTATCTAACTTTCGTTAGTTCAACACTTTTTTATTTGAGCAACATAAGGTCTTCCAAAAAATTCGTCTTTACCTGCTGGTCTGTTTTGACAGATTTCTGCCATTTTCTGCATTTGCTTCTTGTTGGTTCCTTTTTGAGCTCTTTTGGGGAATTGAGATTTTTGTGGGAAGTGCTACAGTAGCTAGTGTTCTAGTGGAAGTTTATTTGGTGTTATAACTGAACCTTAAGACTTATTTATCTTGAGTGCACTAATGTTGCTAATAAAGATTGTGTGAAGTTTTGTATGAAGGAAAAATTTCAGGTGTATGGAAGGAATGCGTAATGACATAAAGGATGGACTAAAGCTCAAGCTTGGGGATGCCACGCATGTCACCCCAAGAAATATCCAAGAAGTACAAGCGTCAAAGCTTGGGGATGCCACGCATGTCACCCCAAGAAATATCCAAGAAGTACAAGCGTCAAAGCTTGGGGATGCCCAAGGCATCCCCTTCTTCATCAATAAAAATCCCAGGTTTCTTCCAAACGCTTCATTTTTATTGTTTCATGCACAGTTATGTTGTTCTTGGAGCGTCTTCTTTTTCGTTTTTTGTTTTGGTTTTTGTTTGCTTGGTTTTCTTAGTTTGCTTAATAAATTGATTGGACCCCCTCTTTCATACATTGGTTTTCAAATAGTTTGGTTTGGATTGGAAAAGAGTAGGAAAGCTCATGCTTAAGTGGTAAAGAGAGCTTGTTTTTGATTGTGGCCTATGCTTTGTCATGACATTCTTGATATTGTTTTGGCTTTATGCTTAGTATTCTTTGCTGTAGCATAACTTGTTATAAACAATTGAGATCGCTTAATGTGCCTTGGATGAATCATGCGTTGTTTTAGCATATTAAAGCATAATTATAGTGGTATTCTCCTTTGATGCTTTATTTGGGTTGACTTGGCGCATGCTCACACCATGTTATGACTATCTCAAGTCACCTTAAGCCTTTATGATCGTTTAGTTTTCAACTTGTAGTATCACTTTATGCTGTGATCAAAGATGTTTTGTCGCTCTGCATGATTATGGCCATTATTGCTCTCTCGTTTGTCGCTCCCTTACTATTGCTAGCCTTCACTTACACTGAGTGTTTTACTCATGTTTCCAACTCCCTTAAACCATATATTGCCAAAGTGTCCACCATACCCACCTATTAGCATCATTTGCTACTTCCGTGCATATTCAATATGCCTTGTTTTCTTCCGAATAAAATGTTTGCTTGTTATGAGAAAGTTAGTTAGTAAAGCTCTCACGAACTTGATGGCACACTTTATTTCCTGCATTTTATAAACCTGAACCATTGTGTCCTTCTTTGTTGCGTATATGCTTGCGCTTTATAAGTTGAAGTTAGCAGAACCATGTATCATGGGGAACGCTTTCAACATGCACTGGTACTTAGTACCTCGTTGATATCATGTTATTTTGCTTATGGATCCCGGCGGTGTGAAATAAAAGTTGAACTTGGAAGATCATGGAGTTTGTATGTATGTTAGAGAAACGCCTGGGCCGCTAGCCTAAGCCATGCCTAATCATGGTGGAAACTTGCAGCATAACCATAATGAGCATTCTATGAAGCATCCTTAATAAAAATCTATGCACATAGTAAATAAAAAGATCGTTGAGATGGTCATTGTCTGCTTGCCTTGTCATTTTGATTATGGGATAGCTCCTGTATCATGTGCAAGGGGTACCCGTTGGCGGTTCTCTATGATACGTATATACTTACAATGACAAGAGCTTACTTGTGACTAAAGTTGAGTAGCATGAGGATTGGTCTTCGTAAGTAAGGGGCATGAGAATTCGATTTATAACTTGTCAAGCATATCCTCTTAGTTGTGTCACTTTAACCTTAACCATTTAAAGATGCTTATGATAGGGGCAATGAGAGCTCAAAGCTAACGAGTACCATACTTTCAGCATTTGGAAGCCTTTCAAATTATTTAAAACCTTTTCTTGTTGAGTCTCCACACATTCTATGAGCACTTTCTTGAGAGCATAGTGGCCATTCTTAGTTCTATGTGCATTGTCCCAAGACTTGTTGATTGATGCATACCTTGATATTGCTTGTTTTAAACTATTTGTATCTAGTCACTCTTGTAAACTTTGAAGGTGTCCTATGCATTTATGTTTGCTACTCTATGAGGGAAAAGCTGAATGCCACTATGCTATGTTTTCTTTATGTGAAACAAACAAACGTCTTGCAAGGCATTGTTATTCATGAATCTTTTGTTTGTGTCTTTTCATGTTGCATCATAGTTTCTTCGTCTTATTGCTAGAACTTTGTCTTTCATGTTATGATTGAAGTACTATGATCCCATCTTTGAATGTTTACAAATACTTTGGTCAAGTCTTTGATGGTGCATGTCACCTAAAAAATTATTCTTTCTTTTTATCACTTACCTATTCGAGGACGAGCAGGAGTTAAGCTTGGGGATATTGATACCTTGCAAATGTATCTATAATTTTTGATGTTCCATGCTTGGTTTTATCCACTTTCTTGTGTTTTGTCCACACTTTGGAGTACTTTTCATATGATTTCTTGGACTAACCTATTAACAAGAGCCACAGTGCCAGCTTCCTGTTTTCTGCTGTTTTTGGTTCCAGGAAAGTCAGAAAATGAATATTCTCGGAATTGGACGGGACAAAAGCCAAAGTGCCTATTTTTCCAGAAGACTCCAGGAGCCAGAATACGAGACGGAGGAGGGCCAGGGGCTGGCCACACACCCCCCAGGCGCGGGCTGGGCCTGGCCGCGCCAGGGCATGGTGTGGTGGCCCCAGGCACCCCCTCGGCCTCTCTCTTCGCCTATAAGGAGCCTTCTAACCTAAAAACTTCAGGGGGTTCGACGTTTATCCAGAAGAAGTTCCGCAGCGCCGCCACCACCAAAGGGGAGATTCGGGGGACAGAAAGTCTCTGTTCCGGCACCCTGCCGGGACGGGGAAGTGCCCCCGGAGCCATCTCCATCGATCTCCACCATCATCTCCATCGACCATCCATGTTTCCCCCATCTATGAGTGAGTAATCCCCCGCTGTAGGCTATGGGGATGGTAGGGATTGGATGAGATCGTTCATGTAATGGCATCAGATTGTTAGGGCATGGTGCCTAATATCTTTTATTAGTGCTTTATGACTTTGTTGCGACTTGTTGTGCTTAATGCTTGTCACTAGGGCCTGATTGCCATGATTTCAGATTTGAACATGTTATTGATTCATTATGATAGTATTGTTTTTGGTCTTATCTGCAAGTTGTATACACACGTTGTTGTCCGGAACCTATGGCCCCGAAGTGACAGAAATCAGGATAACCGGGAGGGAATGGCTTTGATGTGAGGATCACATGTGTTCACGGAGTGTTAATGCTTTGCTCCGGTGCTCTATTAAAAGGAGCACCTTAACTGCCAGTAGTTCCCTAGAGGCCCTGCTACAAACGGGCTGGCAGGACAAAAGATGTTGTGCAAGTTCTCATCGCGAGCATGTTTGACTATATATGGAATACATGCCTAGGATTGTCTAGTACTTGGATGCTTTATTTTATTTATCTACAATTGCCTTATGTTCTGATTGCTATGTGAATTGTCTTGGTTATGCAACGCCCGTCCATCCATCCCTATGCCTACCGCACTCGAATCCCACTGTTTAATGCTTTTGTTACTACTGTCTTTGCTTTACTACTGCTGTTACTTTACTATTCCTACTACAAAACTGTTGCTACTGATAAACTGTTGTGAGCAAGATTGTTTCTAGGTGCAGCTGAATTGACAACTCAGTTGTTAAGGCTGATAAATATTCTTTGGCTCCCCTTGTGTCGAATCAATAAATTAGGTTTCACTTCCCTCGAAAATACTGCGATACACCCCCTATACTTGTGGGTCATCAGGTTCCTAAATAGTACAGGCTCTCCACGTGCAATCATAAATAAAATAGTAAAGCATGGCATAAGTACAGGATAGTAATAAAGCCCCAAACTAGTTTGTGGCTCCAAGAAATAAAGTGCAAATCATGCTCCAGCAAAGGGGATTCATGGTCCCACATGCGGATAGTGCGATAGTCAAGGAACAGGAATCAGGTACTCGGGGTCCTATGGGACACAAGTGAGCTTAAAGAACCAAATAGTAGATAATGCTCACCGATGCCTCTTTCATTAGTTCTCTACTTATATTAAGTTGTTTAGGTACCTCATTATCCATAGACTCGCACAAACCATACACATGCAATTCTATGACTCGCATGGCTCAAACAAGTCCTGCAGTAATGGATCATGGGATGGAGGTACAAGCTTTGGTGGGGTTTAAAAGTAAAGGGTATGCAAAACTTGGGATTCAATTTAATGCAATCGCAACTCAATGATGCAAGAGTAAGATAGAAGCATATGTACTATGTGTATGCAAGCATGGGGAAATGCTTGCCTGGTAGTTTTGTTGTTGAATATGAAGGATCCGGGTAATACTCCTAAGGCTCCTTATATTCTCCTTGCTCAGTGTCTATCTGGATAAAAACCAAACACACAAGGGGCCGAAATAAATACATTGCACAATCATATAAATAATATGCAACAAGCAAGCAAGTATGCCATGATGGAATGATGCACAATTTACATGGCATAGCATAGCATAGCATGGCACCGGGAGATGTGGGGTACAAAAATAAAGCGTTTTATTAAGTTTTTATTCATGTTTTGCTCCCATAAACATTGTTGTATACTTAATATTTATATGATGCATGCTTCAATTCATATCATGGAATGCATAAACAAAACGGGCTCGTCGCGCTAATTGATTTAGACATATTGTTTATTAAATTTGAAATTACAGAATTAAAGTTATGAATTATTTCACTTTTAATTGGAACTAGCCAAACGTTAATTGTTTATGTATTTAGAATAAACCAATAGAGGACTAAATTTATATTTGCAAGGTTTATACAAAACTGAACACTTTTCTTTTTAAAAGTTCTTCCATTTGGGAAATGGTTTGGGGTCTTATCTAGGAGATGTTTTCTACAAAACCTTTCGTCAGAGACAAAACAGCCAAAAATGACCAAACTGGGGAGCACGGGATTTGAACTCATGATCTCCATCATAGTACGGCAAGGATCGAGCCACTGTTCCAGGCGTAGGTTGCCGACCAAAGGCTGCACGGTTTTCTTTTGAAGTAACAAGCAAAGGTTAAGTACTTGACAAAACTGAAATTTTCTTCAGTTGGTTTCAGCAGAGACAAAAATATAAACGAATTAAGGTTGGACAGGAATTCGAACTTGGGATCTGGTATGCTAGTATAAGGACAGAACCACTGTGCTACTCATTAGATGATGTACAAGAGGAACACAACAGATTCTATACTGATACCGCGAAGCTTTTGGGCATTTTACTAAAGTACAGACAGACACCTCGTTTCTGAGTATACAAAGGACGAGCGACTGTGGCCTCATGGCGTCCGCGACGGGATCGCTCTGGACCAGAAGATGAGGAGCACTAGCATGCTGATTAGGAAGGAGAATCGAAGCTATAGCTCACCAGGAGGGTCGCTGTTGAGTTAGGAGAAGTTAAAGGAGGACGTGGCGGCCGGAATCGTCGACGATGTGGTCCAGCCGGTGGTGGGGAAGATGAAACTGACGTAAAATACATGCGCGTGAGGGACAATCTGGTATAGGGGAAGCTTCACGGATTCAAGGCACATCCTCCGGTGCTCTCGATTTGGACAGGGGCAGCCTAATGTGGCGGCGCCATGGCGAGTTGGAGGCGGTGGCGACCGGTGGTGGTGTGGAGGGAGGCAGGAGAAGGACGGGGCTGCGGCAGTAGGGCAGGAGGGGGTCTAGGGTTCGGGGGCTCGTCTCGGGGGCTAAGTAGGAGAGGAGGGGATGGGGAAGACGGGGTCGACGGACACCTGCTCCACTGTCTCGCTGCTTCCCCTCTGACAATGAATGGAGGAGGACGGAAGGGAGACGAACAGTAACGGAGCTGCTGAAGCGGTACATGGCCGGAAGCGCTCGGTCGCTGCTCCGGGTTGGCGGGAGTTGGGCCCGGGGTGGGCTGAAAATCTGGCGATGCTGCTAGCGGTAGCGCTGCTACCGCTGACTGAACCTCAGAAACATTGCTGCTGTTGTTAGACTAAAAACCAGATCAGACTCAAAACTGTCCAGAGTTCAGAAAAGTAAAACTCTGATTGGAAATAAAAACCAAGAACAGCTGAAGCCAAGGGGACATAGAAACACTAGGATCAGTGGAGCATTCAAGATTGATAGTTTTGAGCAAAAACACAGATAAAGAAGGCGTATGGAATAAAAATTTAGGGATTGATACAAGAGGATTTCTAGCATAAATTGTACTGTGTTGAAGACTGCTTTGTTAGGACATTGAATAGAGAGGCAGGAAACACCTCAAATGAGATAAAAGGTAGATAAGGACGGTCCGAGGAGGATGTCCACATATAGATTCCCTTTGGGCATAAATACTGGAATGGAGATGTAGGTAGGAAACAAAATAACAGATAGCTAGAGGGAGGAAGAGATGATCACTTGTGCGGAAGATGTCCATTTGGGTTAAATCCACCAAGATTCAAATAACATCGAAATAAACTTACATGAAAGAAATAAGGGAGGAGGAATGATGATGTTGCAGGGGCCATGCATGATCCATAATGACCAAGTACTAGTTGTGAAAACAAATAGAGGATATTAATTATGGTCATATCTCCCATACATGCATTCCAATTTTAGTTTATACCCCATACAAAACCATAAGCTTGCATATCATATGAGAATAATTATCATATGCACATACATGAAACTAAATGGCCTTAATAGTGTGTGTTTTCCATTAGATCAACTTGGAGCCAAATATAGCATCATACATGAGCATATAGTAACTAAAACCATATGGGAGCTTAATAGAAGCATTTCTACTCACATGACATGCAAAGGTGGCCATGTGTCTCCTCATAATTGATATTGTGAAAACAATAGAGATCATATATGGGAGCATGTAGAATTAGAAGTGGATCCATCTTAATACATATGAGCTAGATATAATACCCAAAGAAATGCAAATGTTCATATGTAGTCTGGATGGTGGAATTATATGATGGATTCAAAAAAAGATATGTCCCCAACTCAACTTGGGCATTCAAAAATTCATCAAGAAGCAAATACAATATATCAAGAGGCAAATACATATAATAAGGAAAATGCATTATGAGGGAAGAACCAAATGAAAGAGGTTTTTATATGATGCTCAAATGCAAGGTGGCATGATTACATGAGCATGATATAAAGATGATGCAATGATAAACATATATGAAGTAGCATTTATTATTAAACCATGTAGCATTAGAGATGTTAGACAGATGGGATGCTACAACTCTCCCCCACTAAACAGGAATCTCGCCCCGAGATTCTAGGAAGAAGAAGACTCAAAGAGGGTAGGATACTCGGAACGGAGGTCATCCTCACGCTTCCAAGTGGCTTCATCGACGGAATGGTGTGACCACTGCACCTTGCAGAACTTGATAGACTTGTTGCGAGTCTTCCATTCTGCGACTTCGAGAATTTTGATGGGGTGTTCTTTATAGGAGATCCTCTTGGAGATTGATAAGCTCGTGATCCACGGTCCTGCCGGGATCCTTGAAACACTTCTTGAGTTGAGAGATGTGGAAGACATCATGAACCTTGAGTTTTTTAGGAAGCTCGAGAGCATAAGCCACTTCTCCTCTTTTGCCACGAATTTTGAAGGGACCGATGTATCTAGGCGCGAGCTTGCCTTTGATACCAAAGCGATGAGTGCCTCTCATGGGAGTGACACGAAGGTAAACGAGACCACCGGGGACATACTCCATGTCTGTGTGTTTTCTGTCATAGTTGCTCTTCTGGTGACTTTGAGAAACCTTCAAATTTTCAAGGATGATAAGAACCTTCTCTTCTGCTTGAGTGACAATGTCGGGGCCAAAGAATTTTCTTTCACCTGCCCCTGACCAGCTAATCGGAGTTCGACACTTGCGACCATAGAGGACCTCAAAGGGTGCCATCTGGAGACTCTTCTGATAGCTCTTGTTGTAAGAGAATTCAGCATATGGAAGGCACTCTTCCCACTTCATGCCGAAAGAAATGACGCACGCGCGGGGCATATCTTCTAGAATCTGATTGATCCTTTCAATTTGCCCTTGCGACTGAGGGTGGTAAGTTGTGCTGAAGTTTATCTTTGTTCCCAAGCCTTGTTGGAAACTTTCCTAGTACTTGGAGGTAAAGATACTCCCACGGTCTGAGCTGATTACAAGAGGAACCCCATATAGAGAGACAATTCTGTTGATATAGAGCTCAGCCAGCTGACTTGCAGAAATTGTTTCCTTGACGAGAAAGAAGTGACCCACTTTTGAGAGCCTGTCAATGACAACAAAGATTGCATTGTTGCCTTTTTGCGACCTTGGAAAACCAGTTATGAAGTCCATCTCCACTTTCTCCCATTTCCATTCCGGTGGCTTCAATGGTTGAAGAAGGCCAGAAGGTTTTTGATGGACAGCTTTCACTCTGCGGCAGACATCACACTGGGAGACATACTTGGCATAGTCATGTTTCAATCCAGGCCACCAATACTATGTTTTCAGGTCCATGTACATCTTTGTGCTGCCAGGGTGGATAGAAAGAAGAGAATCATGAGCTTCCTTGAGTACTTGCTCCCTTAAGCCGGGAAAGTTCTAGAACAAGCATCCGATGATCATAGAAAAGAGTGCCCTGATCATCCAAGTGGTAAGACTCATACTTAGGATTCTGAGACTTGATGGCAAACTGTTTGCAGAAAGGATCATCAAGCTGAGCTGAGCGAATCTTTTCTTCCAAGGAAGGAGTAGCTACTAAGTTGGCAAGATAGCCACGGGGTACAAGCTCGATGTTGAGTTGACGGAATTCCTTGCACAAGATGGGTTGTTGCTATTCCACCGTGAGGTTGTTCACATATGCCTTGTGGCTGAGGGAATCGGCATCACATTTGCTTTGCCTGGAGTGTAGTTGATCGAAAGATCAAAGTCGTTGATGGTTTCAATCCATCTCCGCTGACTAAAGTTGAGGTCCGGCTGAGTGAAGATATATTTCAGACTTTTGTGGTCAGAAAAGATCTCACAACAGTTTCCAAGCAAGTAGTGCCTCCATACTTTTAGAGCGAAGACAACCGCTGCAAGTTCAAGATCATGTGTTGGATAGTTGAGCTCATGAGTTTTCAACTGACGAGAGGCATAGGCAACCACTTGTTTATCTTTCATGAGGACCGCACCCAATCCTTGCAAGGAGGCATCACAGAAGATCTGAAAAGGCTTTGATGTATCTGGAGGAATCAAGACTGGAGTGGAAGTGAGCTTCTCTTTGAGGGTTTCAAAGCTTGCTTGACATGCAGGAGATCAAAGGTATTTCTTGCCTTTCTTGAGGAGATCGGTAAGAGGTTTCGCAATCTTCGAGAAGTTCTGAACGAACTGACGACAATAGCTAGCCAATCCAGGAAAACTCCGGACTTCTTTCACATTTTTGGGTGGAAGCCACTCAACAATTGCCCGAACAGTTTCTGGGTTGACGACAATGCCCTTAGCAGAGATGACGTGCCCCAGATAGGTGACTTCAGGAAGCCAAAATTCGCACTTGGAGAACTTTGCATATAGACGGTTCTCATGAAGATTGGTAAGAACACAACGGAGATGTTCCGCATGCTCTTCTTTTGAGTTGGAATATACCAGAATATCATCAAGATAGAGCACCACGAACTTATCAAGGTACTCCATGAAAACTGAGTTCATAAGCCTTGAGAATCTAGCGGGAGCATTGGTGAGGCCGAAGGGACATGACCGTGTACTCCTACAGGCCATAGCTGGTGGTGAAAGCTGTTTTAGGAACATCTTCCTTGCGAATCTTGATCTGATGATATCCACTTCTCAAGTCAAGCTTGGAGAATACCACTGCTCCTACAAGCTGGTCGAAGAGATCATTGATCCGCGGAAGGGGATATTTATTCTTGATGGTGTTTGCATTGGGAGCTCGGTAGTCAACACAAAGACGATCGGTCCGGTCTCGCTTCTTCACAAAGATTGTTGGGCTGCCCCAAGAGGAAGTGCTATGCTGAATGAAACCCAACTTCTCTTGTTCATCAAGCTGTCGTTTGAGTTCAACCAACTCTGCAGGACCCATCTTGTAAGGCCGCTTGGAGATAGGAGCTGTTCCATGTTCAAGATCAATCACAAACTCGACCTCTTGGTCAGGAGGCATACCTGGTAACTCTTCTGGAAACTCACAGACCACAGGAACATTTCGCAAGGCTTCCATAACATCAATGTTTTGGACACCCAAAGAGTAGAGCTGAATAGAAGGAGTTTGCCTTGGAGAATAGACTATGTGGCCTTCAGGAATTTTTAGAGAAACCAAGTATTCAGCACAATCAATTATAGCTCCATTTGCAGCCAACCAATCCATGCCCAATATGACATC
Source organism: Avena sativa (assembly GCA_916181665.1). Classification (NCBI taxonomy): domain Eukaryota; kingdom Viridiplantae; phylum Streptophyta; class Magnoliopsida; order Poales; family Poaceae; genus Avena; species Avena sativa. Next base: position 247,930,472 of record OV702288.1, read on the forward strand.
AATATCCAAGTTGCCAAGAATTATCAAAGAGGTCGGAAAGGAAGAACCCCCAATCTGAATATGGTTATCATGACTGATCTTGGATGCCTTCATGTTAGAACCCGGAGTTTGAACCATTATCCGATGCGATAGAGGATCTTCAGAAAGCTCATGTTTGTGTGCAAAGATGCTAGACACAAAAGAATGTGATGCTCCTGTATCGATTAATACTCGTGCAGAGACTGAGTTAACAGGAAGCATACCCAACATAACTCCTGGTGCATGCTCTGCCTGAACAAGGTTGACGTTGTTGACGTGAGTAACAGCTGACCCAGGCTTGGTGTTGATGTTGAGAGCCCGTGGTGCAGGTGCATGAGCAGCAGTAGTCGGAGCAGGTCTTGGAGGGGATGGAGGAAGAGCCTTGTTATTCATAGGGAAATTCCCTTGCTGATGCCCAGTGTTCCCGCAAGTGTAGCAAGAACCAAACGGACGCGGAGCAGAGTAGCCAGGGACTCCACCATACGGCGCTCTAGGGTATTTGTGGTTGTAGCCCCTAGGAGCGGCGTTGAAGGGGTTTGGTGGCCTTGTCGAGTAGCTTGAGGGTCTTGGCAGAGCAGGGAGCAGCGGTGTGGTATTAGGAATCCACACACGGCGCTTAGAAGGAGTTGCCATTGCTGAAGAACCAGTTGTGTCCCGACTGTGTTTCTTGGAATCATCATATGCCTGTTTACTTGCCTCCTCTTGAAGAGCTGCTTGCTGAAGCTTGAGCAATGAGCCTGGTGTGGTATGAGTGAGAGCATATTTGATCGAAGCATTTATCCCTTGACGGAACCTCTTCTGTCTTTTCTTATCATCAGAGACCTCATCACCCCCATAGCGAGATAAGTTTGCAAAGTTTTTGATGTAGGTGTTGACATTGTCATTGCCCTGCTTAAGATTCAAGAACACCTCCTTCATGCGTTCCATGACAATTTCAGGCAGGTACTGCTCCTTGAAACCATCAGTGAATTGCCCCCATGTTGGCTGAAATCCAGGAGGACTTGCCCTCAGATAGCTCTCCCACCAAAGAGCGGCTTCCCCATGCAGAAGGTGAGTAGCGCACTTGACCTTGTCGTGCTCAGCAACATCTGCGGTATCCAGTAGCCTTGTGATTTCCCGGAGCCAATTGTCGGCATCTATAACATCCCAAAACTCTAATCCAAGTGATCAAGATCCAAATCATCAAATTTAGAGTCAACAAAAACTTGTCCGATTAAAATTATTAAAGCATTCATATGAGTGCATCTAAATTAGGAGTTGATTTGAATTGCCATGATTAAGTGATCCATTGCTTGTAAAATGATTCTTAGGTGAAATAAACATCATATAGATCATTCCCAAACAAATCCCAAGGAAAAACAAATCAAAATGAATAAAATAACCAAATGGTCATTTGTGCCATTTTAATCAACATGCCTACTTTGGCTATTCGTAGAACTCAATTCTTAACAGAAACAAATGTGGACCTTTGCACCCCTTGCTAGTACATGTAGTGATGTACCAAGGCCCACTTTGTTTCAGCCCAAAAACTTTCAAACACTAATTTTAAATGGCATTTGAAAATTGAATTTAGTTCATATGAGAAGATCCCACTTATTCAAAAACCACTCAAATGAGCTCCATTTTCAAAACCCAAGCACACCTAGAAGATCAAGCATGTGATCAACCACTCCACCAAAATTCAGCCCAAAATTCAAATAAAATTTTCATGCGGCCATTGTGTCAAACAGGTGGCAGGCAAAATTTCTCTGCCTAACTTATACTGTTTGTAGATCAATGCATTGTCGAGTTTTAAGCCCACATTTGGTTCCCCTGTTCCCCCTGAGTCCAACCAAGCACTCACCGGCCTACCCCTAAGCCGCAACAACAGTGGAGCGCCGCTACTTTGTGGTCGCCGCCGGCCAAAAGAGGGCAAAAAGCCACAGACAGCGCCACGCCGTTCCAGCACCACCACTAGCTCCGCCTAACCCTACCGCACCTTCCTGCCCCTTCCCCAAGCCCAAATAGGCCCTGGACCACACCCCAGCACCGCCGCCCATTCTCTCTGTGAGCTCGCTAGAGCGTGCCAGAGAGCGTTAGCCGCCAGCATGCCACAGACCGCCCCTCAACCCAATACCGTGCACGCCGCTCCGCCTCGACCCCAGCACCCCACCAGACACGGTCGTGCGCCGCCGTGCGACCCACGGGCGTCGCGCGCCGCGTCGAGCACCACCTCTATCTCCGAGAGCACGGGACGCTCCCGACCAAATGCCACCTCCCCTAGCCGCACATTGAAGCCGTAGAGCACCGCCAGGAGGTAGGCCACTGTTCACCTACGCCGCCCATGCCTCTAGCCACCTGTATCAACGTCACCGACCAGCTCACCGTCGTGCCATTCGGTCCCCTCGTCTCCCTATAAAATGAGCCCTCCCCAGCACAAACTCCTCACACCAATCCACTCCCCTCTCATCACTGATCCTTCCCCACCTCTCACCGGAGCCGCTCGAGATATAGTTCGCTGGTATTGCGCCGGAGGAGCCCGCTGCAGAGGAGGAGAAGCTGCCGTTGATTCCGTCCACCGCAGCCCATGCCGCGACCTCGCCTGAGCTTGCCGTCGTCCACCAGTTCGTTTGCCCGCCTCGCCGCAGTAGCTGGAGCCCTGGTACGTCCCCGATAAACCCCCACTGGCCTTTTAGGGTCCGGTCTCGCCGGCGACGAGTCCGTCGTCGACGACGACTATGAGTCGTCGATCTGCATTCTAATCATAGCGCCCAGATTGCCCCGTACCGCTTCGCGTTTGATGTGTCGCTTGCCTGCGGGACGCCCCTGTCAGTTGTCATTCGCACCGCGGAGCGCCACTAGGCCGGCCCGTTAGTTTTCCCGCGCTAGCCCGTGAATTCAAATATGGATTTTTCCATTTTAGTTTGAACTCACTTCTGTTCCTTAGTTTGAAAATCAATTCCAGAAGATCTACTAAACCAATTTGAGTGATTCAAATTTTGTTAGAAAGCTACTGAAAAGATCTATCCAAGCCCGTTAGATTTAATTCATTTAGAGTTAGAGATCTCTCCTAGTAAAAATAACAAGACAAAAGCTTTTGCACATTCAAACATTTTTATAAAATCAACCATAATGGATTTTGAGTTGATTCCAACTCTCAAAATTCACATTTAACCATACCTATCTGAATATGTAATAATATTAAGGTTTACATGCAGTGACTTTGGACTAGTACCAAAATAATGCTATATAGGCATTTCTAGTCACTTTAAATCTTTAAATATTAAACTTAAACCAAAGTAAATATGATCCACCTCTTAAATCACATTCCCTTATGTTAGAATATGTGGTGATGACATGTGTCCATATGATCCCATGTTCTAAGTGGAGAATATTAAATCTTAGTTATTTTTCAATGAGTAGAAATTACTTTTCTCAAATAAAAAGAATGAAACTAGTTAATAGAACCTTGTGATGCTTTTAGATCATACAATGTGTGCCTTAGAATGCTAAGTAGACTAGTTAAGCATTGTTTGGTGATTGTGTACTCCGTATGTATTTATAGACGATAGTACCGACCAAGCTTTCGAGGAGGAGGAGTTCTACCAAGAAGAGGAGGAAGAAAACTTCAACCACTGCACTGCACAAGGCAAGCCATCATTAACAATGCAAGCTAACCCTTGCAATCTAGATAACCCAAGCAAAGACATTAGACATGCTTTGGTTATACCACTTGACTAGTACCTACCCCAAGTTTTATTTCCAAACTTTACCTTCTTTACTTTATCAAAGTCCTTGTTTTGAAGGTAGCATAAAGAGTATAAAACTTGACCTATCTAGATAACCTTAGATGTCATTCTATGGCATGAGATTGATCTTAGCATCCCACATTAGTGAACACTCTTAACTTAGTAGCTTGGAGCTAGATCAAAACTTGAGTCAGTTTAGATGGGAATACTTGGTGAAAATGAATTATGAAAACCTTGGAATGATGAGTCATTCTATTGAAATGTTTTGACATGTGTTGAGAAACACAAATGGTTTATGATGATGAAAATGTTGAGGCATGAGCCTTAGCCATTTTACAAAAATGATGGTTGGATTTGCATGCGATACCATTCCAAATTACCATACAACCACAATACCTGAATTGGGTAAGGCTTAGCCGAAAGTTTATATGCATTAGTATTAGTTCCCTCGCGGGAGAGGTTTGAGCTGAGGCTACCTCTCGATGTTGTCCACCTATGCAGTGCCCAAGATGACAGATGGTCATGGTTGGGAGGCCATGCTCATAGGAGAGGTGCTTATACTAGGGTGTGTAAAGGAAAGGTTATGTTTGATTATCTGCATACTAAGTATGATGATTCAGGGTTATCCCTGAAAGATGTATTGAATCTTGTGGTGAAAGTACCACCTCTGCAGAGTGTCAAACTATTAGAATAGCCGCGTCCGCGGTTATGGACAGTTGGAGTGGCCATACTGTTTCATTGTCAGATATTTTCAAAATGACTTATGAAATGAATGATGAACCTTGACTTGACCACAACAAGGTTGTGACTATGACAATAGCTTCCCAACTTAAGTGATTCTAGAACTTTATTTTATCTTTCTTTGTTTCTGAACTCAGCTTAGGTTTCAAACTTAACTTGTTAGTTAAACTTAGAGTTGGCATTTACACTAGAACTACACTATTTGTTAGTGGTAGTTTGCGAGTACTTAAAGAGTACTCATGGCTTTTGTTCCTGGCTATTCTCATGGCCAAACTATGAAGGAGACTACCAAGATGACGGTCAGCAGGATGGCTATGATAACTAGGACTATCTGCCTTCGTCAGCATTGCCTGTGCCCCTGAAGATGGACCCCACCGCTACGCTTATTATTTATTCCGCTCTTGTTCTATTAAGACTGGATCATGAGATCCTTATTTGTGTAAGACCTTATTTATGGTTTGTAATGGATGATGTACTGTGATATCCAATCTGTTATGTCTCGCAAAAATGGTAATCCTGGGATTGCGATGTATGACATAACAGGCATCTGGGATTAAAAATCCGGGTGTTGACAGCATCCAACGGCTCGGCGGTCACCTCGAAGTACCATGGGGCTAACTTAAGAAAGTCCTTCAAGCTGCCATGTTGGGGAGGTGGTGGAGGTGGTACAAACTCATTCCTCCTGATGCTCTCCTTGAATCTCTGCTGGTTTTCCTGCATAGCTCCCAGAGTATTCGCCAAACTGACTAGCGCCGCACCCAGCTCTGGCAAACCCCGGGACATCATCATTGCGGCGAGGCATCGTATTATTGATGGAAAAACTTGCGTTAGTACCATAATGGAGAATTATTAGTAATCCAAAATAGCACTAAAACAGAATTAACCGATATTAAACGATACAATTTACTAAGATGATATTAAAATATCAAACGAAGTTCATAGCACCTAGAAGATAGTTAGCATATCGCACACGACTGAAAAGGAGTGTGGAACACAAATCTACCAAAGAAAAAATTTCCGCAAATTTCAGCATTAAAATACCAACTAGATGCGCAAAACCACTTAACAGTTAGAGCTTAGCAGCTTCAGCCATTCAATGTACAAGAGCGAATGATAAAAGTAGTGGTATGGTCATGACTCCATCCTGCACTCAAAGCATTACTTTGCACAAGAATAGGAAAAACGCGCAACCCAACTCTTATCCTTCTTATGAACAACCAAAGAGATTAACAGATACAGAACGAACACCCTTAACTAGAACACATCGGTTACCAAGAGTAAGACATATCGTATCGGTTTACAAAGAATCGGATAGATCGCGTCGGTTTACACATAAGCCTGTCAGTATGGAATGTACCAATAGTTGATAACCAAAAGCAGATTGCGAAGCAAGGTTGGATGCAATAGATAGACAAAGAATTACACACACATATCCTATGGTACTACGGAAACCCAGAACACGTGAATCCTAGTTTGAATTTTTAGAAGAGGATTGATAAACGTTACACTTCCTTACCAGAAAAGGGTGGGTGGGTGGGTAAGAAGAAAAATGGAAGCAGTCCTACTCTCACGTTTAGTTTTTCCCTAGTATACATAGCTACCAAAATATTTTCTAGACTGACAACGACCATCTTGGCTGAGACCCTGAAGGGCGGAATGGCTCTGATACCAATTGTAATACCTCGGACATTACGCTCTAAGTTCAAGCCTGGACGAACCAAAAGTGGATAAGTGACTCTACCGTGGAGGCCCAAGGCCACCCACGTGTAGGCCCGTCGAAGCGGAGTAGGGCACGGTACCGGCCTACCACCTTATCTACTTTCAAGAACATCAGGACAAGAGCGAGCAACGTAAGCGACAGGTAACGTGACCATGACATACACAAATGAGTATGTATGCCTGCGACTTACAATAGACATCGGAGTCACACCAGCTAAAAGAAATAGAAATAGGAATATTCAATGCCATACGGCAAGATCCAAATATCCTAAATAGATATAATAGTTTAGGATATCTCCTCATACATCACACAACAGAGTATCAAGCGGAAGCGGCATACAAGATCCGAGTACGGATAAGAACCAAATTGGCATAAGATGCCACAGAACGAAGCACATCCCGCCCACAGATCTCATAGATCTCCATCCCCGGAATCTCTACACCTGATGGTCATTGCCACCATCATCGGTTTCTTCGACCCAGTAGCCTTCCTGAGAGTATACCTGTCTATCTGAACCAAATATTTATCGTGTGAGACCCTAGGGGTACTCAGCAAGTCTTAATGCATCTAAAGGGAACAACCTGGGGTGACACAATTGCAGCGAAAGATAATATCTACAAAGACCTATAGAGACTCGCTACACATTCGCCCAACCAGGGATGGACGAACGCCCGTTAAATAATAGCAATAGTTATATAAGCAACTTAAATAACCTCGCTCGTCCTCCTTCTCGCTTACCGACGAGAAGGCGGAAGAACAACCCATCTGTTGGCAATTTTATTAACCATTCCATGAGTGTTGTACTAAATACTAGTCATGTCTTAGTCAAATTAAAGGCGGTACTTTAGTTATGCTTGTCTCTGATCGAGAAACTGTGCTCCAATTCGTCCATAACCGCGGACACGGCTTTCAGAAAGATTTACCCTGCAGGGGTGCACAAATAGCAACACACACACGATCAACCTCAGGAAGAACCAAATAAAACGCAACAAGGCCTCACAACAAAGCATTCACAGGATTCATAAATCATTTCAGGGGGCAACCCCCAATAAGCTACCCACTACGAAGTCGGCCGGCTCTGCGACGGACCCATGGTGTGTGGCGACGGCTATAAACGACTGGGAGCCCGAAATTGTGACTGGGCTTGTCGATATAGCGGAAACGTGTCACGGGGTTCCTAAACAGTATAGGCGCTCCACGCGCAATCATAAATAAAATAGTAAAGCATGGCATAAGTACACGATAGTGATAAATCCCCAAACTAGTTTGTGGCCCCAAGAAATAAAGTGCAAATCAAGCTCAGGCGAAGGGGATTCATGGTCCCACATGCGGATAGTGCGGTAGTCAAGGAACAGGAATCAAGTACTTGGGGTCCTACGGGACACAAGTGAGCTTAAAGAACCAAATAGTAGATAATGCTCACCGATGCCTCTTTCATTAGCTCTCTACTCATATTAAGTTGTTTAGGTACCTCATTATCCAAAGACTCGCACAAACCCTACACATGCAATTCTATGACTCACATGGCTCAAACAATTCCTGCAGTAATGGCTCATGGGATGGAGGTACAAGCTTCGGTGGGGTTTAAAAGTAAAGGTTATGCAAAACTTGGGATTCAATTTAATGCAATCACAACTCAATGATGCAAGAGTAAGAAAGAAGCATAGGTACTATATATATGCAAGCATGGGGAAATGCTTGCCTGGCAGTTCTGTTGCTGAATATGAAGGATCCGGGTAATACTCCTTAGGCTCCTGATATTCTCCTTGCTCAGTGTCTATCCGGATAAAAATCAAACACACAAGGAGCCGAAATAAATACATTGCACAATCATATAAATAATATGCAACAAGCAAACAAGTATGCCATGATGGAATGATGCATAGTTTACATGGCATAGCATAGCATAGCATGGCATGGTGAGATGTGGGGTACAAAAATAAAGCGTTTTATTAAATTTTTATTCATATTTTGCTCTCATAAACATTGTAGTATACTTAATATTTTATATGATGCATGCTTCAATTCATATCATGGAATGCATAAACATAACGGACTCGTCGCGCTGATCGATTTAGAGATATTATTTATTAAATTTAAAATTACAAAATTAAAGTTATGAATTATTTCACTTTTAATCGAAACTAGCCAAACGTTAATTGTTTATGTATTTAGAATAAACCAATAGAGAACAAAATTTATATTTGCAAGGTTTATATAAAACTGAACACTTTTCTTTTTAAAAGTTTTTCCATTTGAGGCATGGTTTGGGGTCTTATCTAGGAGATGTTTTCTACGAAACCTTTCGTCAGAGACAAAACAGCCAAAAAATCACCAAACTGGGGAGGGCGGGATTTGACCTCATGATCCCCATCATATTACGGCAAGGATCGAGCCGCTGTTCCAAGCGTAGGTTGCTGACCAAAGGCTGCACGGTTTTATTTTGAAGTAACAAGCAAAGGTTAAGTACTTGACAAAACTGAAATTTTCTCCGGTTGGTTTCAGCAGAGACAAAAATATAAACGAATTAAGGTTGGCCAAGAATTCGAACTTGGGATCTAGTATGCTAGTATAAGGATGGAACCACTGCACTACTCATCAGATGACGTACAAGAGGAACACAACGGTTTCTATACTGAGCCCGCAAAGCTTTTGGGCATTTTATTGAAGTACAGACAGACACCTCGTTTCTGAATATACAAAGGACGAGCGGCTCTGGCCTCATGGCATCCGCGACGAGATCGCTCTGGACCGGAAGATGAGGAGCACTAGCATACTGATTAGGAAGGGGAATCGAAGCTATAGCTCACCAGGAGGGTCGCGGTTGAGGTAGGAGAAGTTAGAGGAGGACGTGGCGGCCGGAATCGTCGACGATGTGGTCACAATCTGGTACAGGGGAAGCTTCACGGATTCGAGGCGCATCCTCCGGTGCTCTCGGTTTGGACAGGGGCGGCCTAACATGGCGGTGCCATGGCGAGTTGGAGGCAGTGGCGACCGATGGTGGTGTGGAGGGAGGCAGGAGAAGGACGGGGCTGCGGCGGTAGGGCAGGAGGGGGTCTAGGGTTCGGGGGCTCGTCTCGGGGTCTAAGTAGGAGAGGAGGGGATGGGGAAGACGGGGTCGACGGACAACTGCTCCTCCGTCTCGCTGCTTCCCCTCTGACACTGAATGGAGGAGGACGGAAGGGAGACGAACAGTAACGGAGCTATTGAAGCTGTACACGGCCGGAAGCGCTCGGTCGCTGCTCCGGGTTGGCAGGAGTTGGGCCCGGGGTGGGCTGAAAATCTGGCGATGCTGCTAGCGGTAGCGCTGCTACCGCTGACTGAACCTCAGAAACACTGCTGCTGTTGTTAGACTGGAACCCAGATGAGACTCAAAACTGTCCAGAGTTCAGAAAAGTAAAACTCTGATTGGAAACAAAAACCAAGAACAGCTGAAGCCAAGGAGACATAGAAACACTAGGATCAGTGGAGCATTCAAGATTGATAGTTTTGAGCAAAAACACAGATAAAGAAGGCTTATGGAATAAAAATTTAAGGATTGATACAAGAGGATTTCTAGCCACTAGTAGAAAAAGGGCCTTTGGTTCGGGCCACTAGTCCCGGCCGTGGCTGGGGCCGGGACTAATGGTCCGAACCGGACGGCCCGAGGACGCTGAGGTCCTTTGTCCCGGCCCGTAAGGGACCATTAGTCCTGGTTTGAGATATAAACCGGGACTAATGGGTCTGGGCACGCGCGCGTGCTCCTGGCAGAACCATTAGTCCCGGTTTGTATCTCAAACCGGGACTAATGGTCTAGCCCTATATACATGCACCCAACCCTCCACTCTCTCCTGTTTTTTTCCTCTGTGAGGTGGGTATAACTTTGTGCATATGCACTAGAGGTGTTCGGTGAAATGCCTATTAGAGCGATGTCACTTGAGTTCACACAAGACAAAACATGATATGAGGTTTCAGAGCCACACTTAAGTTTTCTCATCTTTGTTTCTAGGTGTCCTAAAAGGTTAGCCACTATTTGCATATATAGTAGTGCTAAATAAAGATAAGGTGAACATGGCGGCAAAACTTGCAGCTTGTTTTTTCTTGCCTTTTATTCATGAAGCAAACGATCCGTGTCTGAGTCCATAATCCCTATCGCAAAATCCAGCTAATAACAATCCCTAAAAATAGCTGAAGAAATAACTACCCTAAGTCCGGTAGTGCTCGCGGGTCCCCCGGACTTAGGGTTAGGGTGGTAGTGCTCGCGGCCCCCCGGACTTAGGGTTAGGGTGGTGGTGCTCGCGGGCCCCCGGACTTAGGGTTAGGGTGGTGGTGCTCGCGGGCCCCCGGACTTAGGGTTAGGGTGGTGGTGCTCGCGGGCCCCCGGACTTAGGGTTAGGGTGGTAGTGCTCGCGAGCCCCCAAACTTAGGGTTAGGGTGGCAGTGCTGGCGGGGCCCCGGACTTATGGTTAGGGTGGCTGTGCTCGCGGGCCCCCTGACTTAGGGTTAGGGTGGTAGTGCTCGCGGGCCCCCGGACTTTTTGTATATAGGAAATATATTTTTGTATATAGGAAATATTTGTATATAGGCAATATTTGTATATAGGAAATAATATTGTGTGCATCTCACATTTTGTAGAAACTATGCATCCACCTATCCAATGCGCAGAGACCTAGCACAAGAAGAAATTCTCGAGGATATGATCAACGACGCCCCTATTGATCCACCCAAATCTCCGTCGATGTATCTGACCCCTCCGGTGAGGGTGAGGAGGTCGACCGAAATGATCAGGCAGAAGCCGACGGCTCCATTGATGGAGAAGCCGACGGCCTCAGTGGAACCTTAACGAAGTCCGGCGAGGTATATATACGAAGTCCGGTGATTAGTAGATGCATTAATTGAGTTGTATATATATAAATTGACAAATGTTTCTTCTCTTAGGCCTCCACATCAAGCAAAAAATATTCCAAACGAGGCCCGGCCAAAAAGTTGGACGCATCTACGCGTTATACAATTACGGTGGTATCACCACGGGGTGAACCGTTGGAACCCGAAAAGGCTAAAAGTGTATTTGTACAACAATGCGGAGTTATGGTTAGGGATCGTGTAGCACCCCGATAAAATCACTACTAGAAAATCGCTGTGATTTTGTTTTTTGCATCATCATGACCGCATGCTTATGTCATCATGCCACATTGCATTTGAGCATCGTCATCATCATGCATATGTTTGTATAAAACTAATCTACTAAAAGCCCTATTTTGTTTTCTACATTAATCCCCTCTCTTTTATTTCAAATCAAAACTCGGGTCTCTTCCAGATATTTTGTTTGTCTAAAAGATATTTGCAAAAGTGTTTAAATAAAAATAAATAAGTAAAACTACTTTTTATCGGGGCAGGCAGCCGCAGGCCAAGCCAAAAGCCCAACCCGTGGCTACCTACTACCCACTACAAATCCAAAACCCTAATCCTATCTATCTCAAACCCTAGCCCCACCTACCCAGCCACCACCACCCACACCTGCCGCCGCCACCTCGACCCATCCGCACGAAGCGCACCCAGCCGCACCACACCCGGCCCTCTGCTTCAGATCAACACAGCACAGGGAAGCACACACCACGCACGCGCGAACCCAACCCTGCCACGCTACTGATCGACCCCGTCCTGCCTGGATCGCATGACCACGCCGCCTGGCCCCACTACCCCATCGCGACGCGTTCCTTCCGTGTACGTCGCTCCACCTCATTCCGTCGTACCACCCGGGCCCCACCACTCCGCTCCCACACCCCCACCCTAATCGATCTCGTTCCCACCTGCCCTCATCCCTCGCTCCCTCTCGCGAGCCCGAGCCGCAATTCCCCCTCGCTCGTCACCGCCGCCTGCAAGCTCGGCACCACCACTCTCTCTCCTAGCTCCGGTCGCTCGCCGTCCTCCTCGGCCTCGGCCTCGGCCTCGCCCTCGCTTGTGCCTCCTCTTGAGCCATCGTCGACCCTGAGCATCGCCGCCGTGGCAACCCGCATCGATCCCCCATGTCGCCTCCCTGCCCAAGCTCTGCCGCCGGCCAAGATTCTCCTCGCCTGGAGTGCCTCCACCCCGACCTCCTGGTGAGCTGTCGCTAGATACGAACGGCTCCCTCTGCTCGTCTGTCCCCTGCGTCTATCCCCTGCGACCTCGCCGTGATGCGGCTGTTCTTCCTCAACCTCCGACCGCCTCCATGGTCGCGAACGCCTCCCTCCTGCTCTGGCTCCGTCCATCGTCCCGGGCCTCTTCCTCGAACTGGTCCCGCCCCTACCTCGCCGCCTCCGTTTGCCATGGTCGCGTCGTCCTCTGCCGACGCCCCGCCTCAGGAACATCGTCCCGCACGCAAGCCCCCTAGCCCCGACACCTGCCATCATGGGTCTGCTTGCCGCGCACGCATCTCTGCTGCTGGGCCGTGCCCTGATCGTTCTGTCTAAATCAACATGAGTGTGGTATGTTAGACACAAGCTGCTGCTGTCGTTGCTTGTTAGCTGCCACTCTAGCGGTGCATTGTGCATGAACCCGATGACCATTCTGATTCCATCGTCCAGGTCCTCTACAACATGCTTTGACGCTCGATTCTACCTATTCGTACCTTTGTCAAGATTTCCGAAGGATGACCACGGCCCTACTCGAGGATCACTGACATCGGAACGAAGAATCCCCAGAACCCGAGCATCGTCGACACGGATTTGATGGCCGAGACCTGAAGACATCTCCTTCACGGATCCGACTACGCCAGAGAGACAAGATCTCCATCAAGGACCCTGAAAGAACTTCCACCCCGAAATCTGAATACCGATCCCGTCGAACCTCCTCCGAACTGTTGGGAATATGCCCTAGAGGCAATCATGTATGATGTTATTCCCAATGTATTCATAAGGTTTTGGTCCATGTATGAACTGCTGATATGTATCATCGAATATGTGATTTGATTGTGGAACTATATATTCGTATTGTTCATACTAATTGTCCTTGGTCATTGAGGTTGTGCTGAACACACAACTTAGACCAATGTGAAAGTCGGCAGATGACTAGGTTCCACTTGTCATGGGCATGGGGATGCTATTCCGACTTACACGGATTCGGCTAAAGAGTTTAGCGAGTCGGACTGACCCATATTGAGATGCAACGAACAAGTTGTCATTTGCATATCTCAATCAATGTAATCCTTAGACCTGAGGTTATTGCACAATCCGAGTTGAGGATCACCGACTTAGGTTCTGTCAAACGATGTTCCGTCACTAGGCAGTTATAAAGGCGGAGTTCGGGTCGACTGAGAATCAAGCTGCGTGATGTGAATAACCAAGACAGGATTTTGCCCCTCCATCCGGAGAGATATTCTCTGGGCCCTCTCGAAAGATATGATTCGGAAAGCATGGCCATGCGCGTCTCGGATAAGTGTTAACCGAGGCAGCAGACTAAGAGTTAGTTGGATGAATCACTTATCTCGGATCGAGAAAGAGAGTCAGACTATTTAAGGGATGATGATCATTCGCCTATAGTCCAACAAGGTATATCGTGAGGCAAAAAGGACTCAGACAAAAGTCGCATTGGAAGGTATGTCGTCATGACTTATTGGTACTTGGGAGTTGGCACGTTCTGCTAGGAGCCGCTACCAACTGATCGATCACGAGTGAGACTCGGAATCGTGTCCGGGTTACCATGAGCCTATCGGGTCACACACTTAAGAGCGGGAGCAGTTTGGGTTAGACCCAAACAGGAAATCTATTTGGGTTGGACCCAAATAGTGACATGGACTTAGTCAGCAAGTGAGACTTGCAGTGGCAAATATAGGCCTTTTAGTGAATGGGCCACAAGTGAGTGGAGCCCACTTTCACTCCCTATATAAGCTGGGGCACAGGTGCTTAGAGCATAAGGTTAGGTCACTCCATGTGTTGAAAACCCTAGCTCTAGTCCAGTCCGTCCTGTCAACGGCGTATGGACCTAGCAGTCCATCGCCGGCGCTCCTCCTCGTACATGTGGATACCGGCGGAGGTGTTGTACGTTCAGCACTTCGACGATCATGAAGAAAGTATGGATCGTGGATCGTGGAATCGGAACGGATCGCGAGGACTGCACTGCATCAAGCGACGTGCTTCATCAATTCCGCAACTGCGCGTCTAGTGGTAATCCTCGTGGCCTTCTACCTGAGCTGGATCTTGGGATCACCGCGTAGGAAAAAGTTTTGTTTTTCTCTGCGTGGCCCAACAGTGGTATCAGAGCGTTAGCTTCTGGTTTTAGGATCGAGATCGTGCATATGCGATATGTGGTTGGCGTTTTGGTGGTCGATCTATGAGATAGATCGGTTTTGTACAAAGTTGATTGGATCAACTATACTTGGGGAATGGATGATCTGGTTTCCGTGATCGATCTATGAGATAGATCGGTTCTGTACAAAGTTTTGGTGGTCGATCTATGAGATAGATCGGTTTTGTACAAAGTTGATTGGATCAATTGTACTCGGGGGAATGGATGATCTGGTTTCCGTGATCTAACTGCTAAGGTCGTGGAACGACATAACCCTACTGGTCGGCTTCCGCCATCGGGGTAGACTGTGACACGTAAACCCGGATGCGGTGATCGAAGATCAAAGAGTTTGGTCGAATCGGAGTCCGGATCGGATTTGGGTAAAATTGTTTTATCCGATGACGAAATCCATGTCCAGAATGCAAATGAGATCTGCGCTTTTCGGAAAAATCCCTACCGGTCGGCTTCTGCCGTCGGGACCGCCGGCTTCGCCCTGTCGTAGCGCCTTAGATGTTGTTGCGAGTTTCACAATGCCGGTAGATATCGTATCTATGCATAACTTGTTTTTGCAGGATGATGTTGTCAATGGTAAGGCTTATGTGTATGTGATGTGTGTAATCCATACGTGATCTGCGTATCACGGTTTTTGTCAGCCGGCTGGAGCCTAGGTGCTGTCATCTTATTGTATAACGGCCTGCGTGTCGGATTCTCTGTGTAATTTGCATTACTAGCTAGTGTAGATGTTTGGAGAATCTAGATGGCATGCAATTCAGTGTACAAGTCAGCTACATGGTGTAAGACGGCACGTGACAAGAGTTGACACGAGTCGGATTACATGCTTTATGGAGATGGAGATCGCCATGAAGAGAGCCATACCATTTCACATTATAATTGCCTTATTTTGTGTTATTGTTATGTCTCTGTTTTACCTCTATTAGATAGTTGGTAGAAAGTAATCCCTCAAAGAAGGTCTAATCGGTGTCCCCGCCAGTGCTGCACCATCACAAGTCGGACATTTTTGGTAGTGGGCTCATAAAATTGAGGTGCTATCAATTCTTTCCGACTAGGTGGGTTCGAGTCGGACTCTTACAGCAGAAGCACTTGGTAATCTAGACAGGTCTATCACAACGGTTGTGGGACTTGGGGAAAAGTCGGATGGGAGCCGGGGCATGTGATGCTACCCATCCAATAGGAGTCATATGAGATACGATTGACAAGGAGTTGTCTACCTAGATCACTTGACGGCTAGCAATGATGCTAAAGCTCACTAGTCGACTTGCTTATTTAGGGTCCTGAATCACTAAGTAACCATCGGAGGGGTGTTGGTTCTAGTGGGAGCATAAATATTAAAAGGTTTAATATGCTTGCTCCTTTATGGATACATGTCTTAAGTGTTTTGCATATTTTCTGTTGTAGATCAATGGCACCTAGCAGTCTTCCTCAGATTTCCGGTTTTGCTTTGAGAACCATCTTAGAGAAAGATAAGCTGAATGGAACTAACTTCACCAACTGGTATCGTAATCTGAGAATTGTTCTCAAACAAGAAAAGAGGGATCGTGTCCTAGACAACCCACTTCCAGCTGAGCCGGATGAGAATGCGACTATCGCAGCCACCAATGCCTACTGTCGGATTTGTGATGAATCCACGGAGATTAGCTGTCTTACGCTTGCTCACATGGAACCGGACTTGCAGCAGCAGTTCGAGAATGTTGAGGCCTACGATATGATCGAAAGCCTCAAAAGTATGCTCCAGGCTCAGGCAAAGACTAAGAGGTATCAAGTCTCTTAGGCTTTGTTGAGCTGCAAGCTTAAGGATGGCGATCCACTGAGTTCGCATGTGATCAAGATGGTTGGTTACGTGCAGTCTCTAGAAAGACTTGGCTACCCCATTAGCGAAGAGTTTGCTATAGACATAATTCTGAACTCTCTTCCTAGTGCGTATGGCCAGTTCATATCGAACTACCACATGCATGGTATGGATAAGAAGCTCACTGAATTACATGGGATGCTCAAGCAGGCTGATCAAGAAAGGTGCCAGTCAAGTGTTGATGGTACAAAACAAGGCTAAGTTCAAGAAGAGTTATTGTACTAAGAAGAAGAAGGCAAAGTCAGGAGGTAAGGCTGAGGACCCAGTCCAAAGCGCTGCCTCAGGGACTAAGCCATCTCCTGTAGCCGGATCCACTTGCTTCTACTGCAAGTCAGATGGCCACTGGAAGAGGAATTGTAGCAAGTATCTGGCTGACAAAGCCAAGAGCGGAGGTGTGACTTCCGGCTCAGGTACGCTTGTTTGCAATGTTATAGACATTTATCTTGCTGCACCTGGTAGTTCTTGGGTATATGATACCGGATCAGTCATTCACATCTGCAACTCGTTGCAGGGACTGGTAAGAACTAGGAGCGTGGCAAGTGGCGAGGTTAACATTAGAGTCGGAAACAAAGCAAGAGTTGCTGCGTTGGAAGTCGGCACGATGCAACTTCATTTACCTTTCGGATTCTTAATGGAGCTGAATAATGGCTATTATGTTCCAGTGCTTAGTAGAAACATCATTTCTGCCTCATGTTTGATGAGACAGGGCTATGAGTCAAATATTAAGAATAATGGTTGTTCTTTATATTTGAATGATATGTTTCACGGCTTTGCACCCGTCCAGGACGGATTATTTATTTTGAATCTTGAGGGTGAATCTGTCTTTAACATAAATGTGAAAAGGTTAAAACCAAATGATCTGAATATGACTTACTTTTGGCATTGTCGGCTTGGTCATATAAGTTGGAAACGCATGAAGAAGCTCCATGATGATGGACTCCTAACTTCGTTCGACTTGGAGTCGTTCGAGACATGTGAATCCTGCCTTCTCGTCAAGATGACCAAGACACCTTTTGCAAAGAGTTGTGAAAGGGCGTCCGACTTATTGGGACTAGTACATAGTGATGTATGTGGCCCAATAAGCACGACAGCCAGAGGTGGTTATGACTACTTCATTACCTTCACTGATGATTTGAGTAGATATGGATATATCTACTTGATGAAACATAAGTCGGAAGCCTTTGAAAAGTTCAAGGAATTCTAGAATAAGGTACAAAATCAACTTGGCAAGAAAATAAAGTTTCTTCGGTCGGACCGAGGAGGCGAGTACATGATCCATGAGTTTGATGACCATCTGAAGAGTTGTGGAATAGTTCCCCAGCTCACTCCTCCAGGAACGCCACAGAGAAACGGTGTATCGGAAAGGAGGAATCGGACCTTGTTGGACATGGTACGATCAATGATGAGTCGGACAGATCTGCCTTTTTTTTATCATTTTGGGGATATTGTCTAGAAACTGCAGCATTCACACTAAACAGAGTACCATCAAAGTCGGTAGAAAAGACACCGCATGAGATGTGGACTGGCAAGAAGCCAAGTTTGTCTTTTCTCAAGATTTGGGGTTGTGAAGCTTTTGTCAAGCGACTTCAGTCGGACAAGCTTATAGCTAAGTCGGATAAGTGTATTTTCATGGGGTATCCGAGGGAAACCTTGGGTTGCTACTTCTACAACCGAGAAGAGGGCAAAGTGTTTGTCATTCGAAATGGTGTCTTCCTTGAGAAAGAGTTTCTCAGTTGGGGAGTTAGTGGGAGTACGGTGCATCTCGAAGAAATTCAAGAAATACCGGCTAGGAGCGAGTCGGCGAAAGCCTTAGAGGTTGAGCCGGACTTGGTACCTGAGCCAGAAATTGCACCAACACTGTGAAGATCGGCCAGATTGCGAAGTGGTCGTGATGTGATGCTGTTGGACAGTGATGAGCCGGCAACTTATTCGGAAGCGATGGTGGGTTCTGATTCCGAGTCATGGCTTGGAGCCATGAGATCCGAGTTAAAGTCCATGGATGAAAATCAAGTTTGGAACTTGGTTGATCTGCCAGACGGTGCAAGACCCGTCGAGTGCAAATCGGTCTTAAATGAGTGCAAGACCCATGGTTGAAAACTGATATGGATGGAAATGTTTCTATCTATAAGGAGCGGCTTGTCGCGAAAGGGTTTCGACAAGTTCAAGGAGTTGACTACGATGAGACTTTCTCTCCTGTAGCGATGCTTAAATCAGTTCGGATCATGTTATCTATAGCAGCCTATTTCGATTATGAGATATGGCAGATGGATATCAAAACGACTTTCCTTAATGGAAATTTAACCGAGGACGTGTATATGATACAGCCCGAGGGTTTTGTCTATCCGGCTAATGCTGACAAGGTATGCAAGCTTCGGAAATCCATTTATGGGTTGAAGCAAGCATCTCGAAGTTGGAACATTTGCTTTGATGATGTAGTCAAATCGTTTGGCTTCATCAAAAGTGATCATGATTCTTGTTTATACAAGAAGTTTAGTGGGAGGAAAGTGAACTTTCTGATCTTATATGTGGATGACATATTACTGATTGGAAATGACGTCCAGATGTTGCAAGAGACCAAGGAATCATTGGAAAAGAGTTATTAGATGAAAGACTTGGGTGAGGCGACTTGCATACTAGGAATCTGGATCTATAGAGATAGATCAAGGCGGCTCATTGGATTGAGTCAGAGTACATATTTGGACAAAGTGTTGAAGAAGTTCAACAAGGAATCATCTAAGAAGGGGTTCTTACCGATGTCCCATGGCGTAAAACTTAGCAAGACTCAGTGTGCTTCGACAACTGATGAGCGAAGTCGGATGAGTGCGATTCCGTATGCTTCTGTAGTCGGATCCATCATGTACGCTATGATTTGTACTAGGCCGGATGTTTCCTATGCTCTAAGTGTTGTGAGCAGGTACCAGGCTGACCCTGGAGAAATCCACTGGGCAGCAGCTAAAAATATCCTAAAGTACTTGAGAAAGACTAAGGTTATGTTCCTGGTTTATGGAGGTGAGGATGAACTCAGTGTAAAGGGTTACATGGATTCGAGTTGTCTCACTAACTCGGATGATTCTCGTTCGCAATCCGGATATGTGTTTGTAATAAACGGAGGGGCTGTGAGCTGGAAGAGTTCCAAGCAAGAGACGGTGTCTGCGTCTACGACAGAGGCTGAGTATATTGCTGCCTCGGAGGCGGCAAAAGAAGCCGTTTGGATGAGGAATTTCCTCATGGATCTTGGTGTGTTTCAGGGCTCGTCCAATCCGTTAGACGTATATTGTGACAACAATGGTGCTATTGCACAAGCCAAGGAACCTAGACAACACCAGAAGAACAAACATATACTCATGCGGTACCACCTTATTCGCTAGTTCGTGGATCAAGGTGATATCAAGTTATGCAAGGTACACACGGAAGCAAACATTGCGGATCCATTGACAAAGCCACTTCCACAGCCAAAGCATGAGGCGCACCTAAGAGATATGGGCATTAGATGCCTAGACATGTGATGTCGGATGATTGACTCTAGTGCAAGTGGGAGACTGTTGGGAATATGCCCTAGAGGCAATCATGTATGATGTTATTCCCAATGTAGTCATAAGGTTATGGTCCATGTATGAACTGCTGATATGTATCATCGAATATGTGATTTGATTGTGGAACTATATATTCATATTGTTCATACTAATTGTCCTTGGTCATTGAGGTTGTGCTGGACACACAACTTAGACCAATGTGAAAGTCGGCAGATGACTAGGTTCCACTTGTCATGGGCATGGGGATGCTATTCCGACTTACACGGATTCGGCTAAAGACTTTAGCGAGTCGGATTGGCCCATATTGAGATGCAACGAACAAGTCGTCATTTGCATGTCTCAATCAATGTAATCCTTAGACCTGAGGTTATTGCACAATCCGAGTTGAGGATCGCTGACTTAGGTTCTGTCAAACGCTGTTCCGTCACTGGGCAGGTATAAAGGCGGAGTTCGGGTCGACTGAGAATCAAGCTGTGTGATGTGAATAACCAAGACGGGACTTTGCCCCTCCATCCGGAGAGATATTCTCTAGGCCCTCTCGAAAGATATGATTCGGAAAGCATGACCATGCGCGTCTCGGATAAGTGTTAACCGAGGCAGCCGACTAAGAGTTAGTTGGATGAATCACTTATCTCGGATCGAGAAAGAGAGTCGGACTATTTAAGGGATGACGATCATTCGCCTATAGTCCGACAAGGTATATCGTGAGGCAAAAGGGACTCAGACAAAAGTCACATTGGAAGGTATGTCGTCATGACTTATTGGTACTTGGGAGTTGGCACGTTCTGCTAGGAGCCGCTACCAACTGATCGATCACGAGTGAGACTCAGAATCGTATCCGGGTTACCATGAGCCTGTCGGGTCACACACTTAAGAGCGGGAGTAGTTTGGGTTAGACCCAAACAGGAAACCTATTTGGGTTGGACCCAAATAGTGGCATGGACTTAGTCAACAAGTGAGACTTGCAGTGGCAAATATAGGCCTTTTAGTGAATGGGCCACAAGTGAGTGGAGACCACTTTCACTCCCTATATAAGCTGGGGCACAGTTTCTTAGAGCATAAGGTTAGGTCACTCCATGTGTTGGAAACCCTAGCTCTAGTCCAGTCCGTCCTGTCAACGCCGTACGGACCTAGCAGTTCATCGCCGGCGGTCCTCCTCGTACGTGTGGATACCGGCGGAGGGGCTGTACGTTCAGCACTTCGACGATCGTGATGAAAGTACGGATCGTGGATCGTGGAATCGGAACGGATCGCGAGGACTGCACTGCATCAAGCGACGTGCTTCATCAATTCCGCAACTGCGCGTCTAGTGGTAATCCTCGTGGCCTTCTACCTGAGCTGGATCTTGGGATCACCGCGTAGGAAAAAGTTTTGTTTTTCTCTGCGCGGCCCAACACGAACCCCCAATGTGATCCCCTATTCGAGATCCTATTTTTATAATATGACATATATACTTGTTTCATATGAATTATTCATACTCGCATGCATATTGTGTGGTTTGGGGGCATTATGCCGATTTACCTAAATTAAATATGGAGACTATATGCGGGTTATTCTAGTCTTATATTGTCTCCATTTAAATTTTTGTAGCAAACCGATGCCATGTTTTGCCTTGCTAAGACAACATTTAAATTGCGGGGTATCTAAACAAACTTGAACCTTCTATTTAATTGTCGAGACCCCGGTTCCGCTTAATATTGCCTAATTGCATCGCACTTTTGCCATGTCATACATCATACATGCATCATGCCCGATCTTCTACCGTAGTATTAAATAGTGCATTCGGTGTTTCTTTTAGTGGTTTGGTTCTTCGCGGATTAGGGCATTGAGTGGATGTGAGTATCGACAAGTTCTTCGGATAATATACCTTCGGCTATGTTTTCCAGGCGAGCAATCTCCCCCTTTCTACCTATTTTGTATTTCTAGTCTTTACTTCCTCCTGTTGATCTATTGCTATCCTTGTTGTGATGCTTTAGTTTCCGTGCACCCTTTATATTCCCTGCAGCCTCTATATTGCCTTGGACGCATCCTATTGCCTGTTGTTTGATAGGCAGTCGGCCTTGCGAGTCGTAGTTGCTTGCTCAGGTGCTGCTTCGCGTCGATGTTGTTCCACCGTTGTTGGAAGGTTGGCACATGCTTAATGGTGGAGATGTTTAATGGTGGAGATGATCATGACTTTAAATACAACTTGATTAAAATGCTGGGAATAGTTATAACTAATGCAGAGGCATCGGTGGGCAATAGCAAATATTTGGTTTTTAACCGCTCACTTGTGTCCCGTAGGCCCCGAGTACTTGATACCTGTTCCTTGACTATCGCACTATCCGCATGTGGGACCATGAATCCCCTTAGTCAGAGCTTGATTCATTTCTTATTTCTTGGGGCCACAAAGTAGTTTGGGGCTTTATTACTATTCTGTACTTATGCCATGATTTACTACTTTATTTACGATTGTGCATGGAGCACCTGTACTGTTTTGGAACGTGGAATGTTTTCATGGTATCGACAAGCCCAGTCACACTTTCGGGTTCCCAGTCGTTTACAGCCATTGACACAAACCCTGGGTCCGTCTCGAAGCCGGCCAACTTCATTGCGGGTAGCTTAGTGGGGCGCCCCCCTGAAATGTTTTATGAATCCTGTGATTGCTTTGTCGTGAAAGCCTCGTTGGGTTTTTATTTGGTTTTTCCGAGGTTGATCGTGCGTGTGTTGCTATTTGTGCACCCCTGCAGGGTAAGTCTTTCTGAAAGCCGTGTCCGCGGTTCTGGACGACTTGGAGCACAGTATCTCGATCATAGACAAGCATAACTAAAGTAGTGCTATAAATTTGACTTAATATGTGACTAGTAATCATCTTCACTACAATGGAATGGATAATAAAAGTGCCAACAACTGGTGGAACTGGGGTGTATCGTGTCATGTTATACTTGCCTAGTAAGTATCGCAACTCCAATGGAAGGAAATAAAAGTGCCAACAACTGCTGGGTTTGGGATGTCACATGCTAATTGTATCTGACTAGTAAGTACTGCAACTACAACTGAATGGTTAACTAAAATTGCCCACTACTTATGCTATCGGGATGACTCATGCTATCTATATCTGACTAGTAAATGCTACAACTATAATGGAATGAATAAAATTGCCAACTATGTGAGTTCCTCGGTTTGACTCTCTCGTTTGGTCTCGAGGGGGAATACCAGGATGGGTATGATTGGTGTTAGTATCAGGTTGGTCCCGAATAGGTCTCTCTTATCCCTCTCTAATAGCCAACAGTTGTATCGAGTCTCTATAGGTTGTATAGTGCATGCTTTGTTGCCGCTTAAGTCCACCATACCTATGTAGGCGAGAGCCGCCGAATTCTAGCCTCGCCGTGTATTGGCCTCAGTACTGACGCTCCTCTTTTTCCTTTGCCCTTTGTCAGCACCCCTTTTGTTTTAGCAGGTTTGAGATCGACGTCGTTAGCAGGGTTACCCTTCCGGCTTGGCCTGGGCAGGGTTATGGACGTCATTGGTTATTCTTCAGGGCTCTTAGACCCATTTGCATCTTATCCGTACCCGGATGTTGTATCGTTTCAAGGTGATTTGGATCTTTGTATTGTATATCTGTATTATTGACTCATGGAGTCATTGCTATATATAAATGTGTTGTGGGTTCCACCGTGAACTATTGTGTAATGATATTACTTTGTTTTCCACCCGCACGAAACTGCCTTGTGGGTGTCCTTGAATCGTTTCTATGCGGGTTTGGCGAGAAGCGCTAAAATCCGCATAGGGCTGATTCGAGGGTGTTATAGATCGCATCCCGATCACCGTTCGAGAGTGGAATAAGACCAAAGGGGTGGAAGAGGGTGAGTATGTCGCTGACAGGTACAAAGAGGGTCTTTGGAATGACCTCATGACACATTTCACCCTGCCAGAATGTGAGGATGATGCCGACACTGCTGCATTGAGGAAGAAAGTCAAGCAGTGGACTCTTACGAAGATGGCCGAACTATTCAAGAACTAGAAGAAAGCATTATGGCAAAAGTATCAGAAGACGAAGACTCCTCCTAAATTCGAAGGCTGTCTAACGAAGCAGCAGGCTAACTGGGATGCATTTGTGAAGTACAAGGAGTCAGAACCTGCTATGGAAAAGTTGGAAAAAAACAAGAAAAATGCCGCGATGAAGAAATATCACCATCACCTAGGGCCAGGGGCTACGCGACTGCCAAGACAAAGTGGGATGCTAAAGAGAGTGAGCTGCTTGCTAAAGGGATCACTCCAAAACCAATACATGAAGAATGGGATCTGAGGGCAATAAATTGGTTCCTTGGGCATGGGAGTGAGTGTGACGAAAAAACAGGGGACCTTATTTGCAGTGACGGGATTAGGATACCCCGGGAGACATGGCAGAGAGTGGTTAAGGAAATTAAAGAGGGGACAACAAAGTTCTGTCCCGATAAAGAGAATGACTTGCTGACAAAGGCCCTTGGGAATAAAGAACGCGGAGGACGAGTATGAGGCCTTGGCACTAGTTATACTTGGGAGATGGGGTTTCCCAAAGACAGAGATACTTATAGGAGCCGAGAGAGAGCAAAGAGGCGACGGCAGGAAGAGGATGGAGACAGGTTCACCGAGTTGCTAGGAACACTTTGAATGCATCAGCAACAGATTGACGAACTCCGACGAGTAGCGTGCCTGCAAGATCCTGCACTCAATATTACCGTCGTTCCATCTCAGCGGAAAAGCAGCGTGGCTGAATCGGAGGTCCCGTCTGACGATGCACGGATGGTAGATGGCGGTCCCGGCTACCCCGTGGATGGAATCAAGGAGCAGGCATCTTGTGAGCTCCATCAGAAGGTGAAGAACCTATCCATCAAGTTGGCGGTCGGATGTTCTTTACCTTGTCCACCTGACGCACGCTGGCATGGTCGTGAGATTCTAGCTGGCTATGCTAAAGTCGGGGTGGATGAAATCGCAACAGGGTGGGACTCAATGGAGCTTCAAATCCCTAGACCTGAAGGTGAGAGGACACTCGGAGAAGTATTGGGTGGCATCATTCTATGGGACAAGAACAACATCAAGCTTCCAGGCTCAGCTCCAAGGCCAACACCGCCTCCGAGTCGTCGCATGTCACCTTCACCTCCATCACCTCCTAGAAGCCTACCCCATGACTACGACCACCACAGCGCAAGTCCATCTCGATCTCCGCCGCAGGGTCAGCCGCCTTCGCCGCCTGCTAAGGACAAAAAGCGGAAGCATGCTCCGTCGATAAGCACTAAACGATGCAGCAGCCCAAAACGACAAATGTCGCCCCTGCCAAGAGTATCTCATAAGAATCTTCCCATCAGACCTTACGATCATACTGACGAGGAAAATGACATGATCGTACAGGACGAATATGTTGTGCAGCTTCAAAATAAGAAACCCGAGCCCGCCCCGGTATACACCGAGAAGCAAAAAGCGTATGCACTTTCTTTTCTGAACACAAAATCACAATATGACTTGCACCATAAGCCAGATGACTATCGATGCGTACTTTAGAAGGAAGTGAAGAAGAGCAAATCAAGAAGTGCAAGTGGGAGCAAATCATCAAGTCAAAGTGCAACCGGGAAAAGAAAGGACGTCCCCCAACTCGGGGAACAGGCCAAGAAATCAACCCCACCCCTCAAGGTGGTATCCCATGATATTCCCCAGCAGAATATGGAAGAAGATGCGAAGCTTGCGGCCTCTATGAATGTGGCTGTTGAGGAATTGCTAGGTCCCAAGGACGACAAGTTACCCAAGGCTCAGGTAGTCCCTACATATGTCCCAGGGAAGCCTCTGGTCAGCTTTGAGCAGTTCCAACAACTGCCAACACAAATGCGGAGTTTATATAACTAGTTCTTGAAAGCCGTAAAGCAGGAGAGAATAATGATCGTGGCGAAAGTCCCACATGACTACTACTTCCGAGAAGAAGAGGTCCATGTTGAGTTTCCAGAACTCATCCAGTTATACGCTTTCGACGCCCTCGACAAATCTATCATGAGTTGCTATTGTCTGTAAGTTGTTGAATTCATTGTCTATATATAAGTTGTTCATTTTTTCAGTTGTTCAGTTCATTGCATGTAATTATCCTAATTATATCCTTTTGTACTCTATTATTATGAAGAATGAAGATCATGGAATGTAAAAGAAGGTCAATCTTTAGTGTTGGGTTCATTGACCCAGATAAAATACGTGTAAAGACGCTAACGACAAAACCCCAGGAGACACAGGAAAACCTTCTAAGGTTTCTAACGGAGCAAAATTTCTGTGACCACATACTGTTTCCTTACAATTTCGCGTGAGGGTCTTACTCTATTGTACACATTCACTTTTGCTTACTCGATGTTAAGTGTAATTGATGAGTTACTGATGTATATATAAACGTGTGTAGTTTCCACTGGATTCTGCTAGACATTCAACTGGATAAGGGAAGAGTTGAAGTCATGGACCCATTAAAGAGACCCCTAGAAATGTTTAGGGACATGCAGGACATGCTCCAGAGGTAATTTTCACGCTACATCGGTCTCTTCCATTGATTTCCTGAGATATCACGTAATAAATAACTCATTCATTTTCTTTACCGGGCAGGGTTTGGAACCAGTTCAAGAGTGCGGTTACGGGTGACTTTAGTGAGAAGCTGACATTTAAGCCGGTCTCGGTAAGTAGTACGCGCATCTCTTTACTTCTAGTTTCAATACAATTATGATGCTAGATTATTATTTTGATTGAATTCTATTCTCGTAAAGTGCGCGAGGCAGCAACCGAAGACGAATCTATGTGGATTCTACGTTTGCGAGTTCATTCGCATGTTTACCAGTGAGCTGAATGATTATAGAGTCAATGTAAGCAATACATTCACAACATTATTTTATTACCGTCACTTTTTGTTATCATGATTGATATTCATATTAATCTCTATATAGTTCGAGAAAATGCGGGATCAGCTCCTACCAGAGCAACGCGTAGTAGCAATTGCTGAAGAACTGGCAGGATTCTTGATGAACGAGATGATAGATGACGCCGGAGAATTTAGTGTGAATAGGCGCCGATGATCCCCGACCGTGTAATTGAATAGACGGGCTCTAGTCCCAATAATTGTGATCTCCATGTGTAACTATCATGTATATATTTGTATGCTCGATCTTAAGAGAAGTTATCTTATGTATGCACGAAAATGTATGGTATGTGGTAGCGTAGAAAACTATTTTTAAATAAAAAAGGATACAAATTGAATTCTCTGCCGCGGCAGAGAACCATTTGTCCTGGTTCGTAATACGAACCGGGACTAATGGGGGGCACCCCGCGCCCGCAGAGACGGCCACGTGGATGCCCATTGGTCCCGGCTGGTAAGCGGGCCTGGACTAGTGGGTGGGCCTTTAGTCCCGCCTCTCTAGTCCCGGTACCACAACCAGGACTAAAGGCTCTTACGGGCCGGGACTAAAGGCTCGATCTCCACTAGTGAGCATAAATTGTACTGTGTTGAAGACTGCTTTGCTAGGACATTGAATAGAGAGGCAGGAAACACCTCAAATGAGATAAAAGGTAGACAAGGACGGTCTGAGGAGGATGTCCACATATAGATTCCCTTTGGGCATAAATACTGGAATGGAGATGTAGGTAGGAAACAAAATAACAGATAGCTAGAGGGAGGGATAGATGATCACTTGTGCTGAAGATGCCCATGTGGGTTAAATCCACCAAGATTCAAATAACATCGAAATAAACTTACATGAAAGAAATAAGGGAGGAGGAATGATGATGTTGCAGGGGCCATGCATGATCCATAATGACCAAGTACTAGTTGTGAAGACAAATAGAGGATATTGTGGCCATATCTCCCATACATGCATTCCAATTTAAGTTTATACCCCATACAAAACCACAAGCTTGCATATCATATGAGAATAATTATCATATGCACATACATGAAACTAAATGGCCTTAATAGTGTGTATTTTCCACTAGATCAACTTGGAGCCAAATATAGCATCATACGTGAGCATATAGTAACTAAAACCATATGGGAGCTTATTAGAAGCATTTCTACTCACATGACATGCAAAGGTGGCCATGTGTCTCCTCATAATTGATATTGTGAAAACAATAGAAATCATATATGGGAGCATGTAGAATTAGAAGTGGATCCATCTTAATACATATGAGCTAGATATAATACCCAAAGAAATGCAAATGTTCATATGTAGTCTGGATGGTGGAATTATATGATGGATTCAAGAAAAGATATGCCCCCAACTCAACTTGGGCATTCAAAGATTCATCAAGAAGCAAATACAATATATCAAGAGGCAAATACATATAATAAGGCAAATGCATTATGAGGGAAGAACCAAGTGAAAGATGTTTTTATATGATGCTCAAATGCAAGGTGGCATGATGACATGAGCATGCTATAAAGATGATGCAATGATAAACATGTAGGAAGTAGCATTTATTATTAAACCGTGTAGCATTACAGATGTTAGACAGATGGGATGCTACATAGCAGTAGTAGTAGTAGTAGCAGTAGTAGTAGCAGTAGTAATAGTAGTAGTAGTAGTAATAGTAGTAGTAGTAGTAGCAGTAGCAGCAGTAGTAGCAGTAGTAGTAGCAGTAGTAGCAACAGTAGCAGCAGTAGTAGTAGCAATTGTAGTAGCAGGAGTAGTAGTAGTACTAGTAGTAGTAGAAGTAGTAGCAGTAGTAGAAGTAGTAGCAGTAAAAGTAGCAGTAGTAGCAATAGCAGTAGCAGTAGCAATAGCAGTAGTAGCAGCAGCAGTAGTACCAGCAATAGTAGTAGTAGTAGTAGCAGTAGTAGAAGTTGTAGTAGCAGTAGTAGTAGCAGCAGTAGCAGTAGCAGCAGTAGTTGCAGTAGTAGTAGTAGTATTAGTAGTAGTATTAGTAGTATTAGTAGCAGTAGCAGTAGTAGCAGTAGCAGTAGTAGTAGCAGTAGCAATAGCAGTAGGAGTAGCAGTAGGAGGAGCATAAGCAGTAGGAGGAGCTGTAGTAGGAGCAGTAGCAGGAGTAGTAGCAGGAGTAGTAGGAGCAGGAGTAGTAGAAGGAGTAGTAGTAGTAGTAGAAGTAGTAGGAGCAGTAGTAGTAGTAGTAGCAGGAGTACTAGTAGTAGCAGTAGTAGTAGGAGCAGCAGTAGTAGTAGTAGGATTAGCAGTAGTAGTAGCAGTTGTAGTAGCAATAGTAGTAGTAGGAGTAGTAGCAGGAGTGGTAGTAGCAGTAATACTAGATTTGATGTTGCTACTAGGGAGAAAATAGCAATCCTTTGTTCATAGAACAATCGTATTGTTTACTTTACACACTTTGCTTAATGTTATTATCTGTTGCTTGCAACTTAATACTGGAGGGGGTTCGGATGATAACCTGAAGGTGGATTATTAGTCATAGATGCAGTTGGATTACGGTCTATGTATAATGTTGTAATGCCCAATCAAATCTCATAGGAGTCAAGATGGTTAGTATATGCATGTATGCTTTCTCGATGTTTGTCAATTGCCCCCCTGTAATTTGTTCACCCAACATGTCATCTATCTTAAGGAGAATTACCACTAGTAAACTATGGACCCCGGTCCTTTCTTTTACCATCAATCTACAATATACTATTTACGGTTTTCTATTTAATTTTTTGCAAGCAATTACTATCTTACACACAATACGTTTAATCCTTTGTTTTCAGCAAAACCGGTGAGATTGACAACCTCACTAAGTTGGGTGCAAAGTTCTGTGATTGTGTTGTGTAGGATTCCAAGTTGGAAACAACACCTGGGAGGTGTTTCCTTGCTCCTAATGGTTCGATAACCTTGGTTTCATAACTGAGGGAAAACTTGTTGCTATACTCATCATACTTTCCTCTTGGGGTCCCCAACGAGCTCAACATATTGAGTAAGCAAGACTTTTTCTGGCGCCGTTGCTGGGGAGTCAAGGACATCTTCACAAGGGGAGTCCCTCATAACCAATCTCTTTACTTTCTTTTATTTTTTTTGCTTAGTTTATTTCTGCTTTGTTTGCTTGTTTCTTTATCAAAAACACACAAAAATTTAGTTATACTAGTTTGCTTTCTTTATCAAAAACATAAAAAAATTTGTTTCCTCGTTCTTAGCTCACCATGTTGATCCCCAAGTTCACCCTAGAAGACCTTGCAATAGGTAGTGGCTCTATAATTGGAAAAGATAATATTGAAGAATTCTTTAATCATGTTAGTAAGCATGAGGATATTGAGGATAGATCCCTTGCAGAACTTGCTCCAAATTATGAAATTGCTGCAGCTTGTTTAGTTCACATGTTGGAAGCTAGGTTTGTTAACCTTAACCCCATAATGCAAGTAATCTTTCTTAAACTTAAAGAAATTGAGGACCCTGAAAAGAGAGATTTTATTCTGAAACCTTGCTTAAAGAATTCTATGATGTTGCTAAGGAAGATAGAAAAGTCTTTAATCATTTTAATATGCTAGGATCATGTGCAGATGTTATTGGTACACAAGAAAAGATGGACAAAACCAAACCTAATGGGGAGGAAATTAAGATACCAATACCTTTTAAACTTGTAGGAATGCATGAAGCCTTAGAAAAGAATTTTGATTGGATTGTTCCTGAAAACCCATTTGATGAAAATAGTGAACCCAAGAGCATTGAGAGAGGATCCTCTAGAACTTATTTGGATGAGATACCTTGCCTTGTTGAAGATATTTCTAGTATTAATCTTAATGCTTCTTCATTTGAGAATATTTGATTCTTTTCTTGCTTCTTGTGCCTAACTTAAAGGCGTTAAAGAAAAGTACTTATTGGGAGATAACACAAAAGTTTTAGTTGAGTCTTGGAAGTTATTGCTTCAGTAATAACCTATCATTATCATTTTTTGTGTGGTTTTTGTGCCAAGAGTAACCTCTAATGAGAGAGAAGTAATGCTTGGGAAAGTTGTTGTCCCGAAACAGATTTTTGTGCTTCGCTGTAAAAATTCGAGAAATATCTCTGTACATCGATCTGAGTTGTAGTTGTTTGTGCTTCTGCCCCAGGTTGTTATACAACTTTTGTTAGTTCAACACTTTTCGATTTGAGCAACAGAAGGTCTTCGAAAAAATCGGTTTTTACATGCTGGTCTGTTTTGACAGATTTCTGCCACTATTTGCATTTGCTTCTTATTGATTCCTTTTTGGGTTCTTTTTGGGGAAATTGAGCTTTTTGAGGGAATTGCTACAGTAGCTTGTGTTTTAATGAAAGTTTTACTTGTGTCGAGACTGAAATACTTATTATCTTGACTACACTAATGTTGCTAATGAAGATTGTGTGAAGTTTTGTATCAAGGAAATTTTCAGGTGTAGGGAAAGAATGATGTAATGAGATGAAGAATGGACTAAAGCTCAAGCTTGGGGATTCCACCCGTGTCACCCCAAGAAATATCCAAGAAGTACAAGCGTCAAAGCTTGGGGATGCCCAAGGCATCCCTTTCTTCATCAATAAAAATCTCAGGTTTCTTCCAAACACTTCATTTTTATTGTTTCATGCACAGTTGTGTTATTCTTGGAGCGTCTTCGTTTTTTTTTGGTTTTTGTTTTCTTAGTTTGCTTGAATAAATTTGTTGGACCCCCTCATTCATGCATTAGTTTTCAAATAAGTTGATTGGGATTGGAAAAGAGTAGGAAAAGTTCATGCTTAAGCGGTAAAAAGGAGCTTGTTTTTTACTGTGGTCTATGCTTTTTCATGTCATGCTTGATATTGTTTTGGCTTTTTGCTTAGTGATTTTTGCTGTAGCATGACATGTTATAAATAATCGAGATTGCTTAATGTGCCTTGAAAGAATCATGCGTTGTTTTAGCATATTAAAGCATAGTATTGTGGTATTCTCCTTTGATGCTTTATTTGGGTTGACTTGGCGCGTGCTCACACCATGTTAAGAATATCCCAAGTCACCGTAGCCTCTATGATCCTTTAGTTTTTGACTTGGAATATCACTTTATGCTGTAATTAATGATATTTTGTCGCTTTGCATGATTATGGCTATTATTGCTCTCTTAGTTGATCGCTCCCAGTCTTTTGCTAGCCTCCATACCAAATATGAGTTCCACTCATGCATCCAACTCCAAATAAAACCAAGTTATTCCAAGAGTCCACCATACCTACCTATTAGCATTTCTATTCCAAGTATATTCATGTTTTTATCTACCTTTTGAATTAAACTTGTTATGTGAAAATTCGTGATTAAAGCTCTCACGAACTTGATGGCACACTTTACTTTTCTTGCCCCTAATAAACTTGAACCATTGTGTCATCTAAGTTGTATATGCTTGCACTTATACGTTGGGGATTAGCAGAACCATGTTGTCATGGGGAACGCTTTCAACATTGCACTTGTACATTGTACCCAGTTGATATCATGCTCTTTTGTTTATGGATGTCGTCGGTGTGAAATGAAAGGGGAGCTTGTAAGTCCATGGAGTTATGTATGTGTGACGAGGGTTTAACTCATCAATGTCGATTGTTATGGACTTGGGTTTTGGAGAAGGAAGGAGCGCTGGAGACATCTATCGGCTAGCAAACAAGCACATAGAGGACTCGAAGATTTACCCAGGTTCAGGCCTCACAGAGGTCCCTACTCCTGCTTGTCTGCTCGTGGAATTATTGAAGGAATCGAGGATTACAATGGTGCACAGCTGAAATCTAGCGAGGGTTGTGGAAACTAGGGTTGCGTGTGTCTAGATCTATTGTGGCGTAGCATTTGAGAGATTGCCCTCTCGTTGGACCCTCCTAGCCTTTATATATGGGGAGGCTAGGTCTCAGGTACCAATACGAGTTGGTTACAAGTTAGATTCAAACTCTAGTATTGAGACTTCCTTATCTTGTGCGTTTGGGAGTCCGTGTCCATATGGGCTTCATACCACTCGAACCGTCATAGGCGTCGTGGACCTTGACAATTCGTCAAGTGGGCCTTTCGTCGAGCCGCACCAGGGAGGTTGTAGTTGAGTGCCTATTGGGCATACCCATGTCAGTAGCCCCCGAGTGTCCATGTGAATCGTAGATTCGGATGGAGGCTTAGAAGTCTTGAGTCTTGCATTAGGATGTCAGAGTCGACAATTATGTCGAGTGCGAAGCACTTCACCCGGAAGTTCATCGGGTCAGTCGAATTTATAGTAGTTCATAGGGATGATGGTAAACGTGCCTGGTGCGCTCGACGGATCGGGACCAGTTAATTGCTCTAGGTTAAAAACAATGCTACATACTCAAACTCGATTCCCCGAACTCGAGTCCGGAGATTGCTTGCGTATTTCGACTCAGGGCGCGGAGGTCTTACAAGAGTCGAATTCTAGTGTATAAGTGTGAGCACTCGACGCGTCCGTCAAGGCGTGTTCATCGTACCTGTAGGTACGGATATATTTCTGGTAGAGCGCAGCAGATGCGTTGCCAGGCCTTATTCAGGTCTTATCTTCACGCTATAAGCGCGGCATCCAAAATTTTTGTCATCGCGGAGATGATTCGGGTGACCCAGGAGACGTAATCTCTTTGTAGGGAAAATATGAGGCGGAGTCATCATAGCATTCGAGTGTTGATGCTATCAACACACAATACGATGTACAAGGAAAATAATCATAGGGTGCGCGACCAGCGCTCCCTATGGGAGTAGTCCCCGAGTGCCTATTCGAGTCGTAGACTCGAGTGGGGACTATAAGTATTTTGCGAATGCTGTCATCTTTTTCTTGTTTCAGTCAAATATGCTTTTCAGTGCTTCCTATGGGAGTAACCCGAAGTCCACAATCGAATCATAGATTCGAGTGAAGGTTTTCATAATGCTTGGATATCTTCACAAATTTCTCCGGGTGCGCGGCCAGTGCTCCCTATGGGAGTAGCCCCCGAGTCCTTAGTTGAATCGTGGATTCAAGTGAGGATTCAGAGCATGCCACTCGAAGATCTTGTATATGCACATTCAACGCTCCAGTTTGGAGTAGCCCCCGAGTGTCTGGCGGAGTCATAGACTCGGGAAGAGACTCGAGTATTGTATCTTGTAAGTAGTCGACAATCATGCGAGGAGAAACCACTGACCTGGAAGTGCATCGAGTCAGCATCTCATGCATCAGGAGCCAAGAGTCGACGATGTAGTCAAATTCATGCAGCGATTAGCCGGGTGAGTCGACAATGCAGATGGAGTGGACGGAGTCGCTTCTATCGGGTGCGCGGCCAACATCGCATGTGTGTAGCATCAAGCGATGCAACCATCCGAGGAGGGACTCTACTCGGGCCTTGAGTGTATGTCGTAGTCAGTTGGTTTGTCGACTCCTATTGGAGGACCCGATAGAATAGCTCAACAAAGTTGTCATCCTTGTAAGCTGCAGAAAACATATAGAATTGTGAAGTACTTGTATCTTGTAAAAAATATCTGCATGTCGACTTGTAAAGTAAGATTCTGGTGCCAATCGAGTCGACACTTTTGCACTGTATGCTAGGTCTTTTCGTTAGCCTGATTACCCTTAGTCTCAGTACCTTGCCGAGGTACTCAGAGTTCAAAGATTCGACGATCAGGCAGAATCAGCTACTCGGACTGTCGCGTATGAGGTGCTCGAGTGTAGGGAGTCGACGACACATTAGGTTACTCGAAGAGGGCGCAACCCCCAAGTGTATCGAGTGCGGTTAAAGTAAATAGTTAAAAAAGAATCAACTCTAAGTAGAGGGTAACTTAGCTTTATTGGTAGTTACCGTGGTTGAAGGAGTCACGGGAGCCAATGCGATTGATGGGTTGTGGGAGGCGTTTCAATCGGCGGGTCGCGGGTCATCAAAGATTGTGGTGGCTCACCATCGAAGGAGCCGAGGGAGCCCCTGAGTCACCTGATCTGAAGACTGCAGCAGGTCGTCGAAGTTGAAAACCGTAGCGGGTCGCCGAAGCAGAGGGAGCCCCCGAATCGCTAGAACCGAAGAACGCAGGGGATCGCTAAGTCGAAAATCGCAGCGTGTCGCTGGAGTCGAAGACTACAGCGGGTCGCTAGAGTCGAAAACCGCAGCGTGTCGCTGGAGCCGAAGATCGCAATGGGTCGAAGGAGTCGAAGATCTCAGCAGGTCACACGACGAAATCGGCGGAGCCCCCGAGTGTTGAGTCAGCATGGTTGATGTCGTAGAGGCGGTGTTCGAGAGCCGATGCGGCAAACCGGAGCCGATGCAATAATGACTCGCGACAGCCGGCGATTACAACCGGACGCCGCAACCGAAGGCTGCAACGGGTCGTAGAGCGGAGGCGAAGACCATAGCGAGTGGCCAATACCGAGGGAGCCCCCGAGTCGGTGGACCCAAAAACCGCAATGGGTCGCTGATGCCGATGGCGGCAGCAGGTCGCCATATCCGAAGGTCGTAGCGGGTCACCGCAGCCAAAGACTGCAGCAGGTCGTCGGGGTCAAAGACTGCAACGGGTCGCTGGACCTGAGGGATCCCCCGAGTCACCGGAGTCGAAAACCACAACGGGTCGCACGGTGGAGTCGGCGCAGCCCCCAGGTGTAGCCGATGCAGCGGGCATGTAGTCAATGTCGAAGGAGTCGCGTAATGAATGGAGTCGAAACGGCAGCGGGTTACGCGGCGGACGTAGTCGACGCGACGCAGCAGAGTCACGTGGTGATGACGAGTTGTCGCATCCGAAGACCATAACGGGCCATAGCAGTCGCGTGATGATGAGTTGCCGCATCCGAAGACCATAACGGACCATAGCAGTCGCGTGATGACGAGTTGCCGCATCCAAGTGACGCGATGGACGAGTAGTCGCCATGGCAGAATTGTCAAATATTTGTTGGACGAAGTTGCTACCCGACGCAGCGGACAAGTAGTCAACGTGGTGGTCAGGAGTTCACTCAGCGGACATGATCACATGACGGACATAGAGTCGCGCGGCGGCATGAATTTTGACGAGTCTTGTCCGATCTGATTTAATGGTCCTTGTACTACTCTGATGCATGTAATGCTTGGTTCCACTTCCTTACTCCTTGCTTGACCTTGTATTACTCGCGAAGAGATGCGAGTGAAGATTTCTTTCTTTGTCCTTTTCTTTTCTAAGGAGTCGATCTAGCATCTAGGCTTGTAGCTCTCTTTTTTTTCTTGTGCTTCACGTGACCGTGCCGAATCGTATCTTGTCTCCTTTGCTGATTCTGAGCTGGACTCTGCTTGCTGCTTCGTTTTTCTAACTCGGTTGTTAGGAAAATCTCAAACCAATCTGCCAAGTACTACTTGAGATGAAACTTGTGCCTGCACTGCTATTGCGTTTGTGTGTAGAGCGACGTGCACACACACAGCCATGGATCCACGAGTTGGATCTGATCGGGCTATGTGGTACACGGAAAAATTATCACCGCGTGAGGCATGGCCGTACATGCTGATCGATCTAAACGTGAAGCTCGATTTAACGTGCGGGAGCAGAATCTGGAGACCCGAACATACTCCGTCATAGATTAGATTGGGCTAAACCACATCGGAAATGAGGGTGTGTTGATCACAATATCAGCTTGATGTAGATGATGATGTCGATCTCGTCCGGGTCTTGATTCAATGTGCTGATTTTTTGGCGATGAAGTCACGTCATTGTTCTCCGAGATGGTGAGTTGTAGATCGCGGTTGATGGGGCTGAAGATGCCGCGACGTCAGCACTCCCAATTCCCACAGACGGCGCCAATTGATGAGGGTTTAACTCATCAATGCTCATTGTTATGGACTTGGGTTTTGGAGAAGGAGGCAGCGCTGGAGACATCTATCGGCTAGCAAACAAGCACACATGGGACTCGAAGATTTACCCAGGTTCAGGCCTAGCAGAGGTCCCTACTCCTGCTTGTCTGCTCATGGAATTATTGAAGGAATCGAGGATTACAATGGTGCGCAGATGCAATCTGGCGAGGGTTGTGGAAACTAGGGTTGCGTGTGTCTAGATCTATTGTGGCGTAGCATTTGAGAGATTGCCCTCTCGTTGGACCCTCCTAGCCTTTATATATGGGGAGGCTAGGTCTCAGGTACCAATACGAGTTGGTTACAAGTTAGATTCAAATTCTAGTATTGAGACTTACTTGTCTTGTGCGTTTGGGAGTCCGTGTCCATATGGGCTTCATACCACTCGAACCGTCATAGGCGTCGTGGACCTTGGCAATTTGTCGAGTGGGCCTTTCGTCGAGCCTCACCAGGTAGGTTGTAGTTGAGTGCCTATTAGGCATACCCATGTCAATGTGTGTTAGAGAAACGCCTGGGCCGCTGGTCTAATCCATGCCTAATCATGGTGGAAACCTGCAGCGTAACCATAATGAGCAATCTAAGAAGCATTCTTCTTATAAAAAAAGAGATAGAGATTGAGAATAAAAAAGAGATGAGAAAAGAGGAAAGAGAGAAAAAATCACCATTTTCCCATGGTAAATAAGAAGATTGCTGAGATGCTCATTGTCTGCTTGCCTTGTCATTTTGATATGGGGATTCTTCCATATCATCGGGCAAGGGGTACCCCGTTGGCGGTTCTCTATGATACACATGTACTTACTATGACAAGAACTTACCCGTAACTAAACTTGAGTAGCATGAGGAGCGACCCTCATATTCAAGGGACAAGAGATTGCCAACTTATACTTTGTCAAGCATATAGTCCATAGTTTGTTCACTTTAACCTTAATCACTTCAATATGCTTATGATAGGTGCAATGAGAGCTGAAAGCTAATAAGTACCATAATTTTTGGAATCTCTTTATGAGACTTGAATCCCTGCTTCCTTCTATGAAGGCCTTTCTTTTACTTTTATGTTGAGTCTCCATCATCTATCTTTATGAACCTATTAAGAGAGCATAGTGCCCATTCTTAGTTTAATGTGCATTGTCCCAAGACTTGTTGATTGATGCATAACTTTGATATTGCTTGCTCTTGAACTATTTGTATCTAGTCACCCTTATGAACTTTGAAGGTGTCCTATGCATTTATGTTTTGCTACACTATGAGGGACAAGCTGAATACCATTCTCATTATGCTTTCTATATGTGAAACAAACAAACGTCTTGCAAAACATTGTTATTCATGAATCTTTTGTTTGTACCTTTTCATGCTACAACATAGTTGCTATGTCTTATTGTTAGAACTATATCTTTCATGCTATGTTAAAGTACTATGATCCCAGCTTTCAATGTTTTACAAATACTTTGATCAAGATTATGATGGTGCATGTCACCTCAAAAATTATTCTTTCTTTTTATGACTTACCTACTCGAGGACGAGAAGGAGTTAAGCTTGGGGATGTTGATACGTTGCTAACGTATCTATAATTTTTGATGTTCCATGCTTGTTTTATATCTACTTTCTTGTGTTTTGTCCACACTTTGGAGTATTTATATACACTTTCTGGGACTAACCTACTAACAAGATGCCACAGTGCCAGTTGCCTATTTTCTGCTGTTTTTGGTTCCAGGAAAGTCAGAAAATGAATATTCTCGGAATTGGACGGGACAAAAGCCAAAGTCAATATTTCACCGAGGGGAACATGGAGCCAGAAGATGAGACGGAGAGGGGCCAGGGGCTGGCCACACCACCTTGCCACGCATCCAGGCCTGGCCCACACCAGGGGGTGGTGCGGCTGCCTCGGGCACCCCCTCGGCCTCCCCTTTTGCCTATAAGAAGCCTCCGATACAGAAACCCTAAGTACCCGATCAAAATTCCATGAAAGAGTCTATAGCCGCCGTCATCTCCATCTCTAGATCGGGAGGGATCTGAAGCTCTTCCCAGCACCCTGCCGGATGGGAGAATTCACCCTGGAGGCCTTCTTCATCACCATGCCTGCCTCCGGTGTGATGCGTCAGTAGTTCATCCCTGGACTGCGGGTCCATGTAGTAGCTAGATGGTTGGTTCTTCTCCTTTGTGATATCATGTTGATATCTTGTGATCTCCGTTCATGATCAAGATCATCTATTTGTAATCTTACATGTTGTGTTTGTGGGGATCCGATGGATATTGAGATGCTATTTTAGATTGATTATTGATTCTATCATGTCTTTGTTATTTGTGATCATGCATGCTCTCCGTTGTTAGTAGCTATCTTGGCCGAGTAGATGCTAGCAACTCCAAGAGGGAGTATTTATGCTCGATAGTGGGTTCATGCCTCTAGTAATCTGGGGAAGTGAAAGAAATCTCTAAGGTACTAGATGTGTTGTTGCTACTAGGGAGAAAACAGCAATCCTTTGTTCATAGAACAATCGTATTGTTTACTTTACACACTTTGCTTAATGCAATTATATGTTGCTTGCAACTTCATACTGGAGGGGGTTTGAATGATAACCTAAAGGTGGATTAGTAGTCATAGATGCAGTTGGATTACGGTCTATGTATAACGTTGTAATTCCCAATCAAATCTCATAGGAGTCAAGATGATTAGTATATGCATGTATGCTTTCTCGATGTTTGTCAATTGCCCCGCTGTAATTTGTTCACCCAACATGTCGTATATCTTAAGGAGAATCACCACTAGTGAACTATGGACCACTGTCCTTTCTTTTACCATCAATCTATAATCTACTATTTACTGTTTTCTGTTTACTTTCTGCAAGCAATTACTATCTTCCACACAATACATTTAATCCTTTGTTTTCAGCAAAACCGGTGAAATTGACAACCTCACTGAGTTGGGGGCAAAGTTCTGTGATTGTGTTGTGAAGGATTCCAAGTTGGAAACAACACCTGGGAGGTGTTTCCTTAATCCTACTGGTTCGATAACCTTGGTTTCATAACTGAGGGAAAACTTGTTGCTATACTCATCATACCTTCTTCTTGGGGTTCCCCAACGAGCTCAACATATTGAGTAAGCATTAGTCTGTGAATACCCTGATGTGTTCCCAGATGAATTTCCCAGCATGTCCCCATATCGGGATATCGAGTTTATCATTGAACTAGTTCCTGGAACCGGACCCATAGCTCAGAGACCTTATAGTATGAACCCATCTGAATTAGTGGAACTGAAGAAACAACTTGATGATATGCTGGGAAAATGATTGATACAACCAAGTGCATCACCATGGAGATCACCTGTGTTGTTTGTTGATAAGAAGGATGGTGCCAACCGTCTTTGTACGGATCATCGGAAGCTGAATGATGTCACCATCAAGAATAAGTACCCTTTGCCGAAGATAGAAGATTTGTTTGATCAACTAACTGGTGCTAGAGTGTTTTCTAAGATTGATCTTAGAACTGGTTATCATCAATTGAAAATCCGTGCGACGGATATCCCAAAGACTGCCTTCACCACCAGATATGGATTGTATGAGTACAATGTCATGTCTTTTGGATTAACCAATGCCCCCTCTTATTTCATGAACCTCATGAATAAGATTTTTATGAACTTCTTGGATAAGTTTATCATTGTTTTTATCGATGACATTCTGATCCACTCCAAGTCGGAAGAGGACCATGAGCAACACCTAAGAACCATCCTTGAAACCCTTAGAGAGGATCAGTTGTATGCCAAGTTTAGCAAGTGTGAATTCTGGTTAAAGAAAGTAGGATTCCTAGGCCATATCTTGTTGGCAGGAGGAGTTGCTATCGATCCAGCCAAGATTAAGGATATCAAAGAATGGAAATCCCCAACCACCCAAACCAAAGTTCGTGCATTTCTTGGATTAGCCGGATATTACCGCAAGTTTGTTGAAAGATTTTCGAGCATCACAAGACCAATGACCCAGTTGTTGAAGAAAGATAAGAAGTTTGAATGGACAGACAAATGTGAAGCAAGTTTTCAAGACCTCAAGAAGAGATTGATTTCGGCCCCAATTTTGATCATGCCCGATATCAAGAAGCCTTTTGATTTGTATTGTGACGCATCCAAGATTGGTATCATATGTGTGTTGATGCAAGAAGGCAAAGTCATATCTTATCTGTCCAGACAACTGAAGCAGCATGAGCAGAACTATCCTACCCATCACTTAGAACTGGCAACCGTAGTTTTAGCCTTGAAGACATGGCATCATTACCTGATGGGTAATTGCTGTGAGATTTATTCGGATCATAAGAGTCTGAAGTATATTTTCACCCAGAAGGAGCTGAATATGAGGCAAAGGAGATGGATAGAGTTAATCAAGGATTATGACCTTGACATTCACTATCACCCTGGCAAAGCCAATGTGGTAGCGGATGCTCTTAGCAGATTTCCGTGTAGATTAAACACCATGATTAAGGAAGCCCAGCCAAGTTTGCATGAGGAGATGGAAAATTTTAGAGTGGAGCTAGTTAGCGAAGGATTTTTAGCTAGCATAGAACTTCAACCCACTTTGATTAGTTAGATAAAAGAGGCCCAGAAAGGAAATGCTAGTATCGATGGAATCAAGCATCGTATCGGAACAGGGAAGGTACCCAGATTCACCAAAGATGAAGAAGGAGTTCTATGGTACAAAGGACGTATCTGTGTTCCAGCAGATTCGGAGTTAAAACAAGTCATTATGCAGGAAGCACATGATACTCTTTATTATATCCACCCGGGAGGAACCAAGATGTATCAAGATGTGAAGGAGCAATTATGGTGGCACAAAATGAAGAGAGAAGTTGGAAGCTACATAGCCAAGTATGATATCTGTCAGAGAGTCAAAGCAAAACATCAGCGACCCGTAGGACTTTTACAACCATTGCAGATTCTAGAACGGAAATGGGATTCCGTCGGATGGATTTTATCACATGTTTCCCTACATCTAGTAGGGGAAATGACTCTATTTGGGTCATAGTAGATCGACTGTCCAAGGTAGCCCATTTCATACCCATCAAGACTACCTACCAAAGTTCGAAGCTAGCGGAGTTGTATACCGCTAGAATAGTCAGTTTGCATGGAACCCCAAGACCATAGTGTCAGATCGAGGAACCCAGTTTACCTCAAGATTTTGGCAGAAGGTCCAAGAAGGATTAGGAACCAAACTGAATTTCAGCACAGCGTATCACCCACAAACCGACAGACAAACAAAAAGAGTCAACCAGATCTTAGAATATATGTTGAGAGCTTGTGTGTTAGAATATGGATCTAAATGGGAATATTAACTGCCTTTCGTGGAATTCTCATACAACAATAGTTAGCAAGCCAGTTTGCAAAGGGCCCCATTTGAGTTTTTGTTTGGAAGGAAGTGTCGTACCCCCTAAATTGGTCGCAAGTAGGAGAGAGTTAGATATTCGGACCAGACATCCTACAAGAAGGCGAAGAGAAGGTTCACAAAGTCCGTGAACACCTCAAGACCGCCCAATCCAGACAGAAGAGTTACGCTGATAAAAGATGCCGAGACCTGACCTTCAATGTCAGAGATTTTGTGTATCTCAAAGCATCACCTTTGAAGGGAATGCAACATTCTCAACTAAAAGGGAAGCTTGCACCCATATATATCGGACCATTCAAGATTTCGAATCGCCGAGGAGAAGTATAATATCAACTGGAACTGACGGAGGAGATGTCAGCCATGCATAATGTGTTCCATATCTCGTTACTTCGCAAATGCTTAGAAGTTCCAGAGAAGACCGAAGTTTTCAAGAACATCGATCACAGAGCCATATATATCAATAAGGATCTAACTCATCGTGAAGTTCCCATCTGTATTTTGGAAGAAGCATTCAGAACCACCCGGACCTAAAGTATCATGTTTCTCAAGATTCAGTGGAGTAACCATACCGAAGAAGAAGCCACATGGGAGCGAGAAGATTATATTAGGACAGAGTTTACCAATCTCTTTAGTTCCTAGTTTTTCCTGAATCTCGGGATGAGATTCTGTTTAAGGAGGGAAGGTTTGTAACACCTCAAAAATATTAAACAAGCTTATCCATTTCTAATCACCCAAGTTTAGGGTTAACAAAAACTTTTATTATTAAACTTGATATGAGTGCATGTGTGATTTGCATTAGTATATGAATGCTTGCAATTTCCATGATTGATTGTTACTAATGATAAAGATTAGTTTAAAGATCAATACGACATCATCTAGATCAGTTACAAGAAAAAATCAAATAAAAGAAAAATCAAGAATAAGGCATATGACCCTATGGTCACTTTTGCCATTATTAACCACTAGACCACTTTAGGTGTCTCTATTAAAAGATTTTCAACAGAAATAATTCCAATTCTTTTCACCCCTTGCTAGACTAAGTAAAAGTGAATTCAAGAAAACTTTACAAAATGGTAGAAACTATTTTCAAATCTATTTAAGAGGCATTGTAAAATTGAATCAAGTTCATATGCCTATATCATCACTTTTCAAAAACCATTCAAACCACTCCCACTTGACAAATCCCAGCAACCATAGACTACTAAGCAAGTACTCAGATCACTCACCAAAAATCTTCCAAAAATTCAAAAGATGAGTTCAGGCGGCCATTTTTGGTCGAGCACCTGGTAGACACAGTACAACCTCAACCACTATACACCATTTTGGTGTATCAATTGATCATCAAATGTACTCAATTCTACTCCACTACTTGCCCATGATCATTCCTAGTCCTTGGTCGTGTAGAGGAGGAGCTCATCTCCACCATTGCACCTGTGGCACGCCCGTACCGAGCCAGCCATGCCGGTCGAGCATGAACCAGTCGTTGCACGTCACGCTGCCCTCTCCCACGATGTCTAGCAAGTAGTCATGACCTCACCGCCACCCACTGTCCACCCCTTGACCATCAGCGAAGAGTGGAGATGCGGGAATCGTTGCACCCATTTAAGCATCTGCCATGCCGAGCGCACGACGGAGCACCATAGCCTCCTCGCGCACACACGCCGCGCCTCGCTCTCTCCGCTCGTACCCGCAGTCGCCGTGGCACCAGTGACCTCCCAGACATGATCATTCACCGCCATGCACCTCGTGACCACCGTACCAAGTGACGAACACCCGCATACCCAAACAGAGCGCCGACGTTGCCCGACCAACCGAGAATTCCCCTTGCCATGCCATCACGCGCATAAGGATTGTTGTAGTGCCCCGCATCGACCCATGCCCTCCTCCATGCTTAGCGCGACCTATAGCTATGTCGCCGGAGAAGCCTGACCATGCCACCCTGCCGCCGATGCTGGTGTATAAATAGAGGCCACCCCAGACCTCATTCTGCACACCATTCCACTCCCCACTCACCCAGGAACCTCACTAACCCTTCCTCGGAGCAAGGAGAGCACCACGCCGCTAGAGTTCGACCGGAGTCCGCCGCTGTAGTCGAGGAAGGAAGCCATCGATTGGAGCCACCCTAGGAGCCACTGTGACCACCGTTCGAACTGCCATCGTCGACCACCTCGTTTGCCCCCATCACCGACCTTAGCTAGAGCCCCGGTGAGTCCCCAGCAACCCACACCGCCGCGTTAGGGTTAGAATCTCACCGGAGCTGTTCGT
Source organism: Avena sativa (assembly GCA_916181665.1). Classification (NCBI taxonomy): domain Eukaryota; kingdom Viridiplantae; phylum Streptophyta; class Magnoliopsida; order Poales; family Poaceae; genus Avena; species Avena sativa. The sequence continues at coordinate 247,974,636 of OV702288.1, forward strand.
CGTAGACGATGAACCTCAGTCGTAGGATCCTGTTCTAATTGTAGGGCTAGGATTGCTAGATACCGTCTCGGTTAGAATTAGTCACTGACGCGTGGGACTGTCCTATCAGCAGCTCGATGTGCCAGCGCAGTGCAGTTGGGCCGGCCCATTTCTTTTCCCGTGCAGAGCCCAGCAGTTCAAATGGAATTTTGTTATTTAGTTTAAAATCCTATTCAGTAGCTATATTCAAAATTCAATTCAGGGAGTTGTACTAATCCAAAATACATGATTCCAATTTTGATGGAAAGGTATTGAAAATATTTATTCACTCCCGTTGGATTCAAACCAATTGATATTATAGATCACCTATACCAAAAATAACAAGACATAGGCTTTGGCCACTTAAAACATTTTTATAAAATCAACACTAAATGCTTTTGAGTTGATTCCAACTCTCAAAAATAACATTTTCCATGCTCTACTTGAATATGTAAAAATATTTGGTTTTACAGATATTAAACATGGACTATTATTAAAGGAATGCTATATAGGTATATCTAGTCACCTTAATATTATTAAATAGTAATATTAAATCTTGTAATGCATGACCACCATTTTGAAATCACATTCCCAAGGATTGAATTAGGAGGTGATGACATGTGTCAATATGATCCCCTATTTTAATTGCAGGATATTAAATCTTGAGGATTTAAAATGAGTAGAAATTACTTTTCTAAAATAAGAAGAATAAGAAAATGGTAATATTCCACATGATGATTGAGATGATACTAGGTCATCTAATGTAAGACTTTGTGTGCTAAATAGAAGTAGTAAAGTGTTGTTTGGTGATTGTGTACCTTGTGTGCATTTATAGACGCTAGTACCGACACGAGCTACAACGAGGAGGAGTACTTCGAGGAAGAGGAAGAAAACTTCAACGACTACAACCAACAAGGCAAGCTAGAACTATGCATGCTATATGTGCAAGCCCCTATACCAGATGCCCTAGGCATGCTTGGTCATGCAACTTTGATTATACCATTCCCAGTTTTACTCCAAGCTTTGCTTTCCCCTTTACTACAGTTTCTTACTTAGTTAATGAATTGTGATTAGTGGAAAATAGGATGGATACCATCAAGATCATAGAACTAGTCTTGGATACTTATACTTGACTAGTACCCTCAATAGTGATACCATCAACATTAGTGGCTATTGCTAAGCTAAAACTTGATCACTCTAGATGGGAATACTTGGTGTCATCGGATTGATGACAAGTACGCCATGATGGGGTCCTCGAGGCGTGTAGAAGAGAGGGGTGTGAGACGTACGGTATTCCGGGACGGTGAGCACACAAGTTTACCCAGGTTCAAATCCACCGGCTTTGGACGGATCCTACTCCTGCTAGCAATCCAGTAATACGGCAGAGCCGGAATATGGGTTACAAGGGTTTCGCCTGTGCGAGTTGAGGGTCTAAAGTATTGGTGTATTCTAAAGGCTCTCCCTAGGACAGCTTATATTGATATCCGGCCTAGGGTTTACAGGAGAGATCTATCTGGCTACGACTAAGAGTTGGTTACAGAGTACATCTTCAACTACAAGTAACATTATGCGCCTAAGTCGGTAAGTCTTCTGGGCCTTCCCGTAGCCGGATTGGACTCCGTCTTTCTCCCTGACTGGGCCGCCCGTGAAGCAATGCTCTAACCCGAAGTGGGCCACCCTGGTCAGTGAGGAACTGTGAGGATACCTGGAAAGTATATCCCCAACAGCAACCCCCGGAGGCCTCCAAGATCCAAAGTCGGATTTATCATCGTCTAGCTTGATCTTCGGCTTGCAGAATCTTGAAGGGTTCCTGAAACTTCACAACAAAAAAATACTATCCGGGTCTTAAAAATAAGTCAGACCTATCAACAAGTTACTCAGATTTTCCAACTTGATTTCAAACTAAGCCGAAACTTGGTTCCCAACGCCACCTGACACAAGTCATGGTCAAGTCATGTCATCTGACAGGCATTCCGTCAGCACGACCGTTGGTGGGTCCGCGGTTCACGGAACCGAGGCGCCGTTTCAATGCGTGCGTGGAGTTCGAGGCGACGCAATCATCGCGTGGGTCCTTCCCAGTTCCTTCCACGATGCGTGGCGGTTACACTATAGCGTTTGCACGAATCTTGGCGCAGTTAGGTGGATATAAGGGGTTAGGATTTCTTCCTTCTCCTTCACCAGTCCTTTGCCTTTTCTTCTCCTCCCAATCCTCCTGCGTGCACAGAGCTCCCTCGTTCTTCCCCCACAGAACTCCCAGCATCGCCCCTTTTAGGTCAACTTCTCGCCGGAGAAATGGCTTCATCTTCTTCCTCCGGCTTGGAGGCAACGGCGGCGACAGCGGAAGCGATGGCGGAGAAGGAGAGCTTTCGCGGTCTCTGGATTCCCTGCGCCCTCAACGAGGAGGGCCTCAAGAACGTGGAGAAGGAGGGACTTCTTGTCGTCGGTGACTGGCGGAGCGGCTTCGAGGAAGCCGTCCCCAACCCGTGCAACGGCGAGCAGGTCCACTTCGGCACCCACCTCGACAGAGGTCTGTCCTTTCCTCCCTCGGAGTTCTTCTCCGAGGTGATAGATCATTACGGAGTTCAACTCCATCATCTTCCTCCCAACTCTCTCTTAGAGATGAGTGCGTATGCTTTGCTGTGTGAGGGCTTTCTCGGTATTAGGCCGAGTCTGACTCTCTTCCGGTATTATTTCCATGTCCGGAGAAACTCCATTACCGCTGGTGTTCCTTATATCACCGGCACTATTAGTTTTTCGCTTAGATACGACCGGGCGTATCCCAAAATTCTAGCCAGTGACTCGCTCAAACAATGGCCAGCCACATTTTTATATCATAGGGATATTCTGGCTCCCGACAAAGCCACTGCTTTGCCGGCTTTCATCGACGGAGCTGCCACGGCCCAACCTTCCTGGGACGAGGTTGCTCCGGCTCTCACCGACAATCTGATCCTCGCTAAGAGGCAGATCGAATATTTGATCAAACACAAGGATCTGAAGGGATCCGACTTGGTCCAGTGCTGGGTCTCACATCGGATCTAGCCCCTCCAGTATCATGAAACCCGACTGGTGCATTCCATCACGTCGTCTCCGAAAGACTCCCTCCGCATCAGCTCCAAAGCCTGCACCACTCAAGGCTACATAAGCCAGATCAAGTGGCTGATCCGAGAACGGATCGAGAGGAGAATCCCGGAGGTTTCCCTAGACATGCACATGGCGGATAAACCCGTAGTGCCGGTAAGCTTTTATCAGTACATCTTTTTATGTGTTACAATCTTTAAGTTATATCGCAATACTAATATGTTTTCTTCTTTTCAGCTTGCTGACCTCCCCGAGTCGGAATTTGCTCTGCTCGAAGGATATCCTCCGGAGTTCTCTCAAGAGGTGGAGGTAGTTCAATTGCCGGATCTTGCGCTCAAGAAGCGTAAAACTCCGACAGTGGCTGTTGGTACAAAGGAGGTGCCCGTTGTGAAGAGGTAACTTTCAATCACAATTCTCCGCCTTTGTACCTTATTCCAATTTCTTTTCGAGATGTAATGTTTTCCGACTTTACTACATTCTCAGAGCAAAACTGCTCGTCAAGGCCAAGGGGAAAGGGATTTCTTCGAAGCCGCTGCGGCAGACGAAGCTTACCATAGCTTCCCCTGCCGTGGCTCCTCCGACTTCTGCCCCTCAACCTTATGCAACGCCGGTTATCTCGCCGGACGCTTCAGAAGATCCAGCTCCTTCAACGGGGCCTGTGAACCTTGGATCGCAAACTAATGTCACCACGGGTGCGTCAGATCTAGATAAGGGTGAACCCTCTTTGGGTAATGATCCCTGGGCAGAAACCTTCGCCGAAAACCTCTTGAGCAATCCGGGTCTTGCCAAGTTTGGCTTGTCCCAGAAATCTGCTGAAGAAATCCAGTGGCTAGCCAAGCAATGCTTGGATAAAAGTACTTTATCTGCCGAAGAAGAAGTGCAAGAAGCAGAGGACGTTAAGTTCTCCGACCTTCTCGCTCAAGTGCGCCTCCGCGACGAGAGGATTAGGACTGGTGAGCTTCCAACAGCCCTAGTGATTCCTCTAACTCTCGCCGAGAAGGTAACTGCTGAAGTGAACGCGGGTTTGGATAAACTCACCCGCGAGCAATATGTAAGTCGGATTTCCAACTCCTGTTTTTCCTTTATTGTATTTTATATCATATCCTCTAGCCCCCAAGCATGAAGTAGGATAAACAATCCGGGTTTATGCTTCATTAGGATGCCAAAGAACGAACTAGTGTAGCCCCCAAGGCTCGTGCTGATATTAGCAACAATATTAGCCCGAGTCTTTAGTAGATTTCTGACTTTGGGTATTCTGACTTACAGAAAGTATGTTCCTATAACCAGGAATTACTGACCAATGTCTGCGACAAGCGGAGAGAGATCAAATCTCTCCGGCTTAAAAATGCTGAACTCAAAGTTGCCAAGGATGAGGCCGAAGGTAAACATTCCGAGACTCAAACCTTGTCTTTGTTATTTTCAATGTCGAATTTTTCTGAACTTTTGTTCTTTTTGACTTACAGCGCTGGTGAAACAATCCGTCGCCATGATTGAAGAGGCTGAGAACCTCAAGACCCTGGTGGTGGAGAACAAGGAGCTTCGCCAAGAGCTGGACCAGCTCAAGGCAAATCATGAAAAGAGCATAGCTCAAGTCCTTGAATCCTCCTCCATGGCCACTGAAGAGCGTGATCGCAAGATTGCTGCTCAAGATAAAATAATCTCGGACCTCAAGGATGAGCTTAGCAGAGAAAAGGATATGTCCCAGGCGCTCCGGGCTGAACTCCAGAGTCTCCGGGAGGAGAAGACCAAAATTGACGACGTCATTTTTGGTACGTTCCATCTATCTGACTTGTCTCTTTCTTCGACTTTTATCAATGTCGGACTTTGTGTATAGGTCCTCTGAACTTGACGGACTCTTCCTCCTCCGAGCCTCGCACCCACCGGCTTACCCAAGTCGGTGACCTGCTTCATGACTTCCGCCAGTCCCTTGAGGACGTCGGCGAAGCTCTCAAGATTCCGGACATGCCAAGCATGTCGGATTTTTAGGCGCGGGACAAGGCGAAGGAGATGCCGCAGCTTGTTCGGGACTGGAACATGTCCTACACGCGGACTGCTGCGTAGAACGCTCTCACTATGGTCATGATCCACCATGGAAACATGGAGATATGGCAAGTGACTAGAGGGTACTGCAAGGTAGACGAAGACGGCCAGGAGCAGGACCTTCAAGCTATCATGCACTCCTGCGCTGGATATGGGTGTCACGTGGATGACCTGACCAGCTACGAGATCCCCTTCTTCACCCGCGTGGCTACTCCGACTCCTCCTCCGGAAGAACCAATAGAAGTTTCCGACGATGAACGCACCACCTCGGATGCGGACATCTCGGAACGATATCAAGGCGGAATCTCCAGCGAGCCGGCAGCTCCTTCATCTCCTCCTGCATCATAGATCAGAATTTTTTGTATTATTCCGGAAAAACATGATGCATCTATAAATATGCAGTACTTTAAATTGCTAGTGCTAAGCTTTTGATCTATTCAACACTTTTGGCTTTGAGTTTTTTTTGTGTGCCTGAAATGTTTACATAAGCACTTGTATTTTTTCGCCTCTACTTATTGTTTATATGGCTTTTCGCCTCGTCCCTTTCGTGAGTCGGCTAAACCTTCTGCCGGAAACTTTGCCGAGCAACGGAGCGCAATTGCTAAACCAGTTTAAACTCGAAAACAAAGCCGGCTTCTAGTACCAACAATTCACTACTCGGAAAATACCCGCATCCAGCAATCAGACAAGTAACCAAAGTAAAGACTAGAAACTTTTTAGAGTTATACCCGAGGGTAGCAATTTTAGAATCGGAAATCTAAACCAGAACGAACATGAGCATCAAGTACTTTCAAGCATTCTGGGATTTTCGACTATGACATGATCATTCGGAAATAAGATGGTAACAACTTCTCAAAAAAATTTGAGGCAACCAAAACTTTTATTTCTCACAGAATCATGTACATATATATGTTTACAAAGAAGGATAAACTAAGGATAAAAGTGATGTAGCTGAGCAATATTCCACGGTCTGTCTAACTCATCCGGATTTGTACTGCCTCCAGCTCTCTTTCTCTTCTTAGTAGCAGGTCTTTCTTTGACTGGCCTCATGTCAGTTAAGTAGTACGATCCATTGTATAACACTCGACTAACTAAAAAGGTCCCTTCCCATACTGGGGAAAGTTTGTGCTTTCTTTGTTACACAAGCCGGAGAACCAAATCACCTTTATTGAAAGATCTATTTCGGACTCTCTGGCTATGATACTTGCGTAACTTCTGCTGATAGGCTGTAGATCTCATTTCAGCAACGATGTGAACTTCTTCGACTAAGTCGAGATCATTTTGTCGAGAAATCTCGGCATCCTCTTCAATATACGCGGCCACTCTAGGAGAAGTATGAATCAAATCACTAGGAAGAACTGCTTCTGCGCCATAGACCAAAAAGAAAGGTGTGTATCCTGTTGACCTGTTTGGAGTTGTTCGTAAACTCCAAATTACAGAAGGTAATTCCTCTGCCCAAGCCCCCGCAGCACGTCATAGTGGTGCTTCGAGTCTCGGTTTTAAGCCTTGTAGAATTAAACCATTTGCTCTTTCGACTTGTCCGTTAGCCTGTGGATGTGCGACTAACGCAATGTAAAGACGGATATTTTGCTCGTTGCAGAATTCAGCCCATTCTCCCATAGAAAAGTTACTCCCATTGTCCATGATAATGTTATGCGGATAACCATACCAGATTATAACATCCTCGACAAATCTTTTGGCTGTTGCTCCATCACAACTAGTGACAGGTTTAGCCTCAATCCATTTGGTGAATTTATCCACCATCACTAAGAGGTGAGTGAATCCACTTGGAGCTTGTTTAAAAGGTCCTACCATGTCAAGCCCCCAGACCGCAAAGTTCCATGTTATAGGTATTGTTCGCAGCTGATCAGCCAGAATATGAGCTTGCTTGGTGTACTTTTGGCACCCTTTGCACGTCTTGACTAATCATTCAGCATCTGCCTGAGCTGTAAGCCATAAAAATCCGTGTCTAAAAGCTTTTGCCACGAAAGATTTGGCTGCAGCGTGGTGACCACACTCGCCTTCGTGGATTTCTCTTAAGATTTCCACTCCTTCTTCCGGAGATACACAACACTGAAAAACCCCAGAAACACTCCGTTTATGGAGCTCACCTTTAACAATAGTATAGGCTTTTCTCGTCGGATAATCTGCCGGCTCAGCACCTCATCTTCGGGTAATTTGCCATCTACCAAATAATCGAGGAAGGGTTGAGTCCAGCTGGGAATTACAGCCAGAACTGCTATCAACGGTTAGTCGGATTTGGTCGGATATTCCTCATCTACTCCCTTTATCGAGGGAACTTTGAGGTGCTCTAAAAAAGCGCCATCCGGGACCTCTTTCCGTGCAGAACCTATCCGAGATAGTGCATCTGCTTCCTCATTTTCTGCTCGAGGGATGTGTTGAACTTCAAACCCTTCGAACAATTTAGATAGATCATCCACGACAACTTTATATGCTGCCATGTGTTTATTTGCGTTACAAATATCCGACACTTGTTGAGCAACAAGATCCGAATCTCCGTAACGCATCAAATGTCGGATGCCAATATCCTTAGCAATCTGGATTCCATGCAGCAGTGCTTCATACTTGGCAATATTGTTTGTCGCTGTGAAGTGGATCTACAACACATATAAAAGTTTATCTCCTTGGGGTGATTTGAGCACCACGCCAGCCCCCGAGCCCCCTCGAGCCTTAGACCCATCGAAAAAGAGGGTCCAATATTCCGACTCAGGGAGGATCATGTTCTCCTTCGTCTCTGTCCAATCAGCGACAAAGTCAGCAAGGATGTGGGATTTGATTGTTGTCCGAGGTTTATACTCAATGTCGAAAGCTGAAAGCTCTATGCCCCATTTGGCGACGCGTCTGTGGCGTCACTGTTGTTGATTATATCTCTCATGGGAGCTGTGCTCACCATGGTAATTGGATGCTCCTGAAAGTAGTGTCGTAACTTACGAGATGCTAGAAAAACAACGTAAGCCAACTATTGATAGTGCGGATACTGCTATTTTGATTCTGTCAGGACCTCGCTGACAAAGTAAGTCGAACGTTGCACCAGGTGTTCCTAATTTTCTTCTGGTCTCTCCACCACCATGACGATACTAACGACCTTATTTGTCGCAGCAAGATAAAGCAACATCGGTTCCTTAGGTTCCGGCGCTGCAACAATAGGAGCAGATGAGAGTACTTTTTTCAGGTCTTGTAGTGCAGCTTCAGCTTCGTCAGTCCAGACAAAATCCTTGGTCTTTTTCAAGAGTTTGTATAGTGGTGCGGCTCTTTCACCAAGACGGCTTACAAATCGACTGACCGCAGCAATGCAACCAGTTAGTCTTTGTACATCCTTCAAGCGGGTTGGCCTGGAAATATTGAGTATAGCCTTGATTTTGTCTCGGTTCACCTCTATGCCTCTTTGAGACACCATGAAACCTAACAATTTTCCGGCTGGTATTCCAAAGAAGCATTTCTTCGGGTTAAGCATGATGTTGTATTTTCGTAGATTGGCAAATGTTTCCTCCAAGTCGGAAATCAACGTTTCCTTCTTTTTGGACATTACCGCGATATCATCCACGTATGCATGTACATTGCGTCCGAGTTGGTCATGGAGGCAATGCTGCATCTTGCGCTGGTATGTAGCTCCTGCGTTCCTCAGCCCAAAAGGCATCGTAACAAAATAGAAGGTTCTGAAAGGGGTTATGAATGAAGTTTTGACTTTGTCAGATTCCTTCATCCGGATTTGGTGATAGCCGGAATATGCGTCGAGAAAACAGAGGAGTTCCGAGCCTGCCATAGAATCGATAACTTGATCAATTCTAGGCAGAGCGAACGGATATTTTGGACAAGCCTTGTTCAAGGCAGTATAATCAACACACATCCTTAAATCAGTGGTGTCCTTTTTAGGGACCATTACAGGATTGGCCGACCACTCAGTGTGGATGACCTCTTCTATGAATCCGGCTAACTCGAGCCGCGCTAGTTCCTTAGCTATTGCCTTACGCTTTTCGTTGCCAAACCGTCATAGGGACTGTTTGACGGGTTTAGCATTCGGGTTTACATTTAGAGAGTGCTCGGCAAGTTTCCTAGGTACTCCAGTCATGTCAGATGGCTGCCATGCAAAGATATCTTGATTGGCTTGGAGGAACTTGACGAGCGCGCTTTCCTATGCGCTACCTAGGCCTACGCCTATCTGGGTCACCTTGAAGGGTCATCATCCTTCAATGGTGCTTTCTTCGTCTCTTCTGATGCCTTGAACTCCGGATTTGGCTTTGTCACCTCCTTCTTCGTTGCGGGCATCTCGGACGGATCTATGCTCTTCTTGATCTCCTGGTACTCCTGGGCGTGCAGCACGGCTTTGGCAAAGGCGGCATTTCCCTCCTCGCATTCTCATGCTTTCTTCAGGTCTCCCCTGATGGTGATCATGCCGTTGGGACCTGGAATTTTCATCATATTGTAAATGTAACACGGACGAGCCATAAAAGCCCAGTAAGCCGGACGTCCGAATATAGCGTGGTATGCGCTCTTGAACGGGACCACTTTGAAGGAAAGTGCTTCCGTCGGATAGTTCTTTGGAGTTCCAAAGGTAACATCCAAAGTAATCTCTCCCAGGGAATTAGCTTGTCTTCCTGGGACAACTCCGTGAAAGATCACAGAGCTATGGTTCAGCTGGGTCTCCGAGATCTTCATCCGGCGTAGCGTTTCGACATAGAGAATATTGATGCTGCTACCACCGTCCATGAGGGTCTTGGAGAAACCATAACCGTCAATAAGTGGATTGATGATTAAGGCGTATTTTCCTCGCCTGTGTAACTTAGGCGGATGATCATCGCGATCAAATGTGATTGCCACTTCCAACCAGTCTAGATACTGGGGGACAGACGGAATTGTTGCATTGAGCTCGTGTAGAACTACTTTCTTGACCTTTGTTGGTTGAGATTCGAGGAAAGTGACATAAGTGTCCTTCTTGGTGGGAAAAGTTGTCTTCCCTTCCGGCTTGGGATTTGAAGCATCAGCTTCCTCCATGTCGGAATCTTCCTTGGTCTCCTTGTCCTTTTCGGGATTTTTCTTTCCCTTCTTCCGCTTAGCTTTGTAGCCCGCGGTGTCATCTCTTTTGATGTCATCATTGAAACGACATTCAGCGTTGGTGTGGTACGAGCCCCCATTGGCGTCTAGGTGATGCACACATGTGTTATTGGCAATGTCAGCCCAAGAGTAGGTTTTGCCTGGTTGCTATTCTCCTCTACCTTGGACCCTTGAAGTCCCACGGCCATGCCCGCGACCTCCTCCACGTCCTCCTCGTCCTCTAGACCCAGAAACAGTAGTAACCACCGTTGTTTCAGCGTTGGGTTTTTCTTCCGAGGTATTTTTGCGCTTCTGAGCTTGTTGCTTTGGTTGTCTTGTCGACTGAGGCACAGCTAGGGCATTGAGCAATCCCTCTGCATCATCGTCAGCATCTGCATACTTGCTCACTGTTTCTATCATCTCTCCCAAATCAGTGACCTTGTCACACTTCAAGCGATGACGCAGTAGACCAATTGGGAGACCTGCAATGAAAGCTTCAATCGCAGTTTGATCATTTACTCCCTCACAGGAGTTCTTGGTGTCGATCGATCATCCGAGGTAGTCCCGGCAAGTTTCTCCGGCTTTCTGGGTGCAACGTTGTAGGTCTCCGACCGTACAGGGCCTCCGATATGTGCCTTTGAAATTCCGAAAGAACGCACTTTGCATGTCATACCAGTTATGGATGGTGTTCTCTGGAAGTTCATTGAGCCATGATCGTGCCGTCTTCCGCAACATAAGTGGGAGATATCGGGTTGCGACCAGGCTGTTTCCGCCTTTGGTGATGCAGCAAGCTTGGAAGAAATCCGGTAGCCAGGTATCTGGCCGAGCAATGCCATCGTAGGCTTGGATATGTCTTGAGATAGCAAATCCTTCCAGGAATTTTGTAGCTCTGATGCGTGGTCCGAAGCACTTTGGGCCCACGTAGATATCATCATTTTCGTAGCACCGAGCCTCTATGTTGGAGTTGATCCTGTGCCTTGCGTCGTTCGGGGATAAAGATCGTCCTGAATGTCGGTTGTGGCTGCGGTGCCTTGGAGCCGGACTTCGGCTTCTGCCACCACCTCCTCCGCCATGTCGTCCTCCTTGCCCTCCTTGGGAGCCGTTGTGATGACTGTGTGGTGGAGAGGGTGGAGTAGCTGGATAATTTTCGGCTGATCGCCGGCCTCTGTCCGGAACGTCATTATTCTGATTCCGGGGAGGGTCTTGACTACGACGAGCCCCCTGCCTGCTTGTTCCGGCGTGGTTTCCATCGTTTCTTCGTCCGTCGTTCCCACCATGGTGGGGCTCAGCCGGACGGCTTGCATGTCTAGGAGGTGGCATTTTTTGATGATCCTCCTCCCGACGTTTCTCTTTATCTTCTCCCCTTCGATCGTTAGATTCTTGTTGGGGAGGATTCCTCGAGCAGCGATGGCCTCTTTCTCGGCCGCTGGTGCGACGTTGCTCCAGTCATGTGCAGTCCTGCGATGCTGTCCTAACAATCCGGTTCTCGAATAATTGTCCTCCCGCTGTTCGGGGCGATAATGCTGCTCCGGAACACGGTGGGGTCTTACGTCAGCCCATGCCGGATCTATTCGACATTGGTCAGAATATGAGGCTAGTTTTTGACTTCCAGACAGGGCGACCTTTTGCTGCTCTAGTCCATTGTTGAGTAGCTTGATACCCAAATGGATCTCCTCTGGTCCTGGATTAGCCGATAGAATTTCTCGGGCCGCCA